>BPTQ01000001.1:266556922-266653426 GCA_019973895.1 Chrysanthemum seticuspe
GGCTAAGTACCTAGTTCTTTCACTCCAAGGTGAACTACACCTACACAACGTCGCCTACCCTTTATAAGGTACTAGGCTAAGTACCTAGTTCTTTCACTCCAAGGTGAACTACACCTACACAACGTCGCCTACCCTTTATTAGGTACTAGGCTAAGCACCTAGTTCCATTGCAATGGAGGAACTACTACCACACTACACCAACGACTAATCCCAAAGGAGATCTACTCCTTTAAAACATCATCAAGGATATCAATATCCTTGGATCTAATACTAGTCTATCTTGTACATCGAAACACACCATATCGAATGTACATCTAAGGCACCTTTCACTAATGCCTTTGACTAGATCTACAAGACATCTTTCACTAATGTCTTGTGTCTTCACTTCTTAAGCACCTTTCACTAATGCTTCTAGTCTTGACTTCTAAGCACCTTTCACTAATGCTTCTTGTCTTGACTTCTAAGCACCTACCACAAGTGCTTATGATATGGACGATAGATACCCTTCACTAATATCTTCGTCTTGACACTTGAGACATCTTTCACTAATGTCTTCAACATACACTTCTTTGAAGAAAGAAAGGAATCATCAACAAGAAGACTTCAGTAGCCTTGATGATGAGAAAGCATGGCAACTCATGGACTTGAGCTTGCTCGACTTCAAAGGTGGTGATCTTGCCTTTAAGAGGAACCTAGAAGATCACACAAAAACAAAACTACAAACATAGATCTCCTGGATCTGAGGTTAGTGAGTTTTCAACTCAGGGAGAAAGTGTGTTAGAAAGGGGTGAGAAACAATGAAGAAATGGCTCACTATTTATAGAGGAAAAATCCTACTGTTCCCCGGATCCCACGGATCCCTTCCACAAGGGATTCGTCTAGCGTTAAGCTAGGGATCCGTGGGACGCTCCCTTTTACCCATGGGTATTTTGGTTATGGGTCATGGGTCATGAGTTGAACCATGGATCTTTAGCTAGATACATTGTATCTTTGAGATTAATGCACTTGGTCACTTGGGTATGGGTTGATCCATGGGTTATGGATATTATCCATGTATGATATAAGCATGATGTCATGCAATGGGTTATGGGTCAAGCTCCATGGGTCATGGGATTTGGGTTGTACCCAACTACATTCAATGTATTTGCCCAATGGGTTGTGATACTTAAGTTTCTACCCATTTATATTACCCAATATACTACATACTAGTTATGTGTATATTTTACCCAAATATGTAAACACTAGTTGTTGTACATATGTATTGCTAAATCATAAAATCACTTATACTTGTTTTAGTGTTTTATGTGAAAATGTGAATATGTTAGAAACTATTAGTTCAAACCATTTACGTATTTTATTTGTTTCGTTAACATGATTTTGCGTTTGTTATCGACAAAACATTAGAAGATCGTAAAATATAAATAAACGTTTTTACGGCTTATTTGTATTAACAATCTCCCCCTTTTTGTTGATGACAAAACATAAAATTATTTTAAGGAAAAGCTAAAATTCGTAAAAGTTTGAATTTGTAGTTTTACTTTCTTCTCCCCCTTTTTGTCGAAACAAAAAGATCTTCGAAAGAAAGCAACACATTGTTTTTGAGAAAAACATGTGAAAGAAATAAAAGAAATAGAGAGCAAGTAATGGGAAAGGATCTCGTCTTTACTCCCCCTTGACGAGTCCATCCCTATGTAAGGGCGTCAAGAAAGTGATACTAATCTAGGTTGTTTGCAAGTAAGTTTGCAAAATATTTCGTCTAAGTGACGAATGTGCTCCCCCTTGATGATTGCAATTATGCAAGGGGATGTCACGAAATGTAAACCTAATATTGCAAGTAATTTGCAATGTATTGCTTTGACATAAAGCTCCCCTAGCTTTAGGATGCCAAAGTCTTCATGTGTAAATTGAATAACTACAAAACAAAGGTGAGAAAGAAAGTATAATTCACAATTTCCTGCAAATGTGGTCCAAGTTAGTAGAAAATAGCTTTCTGTCTCACGGATCCCCCGGTTCCCTCTTAGTAGGGATCCGTCTAGGCAATTCTGAGGGATCCGTATTAGCTGATTAATTTCAGCAAAGGTGATATAACAAGTAATGTTATCACAAAAATGAGATATGAATACAAAGTAATCATATGCTCAAAAAAATAGCAAATAGCATGTAATTTCATTTAATAAAACTAGAGTTATGATATACATTACTCTAAAAACTAAGAAAATAAGAAAATACATGACTAGGAATTTATAAACCAACTATCGCTTGATGCTAGGACACCACTAAAATCTTCTAGCTCAAGTTTTGTTTAGGTTTAATCTCGTCGAAACATTCGAGGAGATGATAGAACATGAAACGTTGGTCTTCTCGTACTTCATGTATCAAACTTTCAACATGTTGACAATGATAGCAATCTTTGTCATGGCTAGGTAGTGGTGGTGGAAGAAATGAAATAGCTTGATGCGAGGGATCAAGTGAAGCGGCTTGTGGAGCTTCAAACGATGGAGGGATTGGTGGAGGCGCATTTGAGAATGGCTCGACCAAGAATGATGGTGGTGGTAGAGAAGTGTCAACTTCCATCTGGTCGGGTGGTTGACTTTGATGATTTCTCATAATCCAAATGGGATTATATGATGGAAACGACGAAAAGGAAGCCGGAGCAAGTGTTGACTCAACACCTTGATTTTGTACCATTATTCCTCCTAATGAGGAAAATGTTGTCGGCGGAAGCGGATGAGACGGCCTAGAAGGCAAGTCCTCTAAATTGTAGAGGTGAGGTGATGATAGTGGGGATGTAAATGAAATAGCTCTAGGAACCAATGGTGATGGTTTAGTGGAGATGATATTGTTTGGTCTAGGAGGTATGGTGGTGTTTGGCATTGGTAGTTTTGTGGGTACAATCCTTTTAGGAATTGGTTTGAATGGATGATGAAGGATCCTATCATTTGTTGGCTTGACCGGTGATGATTCGGTTGAAGAGATTTCGTGTATAACACGAGCCTTTTTCATGGGTGGTTCTTTGGTGGATAAGTTACTACTTGGGGTTTTCCTCATGATGAGATGATTGTAAGGGTTTCTAAAGTGCTGAAAGTTAGGATGAGAGTGATAACTATGGAGGTCCTAACAAAGTGGTTTATAAAACAAGAGATTTGGCAAGTGCATTTAAGCCTTAAGCCACTAGGATTCATTGGAATGTGATGATTAACATGCACAAGAGTCAACTTCAGAGGTTGCACTGATCTAGGAACTCTTTTAAGATGAGATGGAGTGTTTAAGTTAGGAAGATGAGTTGAAATGATTGTTTTAGCAAGATTTGACATAAACTGTCATCCGGATCCCACGATTCCCTTCTTAGAGGGATCCGGCTCTCAGCAGCTATGAAAGAGTGGAAATGATGTTTCTAATATCTAAGACCTATAACATATTGAGTGTTTTAGTCCTCTTAAGTGTCTTAAATGAAAGGGGTGCTTGGGTTTTTGAAGGTAATGAGTGATGTAGCTAATGATTGTCTTTTATGGAAGGATTTGGAACTTTCAAGAGTACCAATGGATGAGCAAGGATGACACTAAAGATGAGAGTGTTAATTGAAGCTAAATAATCCTAGAGATCAGGTTGTGATTTAGGATAGTGTTTTGGAAAATATCCTAGAAGCTTTGAGATGGGAAAACTAGAGTTTGATCAACTTTGATCAATTTTGAGGTAAGGATGATTTATGATCAATTTTGTCATAATCAAAAGATTTCTAAGGCTAAATGTGAGGAATCATTAAAAAAATGAAGTGTGAGTTTAAGAGCGGAAGAGTAATGGATTAAAAAATGAAACGATAGATCTACAAGTGTCTTAGAGTGTGATCTAGGTGAGTTATGTGTGAGTAGGAAGGATCTACCTATCTTGATAAGGACTTAACTTGCCTTAAGACACTATGTTTAGCTTAGTGTGAGGTGTTCTAAAGATATGTTCGAAATATAATGCTTGCAATTGCAATTTCTGTTTGCCGGATCCCACGGTTCCCTAAGTGCAGGGATTCATTTAGCACAAACTTTGGGATCCGTCCATCTGCTCAGCAGAACCTTTACTAAAGGTATGCAATGATCTTGACGATGCATTATATTTCAAGGTTAGTTTAAAGGGGTTCTAACACTAAGATATCAAATGTAAGATGTTTTATTTCATGAGAGAAATAGGATTACATTGATAAAGCACGAGTACAAGAGAATTGATCCTATTTTTAAATACTACTAGGTTTCTTGAGTGTTTTCGCTAGGAGGATCATTACGTGATTGATGAGTGTTGGTTGAATCAAGAATGAAGAAAGTCTTCATGAGAGATATGTTTAGCGGTTCCATCATCTTGTTCACAAGTACGTACAACGGACTTTGAAATTGAGGATGGAAGTGCATAACATTATGATAGAGGCGTGTCAAGAACATTCCATAAGGGATGAGTTTATTCTTGGAGCCTTGAAGATTTACAATTCGCCTTGCGAAGAAGTAGGCGAGATTGTATGGTTGTTGTGTTAGCAAACAGTACAACATGTGAGCACAACAAGCGGGAAGGATTTCTCGATTTCCTCTAAAACTCCAAACATTTTCACGTTGGATGAGTGCAAGAGGCTTGTACTCTTCTCGGATGTCCCGTGTGAAGATAATGTTTGGATCAGAGTAATATGGTCGAGGTTTGCATATTATGCAATTTAAATCTTCCGGGGAGGGTATGTGTGAACAATATGGGCTATTTTCTTCACGAAAGTTGAAGAGAGAATCGAGAGACCAATCTTCGGTGAAGGCACATTGTCCATGATTTGGAATCCGGAGGATGTGAGCAAAATGCGCAAGGGTTAGAGTAAATTTTTGGTTTTTGATATAAAACCAAAGAGATAGAGAGCGATCCTCGTTACGAACCAACTTGACGGAAGAATTCCATTATGAACCTTGGACATATCTTCTCGTTGATTTCAAGAAGACATTCTAGTCCTATGGCTCGGAAGGAGGTATTGATACCTTCTTCGAATTGTAGAGAGGTATCTACAATACGTCCTTCGTGGAAGTGACGGTTTTCGAGATTATTGAACCCACGGACATGATTGCCAGGTGTGTTGGGTTCAAGGGAGATGTTTGGAGTGTAGATGCTAGTGCATGAAAAATCAAACTCATATTCATGCGTCATAGTTGAACCTATAGAAATGATAAGTTAAAACAGAGATGTTTGTGGTCAACCTATGATTATCTAATATTTTTACTAGATTTTTATTAACAATGGTTTAACACTCTAACTTACTCAAGGTTTTGACTTTCAAGTGGATTATTACTTTTTAGAAAGATAGTGGTTTTTAATCTTGCATGAAAACTGTTTTCCAGTAGGACGGATCCTACGGTTTCTTTACAAAAGGGATCCGGCTAGTATATCATCCGGGATCCGTGGATCTGTAGTAACAGAAACAGATTTGATAAAAACATAGGTTTTACATTTTTATACCACGAAATATGTTTTATCCTATATTTTCTTTTAGCATGCATACATGACTTCTAATGTATCACGAAAGAATATGAAACAAATAAATCAAAAGAAATGACAAACATATTATGATAATAATAACCTAGATAACTAGATTATTAGTAATATTGCATTTCAATACTAAGAATGATACAAAGGATTGGGTATATAATCCCAATGTAGATTAACAACACAAAGTAAATGTCTCCGTATGTGAACTTCATCATAGGGAACACAAGAGCGATGAGTGTTAAGACGATGAGCACGAGGGCGATGTAAACCATGTTGAAGATGATCCTCTTGGTTTCGGTTGAGATGGAATGAGGAGGAAGATGAAGTTTTTGAATGAGAGGAAATTTTTGAAATTTGAAGATTTGAAAAAGTGAGGGTTTGATAGAGTGGTCGACGGTGGGAGTATTTATGGGGAAGGAGGAATTTTGAGATTTGTGTTTTGTTTTATTATTAGAAGATATGATTTTTGGATTAAGTGAGACAAAACACAAGTTTTATAAACCATGATTTTTAGACGAAGGAGTGACACGTATGTGAGAAAAAGCTTCCTAATGAAGCTACATGTAAAACATGTGTAAACACGAAATATACTCAAATAAATGCCTAACAAATAACACTTATTTATTAAACTAATATCATTTAGATATAAGTGAAAAGTCATACCTCGAATGCACTTAGGAATGTCTTTACAAATGACACAACAAATGTCACTTAGACGATTCCCACTCCTTTGCGTTTAAGATACCTTCTTAAGGAAGGTATTCTTGTTACCAAGTGATTCCTATAGCTTGGTGAGTATGAGTTTTGACTAATCAACATGACAAAGAAGATTAGTGCAATTAAATGAAAAAACAAATAAGAAAAATGTTGTTATCAAATCAACATCCAAACATATAGTTTTAAAAGACATGGTGTTTGTTTTTATGAAAAACATTCTTTGTAGTTTTCAATTAACCATGGATCGTATCAAGTTTTTAAAGTACAATATACTTCAAGAAACTTGGTAACGAAGCTCTGATGCCAATTGTGGAAAACTAGAAGGGGGGGGTTGAATAGTTTTTCCAATTAAAACTTCCTTTTAATCTATTTAGATCGACTTATGTCAATCTATTTAGTTGTGTGTGTTGGATGTTAATAAACAAGCATGTAAAGGCAAGTAATGAAAAGATAAGAGTAAGAAGCACAAAACCACAACGCGAGTATTTATAGTGGTTCGGCTACAAGGACACCTTCCTTGCCCTACTCCACTCCCCGAGTCACCTACTCAAAAGTTCGTAAACACTACACCAATCTCCTTATGGCGGAGAAGCCTTCACAACGTCGCATACTCTTTTTCCGGTACTAGGCTAACCACCGGGTTCTTTCACACCAAGGTGAACCACACCTACACAACGTCGCCTACCCTTTATAAGGTACTAGGCTAAGTACCTAGTTCTTTCACTCCAAGGTGAACGACACATACACAACGTCGCCATTTCTTCATTGTTTCTCACCCCTTACTACCACACTACACCAACGACTAATTCCAAAGGAGATCTACTCCTTTACAACATCATCAAGGATATCAATATCCTTGGATCTAATACTAGTCTATCTTGTACATTGAAACACACCTTATCGAATGTACATCTGAGGCACATTTCACTAATGCCTTTGACTAGATCTACAAGACATCTTTCACTAATGTCTTGTGTCTTCACTTCTTAAGCACCTTTCACTAATGCTTCTAGTATTGACTTCTAAGAACCTTTCACTAATGCTTCTTGTCTTGACTTCTAAGCACCTACCACAAGTGCTTATGATATGGATGATAGATACCCTTCACTAATATCTTTGTCTTGACACTTGAGACATCTTTCACTAATGTCTTCAACACTACACTTCTTTGAAGAAAGAAAGGAATCATCAACAAGAAGACTTCAGTAGCCTTGATGATGAGGAAGCATGGCAACTCATGGACTTGAGCTTGCTCGACTTCAAAGGTGGTGATCTTTCCTTTAAGAGGAACCTAGAAGATCACACAAAAACAAAACTACAAACATAGATCTCTTGGATCTGAGGTTAGTGAGTTTTCAACTCAGGGAGAAAGTGTGTTAGAAAGGGGTGAGAAACAATGAAGAAATGGCTCACTATTTATAGAGGAAAAATCCTACTGTTCCCCGAATCCCACGGATCCCTTCCACAAGGGATCCATCTAGCGTTAAGCTAGGGATCCTTGGGACGCTCCCTTTTACCCATGGGTATTTTGGTTATGGGTCATGGGTCATGGGTTGAACCATGGATCTTTAGCTAGATACAATGTATCTTTGAGTGCAATACACTTGGTCACTTGGGTATGGGTTGATCCATGGGTTATGGATATTATCCATGTATGATATAAGCATGATGTCATATGCAATGGGTTATGGGTCAAGCTCCATGGGTCATGGGCTTTGGGTTGTACCCAACTACATTCAATGTATTTGCCCAATGGGTTGTGATACTTAAGTTTCTACCCATTTATATTACCCAATATACTACATACTAGTTATGTGTATATGTTACCCAAATATGTAAACACTAGTTGTTGTACGTATGTATTGCTAAATCATAAAATCACTTATACTTGTTTTAGTGTTTTATGTGAAATTGTGAATATGTTAGAAACTATTAGTTCAAACCATTTACGTATTTTATTTGTTTTGTTAACATAATTTTGCGTTTGTTATCTGCAAAACATTAGAAGATCGTAAAATATAAATAAACGTTTTTACGGCTTATTTGTATTAACATAATCCATGAGCAAACGGCTCTGGTAAAGATATCTGAAATCCGTTTTATAGTTGACAAATTGCTAATAAGTTATATGGTAATCAACTCACCATATCAGCAAATGTGAAGAGTTGGCTAGCCCACAAGAAAATGGCTTGTGGTAAAGGCTGTGGAAAAACCATTATATGGTAATTAGTTCACCATGATTGAAAGAACTAACTAGTCCAAAAGGGTACAGCTTTTGGTAAAGACAAATCAAATCTGTTGATAGCTGATGATTTGATAAAAATCATATGGTTATCAATGTACCATGATCTTACACATCAAAATATTTGGCTACTCCAGAGTTAATGGCTTTGGTAAAGAGACATCAAATCCATTAAATTTTTAATGATTCACCTCTCACAGGAGTTTACACACCTGGAAGTGATGAGAATAGACTGAAACTTAAACTGAATTAATGTACAAATTGTCTTATGTTGCTGAAAAGATAGAGCTTGCTGAATGTTGCTGAAAAGAGATTACTGATCAAGGATGCTGTAAAGAATAATTTCTAAAGAATACTTTGATAATGATGATATAAGCACAGAGAATACAAAGATACAATCCAAAGACAAAGACACAATCTTTCCTTGAAGATGGAGATGTTAAAGATAAAATTTACAAAGGAACATGAAGTCAAGCAAGTAGAATTCAAGTTAGGGGAGGATTGTTGGGATATGAAAGTGCTGAAGAATGACAAAGTACTGGAAGAAGTCAAAGTACTGCTAAAGAGAAAGTCAAAGTACTCCTGTCGAAGTCAAAGTACTGCAAAGCTAAAGAACTGCTATATTCGTTGTCGTACAAGGATACAAATTGTAAACCGACTAGGGTTATCCTTAAGCCTATAAAAGGACCCTAGATTGGCATTAGAGATATATGTTTTTAGAATCCTAAAGTACGATTATTATTAGAGTTTTAGAGTTGTTAAAAAGAATCTGCATAACAAGCAGATTTAGAGTTATTAATAATATTGTTAAAGTTAAATCTTCTTAGCTTTGTTAAGTAAATTCCGCGTACTTAATAGAGATTACTCAGTGTTTCATTGTTAATAACTTAGGATTTATCCGAAGTTGTTAAACCCTTAACAAGCTATATAAGTTAGTTTGGTTAGAGTACATCGATCCAACAATAACATTTCACTAATATCATATCGTGTGTGTTTGTGTGTGTTCATCTGATCATCTTATCTATATTTCTTACATATTGATGCTTGTGTTACAATATAGTGACCTAACAGTGGTATCAATCGCCATCTAGTTGGGTGAAACGGTTTGTTTTTGAAGTTGTCTTGTCTACACGTAAGGTTTCACGTTATTCACCTTTATCACGTTCAAAACTTTGATTTTTTCACTTGTAAACTCAAGATTCTTATGGGTTAAGGTTTATATTGTGTTAAAGTTTCTTGTTTTTGCAAAAAGTTTCAACTTTTACATGTTTTACATGGTTTTCAAACTCGTTTTTAATTCTTACCATCATCTTACGCTTAAGCTCAAAACATATTTTGATTCATCAAGTTCTCAACTTTCTTGTTCTTTTAGTGTTTTTGAAGCTTTTTCATCATTAAAATCGAGTTTTCAAAACGTTTTAGTGCATAAAAATCTAGCTTGGTAAAACTGTCCTTTTCTACGCCTAAGCAAACCCTAGTTTTACTCGTAAGCTCAAAGTCTACGCCTAAGCAGCACTTTACGCATAAGCAATTTATCACTTGATCTTCAGAGCTGTTTGTTTACTCAGTGTTTTTCTTGCTTGGATAAGCCTGAAAACACTTCGACTTTGGATATCTTTTACACTGGTATAAGTGTAGAGGATTTTTGGGTAAAACCTTAGTTTTACGCCTAAGCTTAATACTTACGCGTAGAAACTTCTTTGCCTAAGCATTTCCTAAGGAAATATTACGTCTTTAGTTTACGCCTAAGCTAAGCTTTTCTCAAGTCTACGCCTAAGGAAATATTACGCCTAAGGAAATATTACGCATAAGGTTTCTACTACTAAGTCTTTAGTTTAAGCCTAAGCTAAGCTTTTCTCAAGTCTACGCGTAAGCAGTTCTTACGCGTAAACTCATATCTACGCGTAAGTTGGGTATTACGCGTAAGGTTTCTTTTACGCATAAGCTGGTTTCTACGCTTAAGGTTACTTCATCAACAAACAAAGTTTCATTCGACTACAAAGATCCATCAACACAAGTTTTTTGGCGGGAAAATTTGAGTAAAATTTAATTTTTAGGGGAGACTAAACGTTCAATTTTTACGCGAAATTCAAATTTTGGTTTAACTGTGAAAATTTTGGTCAAAAATTCAAATTTTTGGGCCAAAATTCAAATTTTTTCGGTAAAATTTGGCGTCAAAATTGTCATAACTCAAATTTTTCTTACAACCTTAGAATTGAATTTTATAGTGAATTTCAAATTTTGAAAGTCAAAATTTTTCAAAATCATTTTTGGAGGGAAAATGAAATTCATTATATCGGCCTTCTGTGTGCTATATCGACTTCGCACATTTTCTCTTTGATTCTTCTACATGAAAGAAAAAAATGGATTAATCAAGGTCGCAGATGATTGTACATAAGTCACAAATCTCCTCACCTACCAACATCAGATTTGTGGAAATGAACAAAACATGGATGTTACTGACTAAGTTAATGAGCTCAAAAGGGTTGTTAACTATGGAACAACAGAATGACAGCAGCAGATCAGGGGATGATATCATACCCATCTATGACACAGTGCCCAACTTTGACAAAGAACAAATGGTTGAGGAAGATATCGTACCCACCTATGACACTGGCACAGAACAGATGGTTGAGGTACAATCTACTATTGATCATCATATGCCTGCAAATGAGATACAACAAACTAATAAACCTGATTTCAGAAATGAAGGAAAGGTTGACCAGTGTGTTGCACAATGTCCAGACAACTGTCTTATGTCTGAACCTACTTGTTATCAATTCAACTGAAACGTCAAACCAAACTCTTGAATCTGAAAACATTCTTCTCAAAAAGACTATTGCTCAGTTTCAAAAAGATTTTTCAAAACTAGAGGCTCATTGCATCTCTCTTGAACTTAAAATGAAAAACAAACTTTTAGATTCTAAGCCAAATAGTAAATCTTTGAATGAACAAAGTATTCGTGTGGATACATTAGTAAAAGAAAATGAGCATTTAAAGGCTCAAATTCAAGCAAAGGGGCTTGCACATGTTGCTTCGCAAAACAAATTGAGAAGATTAACTGGCAAGAGTGTGGATACTAATTTTGCAAAACCAACAATCTTGGGGAAATCGTCTCTACAACCTTTCAGAAACCAATCAGTAGTTAGACAACCAACTGCATTTAAATCTGAACGTTCAAAATCTTCAAAACCACGTACGGTTTGCCTCCCAAGTTGTTGAGAATAATCATTTGTCAAAACCAGTCACTCCACATTCCTGGCCTAAGAAAAATCATTATGTTTATGTTAAATCTGTTTCTGCCAAACATCATCAAGTGGCTGCACCTGGCCAGTCTAGGATTAGTTCGAAAACAATGTCTAAACCAAGCATCAAAATTCAATATTCAAATGACTTGCACAAGAACTATGATCTAGAAAAGGCTAGGAAAAGGGCATTACTCCAAAAGGATGGAATCTTAGGTTCACGACCTGGTGTATCACCTTCGAGTGTATTACTGAACACTGCTTGTAGTAGCAAACCAAAACCTAAGTTTACTCAACAAACAGTTAGAAATAAACCCATTAATCTAAAAGTAAAATTTCAGAAACCTAATAGGTGGATCAATATAGGACGCATACTCTTCCCTAAAGAAGTTTCAACATCCCATAGATCTATCCTTAGATAGATTCCAACGGGTAGAGTTTTCAAAACTGTTGGTCTTAGGTGGATTCCTACAGGCAAGATACTAAGTAGTTGCACCAAAACAACTGTGATACCCACAACATCCATCCATGAGGCAGGAAAGGAAATCATCAAAATAGCGTGTTCAGGTGTCAAGAAGATAATTGACACTACATCTTTATGCTTCTAACATCTGGAACCCAGTTACACTTGGGGATCCATGTCTTTTCTATCTTGCCCCATCCTATTTTCTTTACAGGTACAACAACTATGGCTTCTAAGTAACACAGCTTAGGACCCGTTTCTCACCGTCTGAAATTTAATGATCCATCAGCTGATCCACCATTGTACTTAATCGTCAAGAATTGGAAACATTGCTTGCTCCTCCGGTTAAAGATTCTGTCAAAAGTCATGCTTCAGATGTATCGAATGTTTCCGCTGCACAACCTGACTATACTCTAATTTCAGATACACCTCAAACTACCACAACAACCGTTGCTGTAGCTGCACCTCCAATCGAATCTCTGACAACAGAAGAACAAAATGCTTCCTACAACAATGGCACAGCTGATGATCAACATAATGAACAGAGAAATTTTATCCGCAGTTGATTCTCTCGTGATATTTATGGTACTTCACACTTGTTCGATTAATCGGACATACATGGTTTCGCTGTCTCCTTATACATGGTTTCGCTGTCTCCAATTCATCATCAACATATGTGGTGTATGATTCTGATTAAATGAAAACATCGGGGGGAAGATAGTGTAGGTGTTCATTGTTTCCTTGATGTCGTTTGCGAAAACCCTATCTCTTCTTGGATTTCTTCAATTAGGGAGAAGAAATGAGACGATATGTGGTTCATACGTCTCACTTTGGTGTTATCGTCTCACTTTCTCAGGGTTATCGTGTGTGAAGTTACCTAAATATGATGATATGATGCCTCACATACGGTCATTTTATTGAGAAATTGCATACTCACAGGTAATTATTATTCTGATAGACCGCAACATTCAGGGGGAAGTCGTTTCATTTCGTCTTTCATGGATTGTTTGGTGTGAAGCATCTACATTCGTGAGAAGATTTTGTTGATTTCTTGTATGTTACCCCCGAACAGATTTTCCGCAATAAGTCAGATTTACATTGTGTGGTTTACTGCTCATCTACAAATTCCGTTGCGTACTGAAAACCTCAAAAGTTAGAGGAAATGTCGACTTCATCAAAGTTTCAAATCTGCTAAAGACAGTTGTCAGTTTGGGGGGAAGCTGATTCAGAAACTTCGTCAATCAGGGGGAAGCTAATCAGCTTCATACTTATTACATCATTTCTCTGTTTATATTCACAATGGCTTCTGAGCAAAACAGCTTAGAACCCGGACATAACCGTCTAAACTTCCCCCAAACCCCATCATCAGCTGAAACAAGCTTACATCTTACTCGACGTCAAATGGAACAACTATTTGCTCCTCTGTTTAGTGATGATATTGATCAACGTGCTCCAGATGTATCAAATGTTTCCGCTGCTCAACCTGATAATAATCCAATACCTGATACACCTGAAACAACAACAACTGTTGAAGAAGCACCTCCAATTGATTCTACAACAACAGCTGAACAAACCGCATCGAATGACGTTGATCCAGCTGATGATCTTCTGAACAATGAAGTACCTACACCTGCAGATTATGATCCAAATGCGTTCTTCAATCCTTTTGCTAATGAAAATGCCACTTCTGATGTTTCAGATTCATCCACAAGCTATTTGAATCCTCCTAATCTGCACAATGTATATCAACATCAACCCTTCATACATTGTTGGACTAAAGACCATCCGCTTGTGAATATCATTGGAAACCCAAATCAACCAGTCGTAACTAGACACCGCCTACAGACTGACGGTGAACATTGCATTTATGCACTTACAGTTTGCCAATCTGAACCCCAAAACATTAAAGAAGCAATGACTTATGACAACTGGATAGAATCCATGCAAGAAGAACTCAATCAGTTTAAAAGTCTTGAGGTATTGGAATTGGTTGAAAGACCAACACGGGTCTATGTTATTGGTCTTAAATGGATTTGGAAAAACAAGTTGGATGCTGAAGTTACGGTTATTAGAAACAAGTCACGTCTGGTGGCTAAGGGTTATAGACAAGAAGAAGGGATTGACTTCGAGGAATCAGTCGCACTGGTTGCTCGCCTTGAGGCTGTACGGATTTTTCTGGCATTCGCGGCTCACATGCACATCACGGTCTTTCAGATGGATGTCAAAACCGCTTTTCTGAATGGTCAACTGAAGGAAACGGTACATCTTAGTCAGCCGGAAGGATTTGTTGATCCAGAGTTCCCAACTCACGTCTTCAAACTGAAAAAGGCTTTATACGGTCTCAAACAAGCCCCTCGGGCGTGGTATGATAAGTTATCATCCTTTCTCATTGCTAATAATTTCACTAAAGGATCGGTCGACCCAACACTTTTCTTTCAATATCACGGGGCTCACATTTTAATCGTTCAAATTTATGTGGATGACATCATTTTTGGGTCAACACATCTAAAGTACTCAAACGCTTTTTCAAAACTTATGAAAAAACATTTTGAAATGTCCATGATGGGTGAACTTACGTTCTTTCTAGGACTGCAAGTTCATCAATCACCCCGTGGTATTTTCCTTAGTCAGTCCAAATATGCTCTTAAAAATTTTAAACAAACATGGAATGCAAAGCTATGATACCTATGCCACACCTATGGCACATACCAAGAAACTAGACGCTGATTTACATAGGAAATTGGTTGACCCCACAAAATACCGAAGTATCATTGGGTCCCTCATGTATCTAACAACCAGTAGACCTGACATTGTCTTTGCTATATATCTTTGCTCCCGTTATCAGTCGAGACCAACTGAAACTCACCTCTCTGAGGCTAAAAGAATCCTCCGATACATCAAGGGAACCATTAACTTGGGAATCTGGTATCCGAAAGATTCTGGTTTTGAACTAATAGCTTTTTCAGACGCTGATCACGCAGGTTGCTTAGATTCTATGAAAAGTACTTCAGGTGCTCTACAATTTCTTGGTGATAAACTGGTGTCATGGCAATCGAAGAAGCAGGATTGTACATCGCTGTCATCAACCGAAGCAGAATATGTAGCCATGTCAGCATGTTGTGCTCAAGTCATTTGGATGAGAACACAGCTCAAAGACTATGGTTACGTATTTGACAGAATCCCGATGTACTGCGACAATCGAAGTGCTATTGCTATTTCGTGCAACTCCGTCCAACATTCGAAGTCCAAGCACATCGATCTTCGATATCATTTCATAAAGGAGCACATGGAAAAGGGTACCGTTGAATTATATTTTGTGGGTACTGAACACCAACTGGCGGACCTTTTCACCAAAGCCTTAGCTCCTGCTAGGTTTACTGAGTTGATCCACCGGATTGGCATGAGGTGTTTGACTCTAGAGGAACTGGATGAACTTTTAACACATTCTTCAAACCAGTCAAACACCAAAACCTCTTTTGTAAATATTTTTTCAAAAACAAAATATAAAAATATAAAATCTGATAAAATCCAAAAATACTCATCTTTATATATTTCTACCAAACATTGCAAGTACAAATATTCAGTCAATAATTTGTTCCATCATAGCTATAACCATTTTTCCCCGAACAAGTGTTGAGGGGGAGAAAGTAAATATTTTTCAGTTTTATAAAACCTTGTACTTGCATGTTACCAAATATATGTTGTTTCTTCTAAAATGGTAGATATGTATCTTGTCAAATACTCTCCTCAGACTCAAATGTTTTCAAAATTCATTATTTCAAAAGTCGAGGGGAGTATCATTAAGTTTCTTGCCTTACAAGTGTTTTGTCTAACCTAAACGGAAGTTTAAGGATCTTGGTTGGAACCTCTTTGAGGTTGAGGGACTGAATGTGTCAACTTGGAAAATTAATTTTAACAAAATCATTCACCCAACACATTCAATGCACCACTTCATGTGCATTTACTCCTAAACCAACAAGATCAAACGGCCCAAATCAAATCTTCAAAATCCGTTCAAGCTGTTCATAATCTATAAGTTCTAAATTGTTTTGATCAAGATTCTAAACAAGGATTTCAAAAATATTTCAAATCCAACGGTTAAAACTCTTTAAACTGATTTTGGAAAATTGTTCACTCGAACGAATTGGGTGTTTATGCATAAAAGTATTTGGATTGTAATGAGTTATGTTAAAACCTTTCTTAGTGTCTATTAAACTTATTTCAATTATCCAAAACCATCCTGAATCTTCAATTTCACTAATCTGAATTCTAGGGTTCTTGCGCTCATGTAGGGCTTTTCTATTCTGTGATGTTTTATGTGGTCAAGAAAGTGTTAGAATAAGTGTATATGCATGTTTTGAACCTATAACTTAGCCTAGAAACATCCAAACTGTAAGAATTTAAGTTTTAGGTTTTTTAGGGTTCATCTCCCATGAATCTTCTGATTCTGTGGTGGAAATGTGTTAAATCTTGTTCCATTGCACTCATATGACATCTAGGACACTCCAGAAACATTCTTGTTTGATTTGTGTGGCTATATCTCTTACGCGTAGATTAAGGGTTTAGGGTTAAAGAAATTTTACGCCTAAGTCTTTCTGTGTGTATCTGATATGCTCTTGTGCTTGTTTTGTGATCTTAAAGTTGTTTGGAATAAACTGTTAACAAGTTTTCATGTTTATATTTAACTGGTTAATTATTCGTAATGACAGAATCTTCAGGTGTTCAAGCCGTTACGCTTAAGGAATACTTTTATGCGTAAAGATTACATCTAAGAGAAATCTTACGCGTAACTCTTACGCATAAGAGGTCTACAGTGGATTACGTGTATCTTGGAAAGATATTCGTAAACAAGGCTTGCTACGCATAAGCTTTACTCTTACGAGTAAACTTTACGCATAACATCTAGCTTATTCCTACGCATAAGCCTAAAGCCTTTGAACTTGTCTTACGCATAAGAAACTCCTACGCATAAGCTTGGTCTTACGCTTTAGCTTACTCCTACGCATAAGCTCCTTTCTTACGCATAAGGATCCTTGTTACTCATAACCCACTGTTCACTACATTCTGGCCTGTTACGCATATGTTACTTGTTAAATGTTACGCATAAGTCACAAATACCTGATGTTTCATATAAGCTTACAAAAGTTAATATGTTGTGTGTTAAGTGAAATAATTGGACTTTGAAATTTCAAAATTAATACGTTCACGTAACTTATCACATCAACTTCATTCAATTGGAAAAATGTGACTTAGGACTTGTGACTAACATAAACATGTTACCATCAAACAAGAAATTAGATAATAAATTAGACTAAAACAAACACATTGTGTTTCCATATGTCTGTCTCTTTGTCTAATGACTTTCAGATCACAAAATGGCTGCAAATCAAGAAAACATCAATGCCCCAGCTGAGCTCTCGATGGCAAACACATTCCTAGTTGGATACGACAAACCTACTGGCAAGAACAATCTCCGTGTCGTATTCAACAACTTCATATGCTCAGAATCATCTTGCAGAATTGTTGTGGACATCATTTTGCAACATCCATTCAAATTCATGCTCACAAACTCATCCTGATGATGAGTAAGATTCAATGGATGAGGAAATACAATTTCGTAAGACATTAATGCAGAAAAGGATGGAATACTATGCTTCAACCTTTCCGGTTAATCAACCCGGTGGGGCAGGAGGGTCAAGCAGTAGTCCTCTACTTATGGAAGATCCATTGCAAATAACTCTTACCTCATCCGATCCGATTAATCAACCAGGTAAGGATCAGGGTGCACTGTCACTACAACTGTTGAAATGAAGCAACCACAACAATAACTAAAACAACTGCAAGAAGAAAAGCATGGTGAAGATGTAGAAACATATGACGAAGGAGATTATGATCATGATAAGGATGAAAGGGTCACTGATGATGATAATTTGGTGGTTGAAGAGGAAATGATGCGAAAAGAGGCTGAAGAAGCTGCTAGAGCTGAAGAGGAAAAGTTAAAGAAGGAATCAGACAACTACATAGTTCACAATCCAATACACAAACCTCAACAGTCTTCTGAACCACCTCTTGACACTTCCACCAAACCCAAATCATCATCTCAATCATCACCTCCATAAACAAAAGAAACAACTAAGTCAACAACAAAATCTGTTAAGAAGTCAACTCCATCTAATGATTCGACAAATGGTTAAGCAGGTTATCACCACTAAACAACAAACTTCACAGTCACCACCAACTGATCAACCAAGGGTTTCAGAAATCACACCACCAATGGAGAAAACCAGTAATCACTTAGATTTACTGGTGGTGAGGATCTTAACTCACCTGAGCCCCAACCTGAACCTCAATAGAAATTTAGATCAAGTACATTACTGCACTCCTTGTTTTCATACGCATCAAATCAAAGAGTGTGTTGAAGATCTCCACATCGGGGTCGAATCTTACCAAAATTCTACACTTCTACAGAATCAATCAAGAACCTCAGTACAAAATCGTTCATAATCTAAAGTTTGGGTTCGTCTACCAAAGTGAAAATCATCATACTTGCTTCATGGCTTTCGATGAAATTCACAAAGTTCTATAACGCCACCCTGAAGATGGTTCGAGATGGATTGGCATATCGTTTGAAGGACATTGAGTTGGGTATAATTCAGACGAAGAGATGGAATTCAAAGGATCGCAAGGATGTTCGTTGATTTATAATTGATGAAAGGTTGATTCATCGGGATCAGATGCAACGGTTGGAGAGCATGTGGGAGGATGACTAAACTTTCCGATTCCGACTTTCCAACGTCCTTAGAAAGTTGTTGGTCGTTTGCAATCATTGGGTACTCTCTTAACTCTCTTGATTGTGATTTTTTGTGTGTGATATATTCATAATGGCTTGTGCACACATAACAGTGTACAACCTGTTCTAGTAATGAAAGGACCCTGTGGTACGCATCAGTGCCACAATCCTTATAAAAGGAGCGAAAGCTTCTTACTTTTGAGTAAAACTTATCAAAACTTTCACTTTTCAAAGTTTTGCTCAAAAGATCAAGTACTTCCCCTTATGTTTTCAAAACCTCAAAAGTTAATATTACTTGTTGAGGGGGAGTATTTGCTATAAAATCTTTGTTCATAAATTGTTCTTCGTGGAAACTTCCCACAAAACTCGAAATGGACATATTCAATATCAAAATTTCATCAAAAATAACATTAATATGCCATTTTTGAGGGGGAGAAAAATTGTGTGATATAAATATGTTGGAAAATGTAATTGAATCTTCGTGCTAAGACTTAACCCATGAATTGACGAGATCTGAACTGTCATACATCGAAAAGATTTGTCTTCCAAGACTTATCCGAGTAGATTGTACCTTTTCGAGAAACTCTTGATAGACATGAACTTTGACGGATTTGACAACCTTTCGAGGTTTGTCCACACCTTCAAGGTAGTTATTAGAACTAGTTGTCACCTAAAAGCTGACAATGTAACTCTTTAACTATGCAACGTAACCGTGTCTCGCGGGGAATTGTCTATCTTGTGTCGATCAATTCAAAAGTGCGAGCTCTTCTCTCACCGTGCAGATTTCTGTAAAAGCACTTAAGCACGTGTGGAGGGGGAGTATTTCTGCAAATGATAAAACTCTCACAGTGTTACAAAATGTTTTTGCTCATAAACACTTTGAGAGATTTTCAAGAAAATGGTTTTATGGCAACATAGGTTAGTCATGGAGTTATAAGGTGACTAAGGTTAGGAATAACTGTCCTATGATCCGCCAGACCCGGAGGGATCTACCCAAGGACACCACCAATAGTTAGAGTTTAGAAGTCCTTAGGTATGATTATAAAAAGGAGAAAATGAGAATTGGAGAAAGAAGGAGTTGAAGAATTAAAAAGAAAAGTAAAGAAAAGGGTGAAAAAAAATATAGCCTTCCAAATTATTCAACTTAGGGCAGACACCGGGTTCAACTCATATACTACTGGTTGTCACTAGATGACACCGGTATTGAAGATTAAAGTCGTCATGGACCCAGTGACGCATGCACTAAACCCTCTTAGCCACTCAAGTTTCTCTCAACAGAAGCTTGTTTCATTCTCACAGGGAACCCTACGTAAACTATCGGCTATCTCTTAGAGATTGCTGATATTGAAGAAGGAGACCATCTCCCTAGTCTCCGCTTAGGAAAACCAAAGCGCACTATTGAGCCTAGATCCATGAGATTCATCACAAGATCTCTTAGGAACACTCGACATTTCATCACTTGTCGTTCAACAATAAGGACGCAAGTGATACTATTCTAGAGTCCTACACAGATCTTAGTAATCTGTTGAGAAAATTTATGAGAGGTTCACAACTGTGATCCTCAGTGATTGAATGGAAACTCTTGCCAGGGTCAACATCAAATAGCCCTGACAGCAGGTCGCTTCGGTAACTCCTTGTGGGTTACGCTTAGTGTTGTCTCAAACGGTCTACAGTCATGAGGTGATGCTTCGGTGTACCTCAGTGACTCACCTGAACTCTAGATGTACTTATGTACATCATGTTATCCTACTTGAGGGACTCCAGTTCAGGAACAGCCTTTGCTAGAATTAGAGATGTGATTTCACACTATGCTGTTAACACGCTCGAAGTTCGAACTTGTAAGTGCTGGAAATCCCGCTAAGGAGATTCCTTTCAAGAATCGAGTCCTGAAGATGTGGGTCATTACTTGAACTTGCTCAATGTAATGCCAACTGTCCCTTTATGGGATTAGGACGGCTAATTCGCCCGACCAAGGTGAATGGAATCAAGACATTCATCAGAAGAACAATCGTAGTGGTCAATTCTCAAAGAAACTACCACAGTGATCGATTGGTGTTTATCACTAACCCATTCTTATGTTTTCTTCTTATGGATGCTCCTGGTAGATGATCGTGCAGATTCTCCACATGCTCATACCAACAACAACAACAAAATTGAAGTTCTCTCGAAAGGAAACACAAAAGTCAGAATGATTCTTCATCAAAGAATCTACAAAGTTTAAAGACTAATGAGAACTACATCAACACTGAAATCCAACGTCAATGAGCGTGTGAGCATGTTGGAGAAGGACGTGGAGACACCTGAGAAACGAAGCGGACCTGATGCAGATTACAACAACATAACATCACCATATCCACACCAGAACAAAGAACAAAGATAAATGAAGAAGTCAAAGCTGAAAACTTCAAAGAAAAACAAGATCCTCACACTGGGGAGATTATTAGAATCAAGGTACTTCTTCTCACAAGAAAGAAGAATGTCAGAAGACGTCAAAGAAACTATTACATCAGCACCAACAACGTTTCAAGATTACTTAAGTCATTAATTACCAACACTTAGGGGGAGATTGTTGGAATCACTCCTAAAATATATTTCAAGTGTTTGTAATTAACATGTAATAGGTTGCTTAATTAGGCTTTTATGTTAGTTTCAAAGGCAAGGCTTATGTTGAAAGCCCATAAGCCTTGGCCCATATCCAATAAGGAAGGAAGAGAACTTGGTGTGTTGCCCTAGTTCCTTTCCCTATATAAGGACATGTAAACCTTCCTTAGAAGGTTGGTTGTTCACTTTCATATTACACTCTACGCATAACCTTTCACTAATACCATATCGTGTGTGTTTGTGTGTGTTCATCTGATCATCTTATCTATATTTCTTACATATTGATGCTTGTGTTACAATATGGTGACCTAACGGTTTGATTAGTCTAATTTGTAAAATGGTGCAAGGTATCAAATCTGGCCAAAAAAATCTTTTTTTTTCAACCCTTGCAATATATGGACTAGAAATCATAAACTATGGAAAATCTATACTTGAGACTAATGTGAGAGGTAATTTTAAGTGTTATTTAGAGTATCCCATTGGACTAACTCATATAGCTTTGGAAGACCTTCTTGTTATTAAAATACTTTTGTATGTCCAGATTTGACCGTTTTTGGAGTCGAGTCATATAGATCGGGGAAAAGTCTTAAATAAATTCCGTGAAAATTATAGGAGACACCTAAGGCACTATATTTTGACATATAGGAAGTGCTTGACCAGTGGACAAGTTTAATTTGGTAATTTGGTTGTCCGTTATGACTTAAAAATCATGACAAATTTTACTTTTTAAGACTAAAAGTATAATGTGTTAATTAATGACGAAACTAATATTTTTGACTTATTATTTTTTGTCGTCGAGTCCGAGCATATCGTTGAGAGTTTGATAAGTGTCACATTCTGTTTATAGGCCAAATGTTGAGACAGACGTCCGTTGAGGTTCCTAGGTCATGTTTGGTCATTCCCGTCTTGTACTGTAACTACGTTGATTTAAGGAGATTTCTCACTTCCCCTTTTTTATATATTTTTAAACTACTTTGGGGTGGAAAGCATGATCAAATAATTTTACTTGAAATATTTATGAACTTGTGATTCTTTGAGATATATGAACTACTTAAACTCTTATGACTTTTAGTCTTTTAATATTTACGACTTGTAGCATTTTGAATTATTTGTCATGTGAACTTTTGACGTATATGACTTGTGGTCTTTTGACATATATGAAATGATTTTGGGTTTTTGAAATGATATTGGGCTTTTAAATGAATTTTGGGCTTTTGAAATGATATTGGACTTTTGAAATGATTTTGGGCTTTTAAAATGAATATTAGGCTTTTGAATTGATGATGGGCTTTTGAAATTGCTATTGAACTTTTTGGATATTTTGAACCCTTGAGCTTGTCTTGAACTTATGACTTGAACTTGAACTTGAATTGAAATTTTGACATATCTTGAACTTGTATGACTTGATTTGAACCCTTTTAACTCATTTTGATGACTTATCTTTAAAATATATTTTGACTATATGTTGTTTAAGCTATGGTTGGCACATTACTTTTAGCTCATCTGTAACACCCCAACCCGAAAAGGGCTAAAATATAACATTATAGTGTCAATCAGAATATATAACGCAAGCGGAATACTTTATAATAAAATAAATACTAAGTCATGTAAAACAATGACTTCACAAAGTATAATCTCAACAAAGTCTAAAATGAAGTAAATGATCCCGAAACATAAGTCTGCAATGAAAACACCAAAATACTAAGTCTGGAAACAATCCATAAACGGAAATCTAAACATGGGTAGGTCGGCTGGCTCCTACTCTCATCACTCATGCCCCGAATCTCGCTTATTACCTGCCGCAGAGAAAAGAAAATACGTCTGAGCTAATGCTCAGTGAACAGATATAAATAATTAAAGGTGATAAGCAAAAACAAACGAATAAAGAAATGAATCCCAGAGACCCGCGGAACAAGATTTCAAATGAAATATGGAACATATGATAAGGGAATCAACGCTTAAACAAAGAAAATATGAAACGGATATCAACATAAACAAAGGAAAATGCCCAAGTAACAAACATATAATATATGAAAAAAATTGTACAAAGGAGTCTAGCTCTCCAAATGTACTAGTGTGAAATGGGGTGTATTGCACACACCAAGTCCATTCACCAAATTCTAAACATAACAAAGTACCTAAGATGCATCCATACACTCCCTGCAAAACAGATTTACATATACCAAGTTCTAGACTAAGCATACATACAATAGAATATGTTGGCGGCCATGGTTGCTAATTAGCATAAAGTGGGAACGTCGTGGACAAAGTCACACCTTCACAAATAGTGTCAATACCATTGGTGCATCAATGGTAAGGTCATGGAACCCCCATGACTAGTTAACAAATATGGGCAACATAAATAAGCAATGTATGCACAATATAATGAGGAGTGACAATTATAAATTGTTCAACTAAGATACTAGCTATATGAAGGGAATATAGCATAAAAGGATAACCAAACGAATACCATAAAAAAATATAGATTAAAGCATCAAATTACAAATATCAGGAAACAATGAGTCATGAGAAACCCAAACTGTAAAAAGGGCAGAATATTTGTACATAAGGAAATGAAATCAAATGGAAAAAAATGCAAGGGAACAACGGATCACTCCTTCTTCACAGAATCTACACGAATTATAATCATATATCACTTATATTCGTATTTAAGTCATAACAGATTTTAAATATTTATTATGAATCACATTACTATTTTTAGGGTTTATTTAGGTTAAACATATTCTTGTTTGAGTAATAGACCGAATTAGACTTTTTAGGTTAAACCGCTCTAGACAGGTTAAACCGCTTTAGACACAGAACCATAAATCCTTATCTCGAAAAGACCCACTCAAACACACTCATATGGAGCACATGCACAAACACACTTAACGCTAATAATAAAGAGGCCCATAAGAATAGCAAGACACGACATCCTTTAACGTTCACACAAAATTATACAAGTCACACCATATTAATAGATTACATATGAACTCATGCATAACATCATAACCTATTAATATGGTGTGACATGTATAATTTTGTGTGAACGTTAAAGGGTGTCGTGTCTTGTATAATTAATATGATTTGAACACAACTATAGCGAGACAACAGCATGTTCATTAATGAGACTAAAACACACATCTAACGTGACCAACAAGCAGGGTTATAAGACCAACAAGCACCTATTTCTAGCTCTTTTATATACGATTTACACACATGTTTTAAAGACATGTTTTGACTCATTTGACACCACACCATACACCGTTTTATGGGTTTAACCGAACCTATAAACACAAGTCTTACAGCCTTTATGATCCACACACACGACACACACTCACACATAATATGACGAGTCACACATCACATAAAATCAAACCATTCGAGCCCTACTCCTACGATAACAGGTTCTTAGCGTTTCCAGATTTTACAAAGACCATTAAACGCTTATTAGGTGGTTACTTTAGGGTTTTTTCATATCAGGTTTATCGTTATATATATGTGGACTGATCAAACAGAAACCATGGTTGACTAGTACCATTTTTAATCAAGTTAACAATATGAATTCATGTGGTGTTTTATACATGTGATTACAGGTTAACGAGACAATCATTAAATCAAGAAGATTGATGTATATAGAGGCATGTTACTGATTATAGGTTTAGGTATTCATTAATTCAGATTGCATGCATGATCAGGTGGTCGACTGGATTAAAAAAACAAACAAAATATTTGTGGTACCTGCTGCTTAACGAGACCAAGAGAGAAGAGAACAAGAGAAAATGATTAAAATTGATGCAGGTTTTCTGACCAGGTTTTAATATTTATAAAGTCTCGTTTACCTATGGTCCACCTTATGCACTCACGGGCAGTGTACCCGGTCGTGTGTAGTGTAGTAATCGGTAAAACCGAGGTCGTCCCAAGAGCTTTGTGAGCGGATTCTAATTAAGTCTAGGTGTCACTGGTTTTTAACTGGTTTGTAGTAGACATGATTATTAAACTAATTAACAAGAAATAAATGCGTAAAATAATGAGAGGTTGTGATCAATAGAGGTAAAGTGTGCTAACCTAATTAATCATCCTATCATGTTATGTTCATGTTTTACTACTTACAATTGGTTCAAGTGGGGGTTCAATTCGCTAGGACAACATTTGGTCAGTTCGTCCTAACCTATCAGCAAAGGCTTCCACCCGAGATCAAGATTCTACCCTTGAAAGTCGAGTTGTTTTTAGTCCCCTAAGCCAAGTCATTAAGTACCCCACATGCAAGATTCGTAACAATGAGTGCCCGGGCGCTAGCATCTTAGACACTCATCCCTAACTTCTTAAGTTCATCCAAACGGTCGTTGATCATTTTTTCAGTTCGCACAAGCAAGGAAGGGTCGTCAGTTGGTCAATTCTTACCCTCCTCAACTCTACCTAACCACTTAGGGTCAGTTGGTCAATTCTCCTAAGCAACTAGATACGACCGCCATTCAAAACTACCGAAGCTAGGGTAACTACCAACGAACTATGCATGCATACACGAGAAACAATTATACGGAAGCATGAAAACATAAACAAAACATTTCAAGGAATCATAAGTAGGCTAGCACCAAAGGTGCTTAGCAGATCATATTAAATGAAACAAAAGATTCAATGTTTAACATAATGAAATACATGAATCGAAAGTAAAAGATAAATTAATCTCTAATGCTTATCGTTAGGGAGTAATTTCTCCCTCGGAGATGGCTCTGTATGCTCCGAAAGATCTGCCTTTGGAACCCTCTTCATGTTCTCTGCTTTTTGGTTGTGAGTGGATGATGTGAAATGCAGAAATTAGGGCTGGTATTTATAGGCACGATCTAGTTACGGCGTAAATTGAGTTGAGAGTTACGCTGTAACTTCAATAATTCTTCAAATGATGCTCTCGCTAAGCAGGTTACGGCGTAACACTTGGAAAAGGTTATGTCGTATCTTCAATACATGTTACATTTGCTATGATTACGCCGTAATCCTTATGAGGAGTTACGGCGTAGTTGATGGAGGCGCAAAACATTTCTTGACCTAATTGGTTACGGCTTAACCTTAGTTAGGAGTTACGCCGTAATCGCCTTTAAGTTGGTCTTCCGAGTCAACGTACTAGCTACGGCGTAATGAGAGAGAGGGAGTTACGCCGTAGCTTCTTCACAATTTGCATATTATCATAAATCTTTAATAAAATCTCCAAATCCGCGTCTTGTAAGCTCCAATGCTCGTAATTTAGCTGAAAGTGAAATATAAAAGAATACAAGCGTAAATCCATAATGATATAAAATACGAGCATTATCGGGAGAAATTGACACTTAAAATTTAGGACTATTTGATGTTATCAAAAACACATGACTGAATTCCACAGCAACAAACCTTTGGAGCCCTGGTCTTGAGAGGAAAAGGGAGTAGCATGAACCTTTGTGTTTTGTTTAAGTGTCGAATTAAAAAAAGAAGAATGAGAGGCGTATGTTTATACGAGGGTAAACCATGTGGTAATGTAGGTAAGTATTAAAACATATATTTGTGTTTTAAAAGAGTGTGTCGTGTGCTTGGAGAATAAGGTAGACAATAGGGATCTTTCTAAAATATAGAGATATACACCTATGTTAATTTTCTCTTATCCTTTGCATTTTTAAAGTTGTAATCGTGTAATATGAAAAGAGAAAACCAGATTTGGACAATGAATTAAGGAAAGGCAAGTGTACAAGCTTTATCATTTAAGTTATCATAGGTTATACTTTACAAAAATGTGTTTTGTTTGTGTGTCGTTTGATGAGTTGGAGTCCAAAAGAGAACGTGTAAAAAATCATAGGGAATTAGGAGTGTACATGTTATTTTTGTAAGTTAATTAACTTAGGTTTATTACGCATCATATTTAATTATAATATAACCTATAGTTTAGTGTATTTATTTATTTATTACATAACTTAGGTAAAATTTCAAATTAGACGTCAAATTGTGAATTTAGAATTTAGTGTTTTACAACTCTTCCTCTCTAAAAGAAAATTTCGTTTGCGAAATTGAAATGAAATGATTAAACAGAAACGTACCATATCATGGAAAGAAATGCGGATAACTAGCTCGCATAGATTCTTCGGTCTCCCAAGTAGCTTCGCGCTTGGGATGATTCTTCCAAAGAATCTTGACAAAAGGAATGACTTTGATTCTCATGACTCTTTCCTGACAGTCTAAGATAACCTCAGGATCTTCAAAATATGATTGGTCATCTCGGATTTGATCCAACGGATACGAGACTACATGAAGCGGGTGATAATTGTAGCCTCTTAGAAGAGACACATGGAAAACATCATGCACATGAGATAACTGAGGAGGTGACGCTAAACGATACAAAACTACACCAATACGCTCTAAGATTTCAAACGGACCGATGAAACGCGGACTCAACTTTCCCTTAATACCAAAGCGTTTAACACCTCTGCACGGTGATACTTTAAGGAAAACACGATCCCCAATGTTAAATGATAGGTCCCTCCTATGACAATCTGCATAACTCTTTTGTCGTGCCCTTGCTTCTTTGAGTTTCTCCTTTGCAATGGCAATCTTCTCATTAGTCACCTCAATTAATTCAGGACCCTCAGTGAGCTTTTCCCCAACTTCGTTCCAACAGATAGGTGCTCTACACTTTCGCCCATACAATAGTTCAAACGGAGCACCCTTAATACTAGCATGCCAACTGTTGTTATACGCAAACTCCACTAGACATAGGTATTCATCCCAATTACTCGTCCATTCAAGCGCACAAGATCTCAACATATCTTCTAATGTCAGAATCCTCCGCTCAGTCTAACCATCTGTCTGAGGGTGAAAATCCGTGCTAAACTTGAGTATAGTTCCGCATGCCTTTTGAAAACCCTTCCGGAAACGAGAAGTAAAATTCGGATCTCTATCGGATACAATAATTGTTGGCGTACCATGAAGTCGAAAAATCTCCTGACGAAAAATCTCCGCCAACCTGCTAACTAGATAATCTTTATGGATAGGCAAAAAGTAAGCTCACTTGGTTAAACAATAGACTACAACCCAAATAGCATCATGGTTCCTCTGTGTGCGAGGTAATCCTGTCACAAAGTCCATGGAAATCTGATCCCACTTCCAAGTAGGAATATCCAAAGGCTGTAAGCGACTGCTATCACGTTGATGCTCAATCTTCACCTGCTGACATGTCAAACACTTGGCCACAAACGTAGCCACATCCTGCTTCATCCCATTCCACCAGAAGTTCTGCTTCAAATATCTATACATCTTGGTTGAACCTGGGTAAATAGTGAACGGAGAACTGTGCTTCAGAAAACACAGCTTCTCGAATAGAAGAATCGTTAGGAATGCATAAACGATCACCATACCATACAAATCCATCATTGTCTACATTAAATTCCGTCTGTTTACCTTCCTCCAAGTTCTGAATTATAGACCACAATTCACCATCGTCTTTCTGAGCTTCTTTAACCCGAAGTATAAGGTTTGGTTCAATCTTCAAACTCTCCTAATAACCATAAAATCCACGAACACATAATTTCACCTCCATAAGTTCCAAGTCGTTGATAATCTTTGGTGCAATATCAAGACTAGCCATAATTCCTGACTTCTTACTAAGAGCATCAGCAACAACATTCGCCTTGTCTGGGTGATACTGAATGTTCGCGTCGTAATCCTTAAGAAGTTCCAACCAACGCCTCTGCCTCATATTAAGCTCCTTCTGAGTAAAGATATACTTAAGGCTATTATGATTAGTGATGATATCACATGTTTCCCCGTAAAGATAATGCCTCCAAATTTTCAGAGCAAACACCACTGCTGCCAACTCTAAATCATGGGTAGGATAATTAGCCTCATAAGGTTTCAGCCATCTTGATGCATATGCGATAACCTTTCCATGTTGCATCAGTATACACCCAAGACCTTTCTTTGAAGCATCGATATAGATTTGGTAACTGATAACATCAAATAGTCCTGACTTTTTAGTGTCAATTTCCCCCGATAATGCTCGTATTTTATGTCATTTATATGGATTTACGCTTGTATTCCTCTATATTTCACTTTCAGGTAAATTATGAGCATTTGAGCTTAAGAGACGCGGATTTGGAGATTTTCCTAACGGTTTATGATAGTATGCTACTAACGAATAAGCTACGGCGTAACTCAATCTCTCACATTACGCCGTAGCTAGTGTTTTATCTCGGATTGCCTACTCAACAGCAATTACGGCGTAACTCCCAACTAAGGTTACGCCGTAATCATCTAGGTCATAAAATATTTCGCGCCTCCATCAACTAAGCCGTAATTCCTCAGCAAGCATTACGTCGTAGTCCACTTAACGAGAGTTATGTATTGAAGTTACTGCGTAACCGTTCCATAGTGGTACGCCGTAGTCTATTTAACGAGAGTTACAATTGGAGGATAATTAAGTTACGGCGTAACTCTCAACTTCAGTTACGCCGTAACTATGATCGTGCCTATAAATACAAGCCTTAAATTCTGCATTTCACATCATTCACTCACAACTCAAAGGCAGTGAACGTGAAGAGGGTTCCAAAGGCAGATCATACGGAGCCATCTCTAAAGGAGGAATCACTCCATATCGATAAGCATTAGCGATCATTTCTATCTTTTACTATTAATTCATTTTTGTCATTATGTTAAACATTAAATTCATTGTTTCTTTTAATATGATCGGCTAAGCACCTTTAGTGCTAGCTTAGTTATGATTCCTTGAATGTATTGTTTACATTTTCATGCTTCCATATAATAGTTTCTAGTGTATGCATGCATAGTTCGATGGTAGTTACCCTAGCTTCGGTAGTTTTAAAATGCGGTCGTATCTAGTTGCTTAGGATAATTGACCAACTGACCCTAAGAAGGTAGGTAGAGTTTGGAACGGTAAGAATTGACCAACTGACGACCCTTGTGTGACAAATGATAATTTTCCGTACTATATTCTAATAGTAATAATATTTATTTTATCAGAAAATGCACATTTTATATTTTTTGACATAAGCTAATAAATAAAAATGAGAAGTCATCTCATTTTCCCTGAAAACGAACCCACACGCGTACCGACACCCAATTAGTTATGGCAACAGATTATTTAACTCATGTTCGAGTCCAAAGATGTTTTTATAATGCTTATATAAAAACGCCCACAAAAATGTGTCCTAAGCATTTTTACTCGTTAGTGTCAACTCGGACACCGAGATTCACTTTTAAACACTACGAGACACAAGACATACAAGTCACTCTCCGTAAAAATTATTAACGCGCTTAGACCCAATCAACCATTATGGACTCCTAAACTAAACCGGACCCTCGTTAATTTTTGTTGGGCTCGTGAAACCCAAACGTAGTGTGACAACTCGTAATTTCAGGTCATTTCTCGAAACAATTTATGCCTCATTATTTCAACATTTATAGTAAACTTGGTTTACTTGTTTCAAATTCGCGTAACCTTTATGGTTTAGCGGCGAATTCATGATCATAACATCACGTACATTTCATATGGACTAAGATTAGTCTACATTTCATTGACATCATTTGCATCATAATAGTTCATTCATGACATTTCACTTCACATTTAACGCGTAAATATTATATTAAATAAACGTTATCGCGTGAGTTATTATTTTTAACATTTAATCCGTTACTTTCAAAAATGATCCCGACATATTTTTATACTTACATTGAGTTATATAAACTATATTTTGAGTTTTCCTAGTGTTTTAAATTTATTTGGTACATAAATTGTTAAAGTTAAATTATTACGGCGTTTTTCTTAAAAACTACTCGGTAATTATTTTATCACCCAAATTTCACAAGGAATGTATTTTTACAATTTTTATTATCTCATACATTCTATTTTGATCTATTAAAAACTTACTTGTACCAAAAAGTTACCATTTACCTTTAATTATACATTTTTCCTACACATGTTACTTATACTCTTTATCAAATATTTACACAATACTTTTACACAATTTATAAAAAAAAAAAAAAAAAGATATTTTTGGTGACAAAAGCCCCCAAAATCCGGCCCTCTATAGGGTTAGCATTAATTTGATGCATGGTCATTGATTTTTATGTCTATACACTTCCTCAAAAGTCTTACTTAAACAATTTTCTCATTCACTTCAATCAATTCACAAGTGTTAGTAGTTTATTTTTCCTCTCTTTTGCTTCTCTTTCAACCGGTTCTACATCAAGAGAAAAAGGGATCAAAAACTTTTCTAGTTCAAGTGTTAATAACAATCTAGTTTATACTCTTTATAAGGTTTTGAAATAAAAACCAAGAGTGTTTAGGCTAAACCTTGTTACTTGCACCTCATCATATTCACTTGTAAGCATGTTTCTTTCATTTTTCATGTTTCCTTTTCATTTCATATGTATCTTTTCATTTTTGGAGCAACATGCAAGACATATGTGATTTATACCATTTTTTCATGATTTTAGAGTTATATATATATTATGGTCATCCTATAATTATCCCCTTGGTATTCATTGGTCTTGACGATGTCTAGGAACCCATGACACCCTAAGAAGGTGTATGGTAGGATTAGATTAGCTTTGGAGTTGATTTGAAGGGATTAGAATAGGTTTTGTCCGCGAAAAACTATTTTCAATACGTATAAAATAGGTTCTGTCCTTGTTTTGGTTTTCTGGAAAATCCGACTGTAGGCACGACATTTTGGCTTTGATATTTAGAAAATATACTTTAAAACGAATCCGTGGCCGCTTGAACGGATTAAAACGGAGTTATAACGAAGAAGTTATGGATTTTACAAGTTTGACGACGAAAAATATACTTTTCAGAATTTTCAGCATGCTGTTTTTATTTTGTCCGAGTAAAAAACGAGCCTTAAGCTTCACAAATTATTTCGACTTATCAAAAATATATTAGTATACTTCGATACGAAGCTAAGGACGTATTATACGTAGAAAACGGATTTGAAACGACAAAGATATGCACGTTTTCATAAAAGTGCCGTAACTATTATTTTCTGAAAAACTATATTATTTTTACGATACAAGTGTTACGGTAGCTGTAACGTCCATGTTGAGGGCTGTTTTTAACGAGGTTGTGAAACTTTTTGGAACGAATTGTCTTCTAATAAAATCAAGATCACCGGGCATATTTTTCAAAACGACAAGCCGTTTGTAAAGCGAAGTTGTAATAAATTATTTATGGATGTCTAAACTTGGCCGAAACTCACTTTTTGCACTACATTTAGCCAAAATCACTATCTTTAACCCTTATTATCTTTATGTTCGAAACCTTTTGGACGAAAACTCCTGAACTGAAACTTCTAGATTTCGATACAGACTTTCTAAAACCGTCGAGTTCGTTCTCTAACGATCGACGTACACCATTTTACGACTAGTTTTTCGAAGCCATTTTTGTCACTTTCAAGAAATTTCCGACGACATTATTTTGCGACGAAAAGTGACAATTTCACCATAAATCATTACGAAACCATTGTAGGATGACATTTTGACATAAAAACTTGTAAAGTCATTTTTGAATGGTCTAGACGTCAAAAGAGTATTTTTTTTTGACGACGAGTAATATTTTCAAAACTCGCAAATGGTATAAATAACATACGAAATGCATGCATAACATTACATTGCAACTCATTACATATCACATCATTCGTAATAGGTCCAGATTAACGTATCACGCTATACCTCAGTGTACTCACTCTTGTCATCATACCAGTTTATCAAGTGAGTTTTCATAGCCCCACTTTCAATTGTTTTGTACTGTTTTGGGGGAGATACATGCTTAACTATTTTTCATAAGTACTTTAGATTTTTAAGGCTAAATGCTACCATGATTACCATTGTTTCTAAATCAAAGGTTATACTATATCAATTGTTCTTGTTTGCGTGCTACGGTTCTACGTCGTATAACGTTCTAAATCAGTTGACTACTGATACATTGAGTTAGGTGCTATGGATTATGTGCTATGGTTCTACGTCGTATAACGTTCTAAATCAGTTGACTACTGATACATTAGGTCTAGTTTTATTGATTAAGTGCTATCGTTCTACGTCGAGTTAGGTACTATTGTGAATTCATTGAAATCATATGTTTGAACATAAACTATACATATTTTGGGCAGTGGGTTGTGAATACACAGGTTGCAAGTTTTGTATGGGCGGAACTTGGAACTGGGTGGATTTACAATGCCTTTGCTGCATAAACGATTTTGGAAGGCTTTACATTTCAAAACAAACTCTATGAACTCACTCAACCTTTATGTTGACACTTTTTAGCATGTTTTATCTCAGGTATCTAAGGTATTCACTTCATGGCATGCATTTGGACACATCATGGAGTCGCGATGACGACGTGTCTCACTTGGGTTTTACGTACTTTAAAACATCGTTTGAATTGTAACAAACTTATTTCCGCACAGATTGATTTTCATTTGGGACCTACTTTGTAAACTCTGATTGTTTTATTAAATCAAACGATGTATTTTCCAAACGACACTTTAGGTCGTTCAATATAACTGTGATTGTGATGCTATGACAGTCAATCCCCAGGAATTCCATTCCGCTGCAAAACAGGTAATTTGGGGGTGTGACAGATTGGCATCAGAGCTTCAGTTATAGAGAACTAGGTTGCATCATTGACCCTAGACTATAACTACATCATCATAGCATCTCATCATTTCATCATAAGTGCAGGTTCACTTCACATGCGGTTTATACGTACATTTTTCGAGTTATTTACTTTCATTTCATATCGATTGTCACATGGATGCCTTTAAATGCCCATTTCATTATTCCTTCTTCATACTCGAATGTGGAGAATTCCTTGTCAGTCCCTATCACAATTTCCACATCAATCGACTCATCACCGATAACGTTGAATACCGAGATAAACCTTTATATAGGGCGAAGTCACTTTCACTCCTTTGTTTCACCACTAACGTGTCGAGTTACACTTTATTCACACATTAAGTCATTAAACCATTATACATTTGAAACATTTACAACACCTCATAACCCATCTTTTTGGAAACCGTCGATTATTTTGAAAGATAACCTCAAACTTATCATTCTTATCACATTTCTTTGGAGCGTTTATTATTAACATCGGATTTTGCTACGTCTCACATTTCCTCTTGTTTTTGAAGAAGATATGGCACCGAAGAAAGCCACAACTGAAATGACACAAGCGGCTATTCAAAAGTTGGTAAGGGATAGTGTAGCAGAGGCATTAAGGATTGAAATGGAAACGGTGGCTGCTGCTGCTGCCGAGGCCGCGGCTGCTGCTGAAGCCGCAAGGCTTGCTGCTGCTACTGGAAATGCAGGAGGATCCGGAGTTAAGAGCTGTTCTTACAAGGATTTCAAAAGTGGAGATCCCACCAAGTTTAAAGGGACTGAAGGAGCCACTGCCATGGTGCGATGGTTCGAGAAATTGGAGTCCGTGTTTTTGCTGTGTAATTGCCCGGATGATAGTAAGGTCAAGTTTGCTACAAGTACACTACTCGATGGAGCATTGTCGTGGTGGAACTCATATGCTCAACCGATGGGAATGGAGAATGCTTTCAAGCTTACTTGGGAGCAATTCAAGGGTTTGGTGACTAAGAAGTTTTGTCCTCGTACGGAAGTGAAAAAGTTGGAGACAGAATTCTATGAACTAATGACTATTGGGTACGATATTGACACTTACATTCGAAGGTTTCAAGAATTGGCCGTGTTATGCCCATCTATGGTTTCGGATAATGAGAAGCTACTGGAGGCTTTCATTGAAGGACTTCCCGAAATTATTCAAGGTGACGTGACTTCTTCTGACCCGCAAACGATTGAGGAATCTATTCGATTGTCTCAAAAGCTTATGGCACAAGTAGTCAAGAGGGGCAACACCACCAACACCAACCGTAACAACAATACCAACAACCGCACCAACTACAACAATAACCAAAACAACAACAACAACAACGACGATAACCAAATCAACCACAACAAAAGAAAATGGGAAGACGACCAAGGAGGTTATAACAACAACAACCAAAACCGTAACACTAACCATCATCAACAACAGAATAGAAGACAAGAAGTCGCCAGGGTCTATGTTGCTGCACCAACAAGGGGAAGAGCTTATGCAGGAAACTTACCGCGATGCCACCAATGCACGCTACATCATAATGGTCCATGTGGTGTATGCTTTAGCTGTCACAAAGTAGGACACCTTGCTAAGGACTGTAAGGGCAAAGCCGTAGTCACATGCTTCGGATGTAGGGAGCAAGGACACTATCAGAATCAATGTCCTCAAAACCAAGGTCAACAAGTCGAAGGTGCTCATGGGAATGCATACATGTTACAAGGAGGAGAAGCTCGTCATGGTCACAACAACGCAGAAGACTGAAGAAATTCGGAAGCTAACAGTCTTAATTTTCCTTATGTACTATGTCATACTAAGTTTATGTCTTTCATCGTATTCGAATCTTTATAACTTAAGATGTACTACTTTTGCTAAACCACTCGTTGTAAAATATTCTTATCTATCGTACTTTATTTTCTTTCCGATTTGTTATTATTTGCGAGAATTTTTATTCCTTTTACTCTAACTATCATTGTAACGTCACAGATTAAATCCTTGTAAACATTGAGAGTTATAACAACTAAACCGAACGTCACGTCATCGTTCCTTAATTATGCATAGCCTAGCTAACTATGTCTAATTCTGGAGGGATCACGTTATGTTGGGAGCGGTTATTTATAAATCTTAGTGCAAGCAAAATTTTCACATGTTCCAATTCAAAGTGTTACTTATGAGAGATTCATCCGATATTTTCTTTACTACGATGTTTTATACGCTCTCAATCATCGATAACCGTAACGACACTTCTCCATGCCTTCTTTCCTCGATATTCATCACAAACTCAAAAATTCGATAGACCAACACTAACTGAATTCAGGGACTGAATTCCTTTTTGGATGGGCGAATGTGACAACTCGTAATTTCAGGTCATTTCTCGAAACAATTTATGCCTCATTATTTCAACATTTATAGTAAACTTGGTTTACTTGTTTCAAATTCGCGTAACCTTTATGGTTTAGCGGCGAATTCATGATCATAACATCACGTACATTTCATATGGACTAAGATTAGTCTACATTTCATTGACATCATTTGCATCATAATAGTTCATTCATGACATTTCACTTCACATTTAACGCGTAAATATTATATTAAATAAACGTTATCGCGTGAGTTATTATTTTTAACATTTAATCCGTTACTTTCAAAAATGATCCCGACATATTTTTATACTTACATTGAGTTATATAAACTATATTTTGAGTTTTCCTAGTGTTTTAAATTTATTTGGTACATAAATCGTTAAAGTTAAATTATTACGGCGTTTTTCTTAAAAACTACTCGGTAATTATTTTATCACCCAAATTTCACAAGGAATGTATTTTTACAATTTTTATTATCTCATACATTCTATTTTGATCTATTAAAAACTTACTTGTACCAAAAAGTTACCATTTACCTTTAATTATACATTTTTCCTACACATGTTACTTATACTCTTTATCAAATATTTACACAATACTTTTACACAATTTATAAAAAAAAAAAAAAAGAAGATATTTTTGGTGACAAAAGCCCCCAAAATCCGGCCCTCTATAGGGTTAGCATTAATTTGATGCATGGTCATTGATTTTTATGTCTATACACTTCCTCAAAAGTCTTACTTAAACAATTTTCTCATTCACTTCAATCAATTCACAAGTGTTAGTAGTTTATTTTTCCTCTCTTTTGCTTCTCCTTCAACCGGTTCTACATCAAGAGAAAAAGGGATCAAAAACTTTTCTAGTTCAAGTGTTAATAACAATCTAGTTTATACTCTTTATAAGGTTTTGAAATAAAAACCAAGAGTGTTTAGGCTAAACCTTGTTACTTGCACCTCATCATATTCACTTGTAAGCATGTTTCTTTCATTTTTCATGTTTCCTTTTCATTTCATATGTATCTTTTTATTTTTGGAGCAACATGCAAGACATATGTGATTTATACCATTTTTTCATGATTTTAGAGTTATATATATATATTATGGTCATCCTATAATTATCCCCTTGGTATTCATTGGTCTTGATGATGTCTAGGAACCCATGACACCCTAAGAAGGTGTATGGTAGGATTAGATTAGCTTTGGAGTTGATTTGAAGGGATTAGAATAGGTTTTGTCCGCGAAAAACTATTTTCAATACGTATAAAATAGGTTCTGTCCTTGTTTTGGTTTTCTGGAAAATCCGACTGTAGGCACGACATTTTGGCCTTGATATTTAGAAAATATACTTTAAAACGAATCCGTGGCCGCTTGAACGGATTAAAACGGAGTTATAACGAAGAAGTTATGGATTTTACAAGTTTGACGACGAAAAATATACTTTTCAGAATTTTCAGCATGCTGTTTTTATTTTGTCCGAGTAAAAAACGAGCCTTAAGCTTCACAAATTATTTCGACTTATCAAAAATATATTAGTATACTTCGATACGAAGCTAAGGACGTATTATACGTAGAAAACGGATTTGAAACGACAAAGATATGCACGTTTTCATAAAAGTGCCGTAACTATTATTTTCTGAAAAACTATATTATTTTTACGATACAAGTGTTACGGTAGCTGTAACGTCCATGTTGAGGGCTGTTTTTAACGAGGTTGTGAAACTTTTTGGAACGAATTGTCTTCTAATAAAATCAAGATCACCGGGCATATTTTTCAAAACGACAAGCCGTTTGTAAAGCGGAGTTGTAATAAATTATTTATGGATGTCTAAACTTGGCCGAAACTCACTTTTTGCACTACATTTAGCCAAAATCACTATCTTTAACCCTTATTATCTTTATGTTCGAAACCTTTTGGACGAAAACTCCTGAACTGAAACTTCTAGATTTCGATACAGACTTTCTAAAACCGTCAAGTTCGTTCTCTAACGATCGACGTACACCATTTTACGACTAGTTTTTCAAAGCCATTTTTGTCACTTTCAAGAAATTTCCGACGACATTATTTTGCGACGAAAAGTGACAATTTCACCATAAATCATTACGAAACCATTGTAGGATGACATTTTGACGTAAAAACTTGTAAAGTCATTTTTGAATGGTCTAGACGTCAAAAGAGTATTTTTTTTTTTGACGACGAGTAATATTTTCAAAACTCGCAAATGGTATAAATAACATACGAAATGCATGCATAACATTACATTGCAACTCATTACATATCACATCATTCGTAATAGGTCCAGATTAACGTATCACGCTATACCTCAGTGTACTCACTCTTGTCATCATACCAGTTTATCAAGTGAGTTTTCATAGCCCCACTTTTAATTGTTTTGTACTGTTTTGGGGGAGATACATGCTTAACTATTTTTCATAAGTACTTTAGATTTTTAAGGCTAAATGCTACCATGATTACCATTGTTTCTAAATCAAAGGTTATACTATATCAATTGTTCTTGTTTGCGTGCTACGGTTCTACGTCGTATAACGTTCTAAATCAGTTGACTACTGATACATTGAGTTAGGTGCTATGGATTATGTGCTATGGTTCTACGTCGTATAACGTTCTAAGTCAGTTGACTACTGATACATTAGGTCTAGTTTTATTGATTAAGTGCTATCGTTCTACGTCGAGTTAGGTACTATTGTGAATTCATTGAAATCATATGTTTGAACATAAACTATACACATTTTGGGCAGTGGGTTGTGAATACACAGGTTGCAAGTTTTGTATGGGCGGAACTTGGAACTGGGTGGATTTACAATGCCTTTGCTGCATAAACGATTTTGGAAGGCTTTACATTTCAAAACAAACTCTATGAACTCACTCAACCTTTATGTTGACACTTTTTAGCATGTTTTATCTCAGGTATCTAAGGTATTCACTTCATGGCATGCATTTGGACACATCATGGAGTCGCGATGACGACGTGTCTCACTTGGGTTTTACGTACTTTAAAACATCGTTTGAATTGTAACAAACTTATTTCCGCACAAATTGATTTTCATTTGGGACCTAATTTGTAAACTCTGATTGTTTTATTAAATCAAACGATGTATTTTCCAAACGACACTTTAGGTCGTTCAATATAACTGTGATTGTGATGCTATGACAGTCAATCCCCAGGAATTCCATTCCGCTGCAAAACAGGTAATTTGGGGGTGTGACAGATTGGCATCAAAGCTTCAGTTATAGAGAACTAGGTTGCATCATTGACCCTAGACTATAACTACATCATCATAGCATCTCATCATTTCATCATAAGTGCAGGTTCACTTCACATGCGGTTTATACGTACATTTTTCGAGTTATTTACTTTCATTTCATATCGATTGTCACATGGATGCCTTTAAATGCCCATTTCATTATTCCTTCTTCATACTCGAATGTGGAGAATTCCTTGTCAGTCCCTATCACAATTTCCACATCAATCGACTCATCACCGATAACGTTGAATACCGAGATAAACCTTTATATAGGGCGAAGTCACTTTCACTCCTTTGTTTCACCACTAACGTGTCGAGTTACACTTTATTCACACATTAAGTCATTAAACCATTATACATTTGAAACATTTACAACACCTCATAACCCATCTTTTTGGAAACCGTCGATTATTTTGAAAGATAACCTCAAACTTATCATTCTTATCACATTTCTTTGGAGCGTTTATTATTAACATCGGATTTTGCTACGTCTCACATTTCCTCTTGTTTTTGAAGAAGATATGGCACCGAAGAAAGCCACAGCTGAAATGACACAAGCGGCTATTCAAAAGTTGGTAAGGGATAGTGTAGCAGAGGCATTAAGGATTGAAATGGAAACGGTGGCTGCTGCTGCTGCCGAGGCCGCGGCTGCTGCTGAAGCCGCAAGGCTTGCTGCTGCTACTGGAAATGCAGGAGGATCCGGAGTTAAGAGCTGTTCTTACAAGGATTTCAAAAGTGGAGATCCCACCAAGTTTAAAGGGACTGAAGGAGCCACTGCCATGGTGCGATGGTTCGAGAAATTGGAGTCCGTGTTTTTGCTGTGTAATTGCCCGGATGATAGTAAGGTCAATTTTGCTACAAGTACACTACTCGATGGAGCATTGTCGTGGTGGAACTCATATGCTCAACCGATGGGAATGGAGAATGCTTTAAAGCTTACTTGGGAGCAATTCAAGGGTTTGGTGACTAAGAAGTTTTGTCCTCGTACGGAAGTGAAAAAGTTGGAGACAGAATTCTATGAACTAATGACTATTGGGTACGATATTGACACTTACATTCGAAGGTTTCAAGAATTGGCCGTGTTATGCCCATCTATGGTTTCGGATAATGAGAAGCTACTGGAGGCTTTCATTGAAGGACTTCCCGAAATTATTCAAGGTGACGTGACTTCTTCTGACCCGCAAACGATTGAGGAATCTATTCGATTGTCTCAAAAGCTTATGGCACAAGTAGTCAAGAGGGGCAACACCACCAACACCAACCGTAACAACAATACCAACAACCGCACCAACTACAACAATAACCAAAACAACAACAACAACAACGACGATAACCAAATCAACCACAACAAAAGAAAATGGGAAGACGACCAAGGAGGTTATAACAACAACAACCAAAACCGTAACACTAACCATCATCAACAACAGAATAGAAGACAAGAAGTCGCCAGGGTCTATGTTGCTGCACCAACAAGGGGAAGAGCTTATGCAGGAAACTTACCGCGATGCCACCAATGCACGCTACATCATAATGGTCCATGTGGTGTATGCTTTAGCTGTCACAAAGTAGGACACCTTGCTAAGGACTGTAAGGGCAAAGCCGTAGTCACATGCTTCGGATGTGGGGAGCAAGGACACTATCGGAATCAATGTCCTCAAAACCAAGGTCAACAAGTCGAAGGTGCTCATGGGAATGCATACATGTTACAAGGAGGAGAAGCTCGTCATGGTCACAACAACGCAGAAGACTGAAGAAATTCGGAAGCTAACAGTCTTAATTTTCCTTATGTACTATGTCATACTAAGTTTATGTCTTTCATCGTATTCGAATCTTTATAACTTAAGATGTACTACTTTTGCTAAACCACTCGTTGTAAAATATTCTTATCTATCGTACTTTATTTTCTTTCCGATTTGTTATTATTTGCGAGAATTTTTATTCCTTTTACTCTAACTATCATTGTAACGTCACAGATTAAATCCTTGTAAACATTGAGAGTTATAACAACTAAACCGAACGTCACGTCATCGTTCCTTAATTATGCATAGCCTAGCTAACTATGTCTAATTCTGGAGGGATCACGTTATGTTGGGAGCGGTTATTTATAAATCTTAGTGCAAGCAAAATTTTCACATGTTCCAATTCAAAGTGTTACTTATGAGAGATTCATCCGATATTTTCTTTACTACGATGTTTTATACGCTCTCAATCATCGATAACCGTAACGACACTTCTCCATGCCTTCTTTCCTCGATATTCATCACAAACTCAAAAATTCGATAGACCAACACTAACTGAATTCAGGGACTGAATTCCTTTTTGGATGGGCGAATGTGACAACTCGTAATTTCAGGTCATTTCTCGAAACAATTTATGCCTCATTATTTCAACATTTATAGTAAACTTGGTTTACTTGTTTCAAATTCGCGTAACCTTTATGGTTTAGCGGCGAATTCATGATCATAACATCACGTACATTTCATATGGACTAAGATTAGTCTACATTTCATTGACATCATTTGCATCATAATAGTTCATTCATGACATTTCACTTCACATTTAACGCGTAAATATTATATTAAATAAACGTTATCGCGTGAGTTATTATTTTTAACATTTAATCCGTTACTTTCAAAAATGATCCCGACATATTTTTATACTTACATTGAGTTATATAAACTATATTTTGAGTTTTCCTAGTGTTTTAAATTTATTTGGTACATAAATCGTTAAAGTTAAATTATTACGGCGTTTTTCTTAAAAACTACTCGGTAATTATTTTATCACCCAAATTTCACAAGGAATGTATTTTTACAATTTTTATTATCTCATACATTCTATTTTGATCTATTAAAAACTTACTTGTACCAAAAAGTTACCATTTACCTTTAATTATACATTTTTCCTACACATGTTACTTATACTCTTTATCAAATATTTACACAATACTTTTACACAATTTATAAAAAAAAAAAAAAAGATATTTTTGGTGACAAAAGCCCCCAAAATCCGGCCCTCTATAGGGTTAGCATTAATTTGATGCATGGTCATTGATTTTTATGTCTATACACTTCCTCAAAAGTCTTACTTAAACAATTTTCTCATTCACTTCAATCAATTCACAAGTGTTAGTAGTTTATTTTTCCTCTCTTTTGCTTCTCCTTCAACCGGTTCTACATCAAGAGAAAAAGGGATCAAAAACTTTTCTAGTTCAAGTGTTAATAACAATCTAGTTTATACTCTTTATAAGGTTTTGAAATAAAAACCAAGAGTGTTTAGGCTAAACCTTGTTACTTGCACCTCATCATATTCACTTGTAAGCATGTTTCTTTCATTTTTCATGTTTCCTTTTCATTTCATATGTATCTTTTCATTTTTGGAGCAACATGCAAGACATATGTGATTTATACCATTTTTTCATGATTTTAGAGTTATATATATATTATGGTCATCCTATAATTATCCCCTTGGTATTCATTGGTCTTGATGATGTCAAGGAACCCATGACACCCTAAGAAGGTGTATGGTAGGATTAGATTAGCTTTGGAGTTGATTTGAAGGGATTAGAATAGGTTTTGTCCGCGAAAAACTATTTTCAATACGTATAAAATAGGTTATGTCCTTGTTTTGGTTTTCTGGAAAATCTGACTGTAGGCACGACATTTTGGCCTTGATATTTAGAAAATATACTTTAAAACGAATCCGTGGCCGCTTGAACGGATTAAAACGGAGTTATAACGAAGAAGTTATGGATTTTACAAGTTTGACGACGAAAAATATACTTTTCAGAATTTTCAGCATGCTGTTTTTATTTTGTCCGAGTCAAAAACGAGCCTTAAGCTTCACAAATTATTTCGACTTATCAAAAATATATTAGTATACTTCGATACGAAGCTAAGGACGTATTATACGTAGAAAACGGATTTGAAACGACAAAGATATGCACGTTTTCATAAAAGTGCCGTAACTATTATTTTCTGAAAAACTATATTATTTTTACGATACAAGTGTTACGGTAGCTGTAACGTCCATGTTGAGGGCTATTTTTAACGAGGTTGTGAAACTTTTTGGAACGAATTGTCTTCTAATAAAATCAAGATCACCGGGCATATTTTTCAAAACGACAAGCCATTTGTAAAGCGGAGTTGTAATAAATTATTTATGGATGTCTAAACTTGGCCGAAACTCACTTTTTGCACTACATTTAGCCAAAATCACTATCTTTAACCCTTATTATCTTTATGTTCGAAACCTTTTGGACGAAAACTCCTGAACTGAAACTTCTAGATTTCGATACAGACTTTCTAAAACCGTCGAGTTCGTTCTCTAACGATCGACGTACACCATTTTACGACTAGTTTTTCGAAGCCATTTTTGTCACTTTCAAGAAATTTCCGACGACATTATTTTGCGACGAAAAGTGACAATTTCACCATAAATCATTACGAAACCATTGTAGGATGACATTTTGACGTAAAAACTTGTAAAGTCATTTTTGAATGGTCTAGACGTCAAAAGAGTATTTTTTTTTTGACGACGAGTAATATTTTCAAAACTCGCAAATGGTATAAATAACATACGAAATGCATGCATAACATTACATTGCAACTCATTACATATCACATCATTCGTAATAGGTCCAGATTAACGTATCACGCTATACCTCAGTGTACTCACTCTTGTCATCATACCAGTTTATCAAGTGAGTTTTCATAGCCCCACTTTCAATTGTTTTGTACTGTTTTGGGGGAGATACATGCTTAACTATTTTTCATAAGTACTTTAGATTTTTAAGGCTAAATGCTACCATGATTACCATTGTTTCTAAATCAAAGGTTATACTATATCAATTGTTCTTGTTTGCGTGCTACGGTTCTACGTCGTATAACGTTCTAAATCAGTTGACTACTGATACATTGAGTTAGGTGCTATGGATTATGTGCTATGGTTCTACGTCGTATAACGTTCTAAATCAGTTGACTACTGATACATTAGGTCTAGTTTTATTGATTAAGTGCTATCGTTCTACGTCGAGTTAGGTACTATTGTGAATTCATTGAAATCATATGTTTGAACATAAACTATACACATTTTGGGCAGTGGGTTGTGAATACACAGGTTGCAAGTTTTGTATGGGCGGAACTTGGAACTGGGTGGATTTACAATGCCTTTGCTGCATAAACGATTTTGGAAGGCTTTACATTTCAAAACAAACTCTATGAACTCACTCAACCTTTGTGTTGACACTTTTTAGCATGTTTTATCTCAGGTATCTAAGGTATTCACTTCATGGCATGCATTTGGACACATCATGGAGTCGCGATGACGACGTGTCTCACTTGGGTTTTACGTACTTTAAAACATCGTTTGAATTGTAACAAACTTATTTCCGCACAAATTGATTTTCATTTGGGACCTACTTTGTAAACTCTGATTGTTTTATTAAATCAAACGATGTATTTTCCAAACGACACTTTAGGTCGTTCAATATAACTGTGATTGTGATGCTATGACAGTCAATCCCCAGGAATTCCATTCCGCTGCAAAACAGGTAATTTGGGGGTGTGACACGTAGACACCCTTATAAATTGTAATAAAGTTCAAATTGGTAAAACAAATTTGTGTCCGTTCTTTTCTTTTTCTACTCGTTCTACACCACAGAACCATGCAACCCTTTGGATATCTTTTTTTTCTTGGGGCATTTACATACATCCCCACTCAAACTTCTCTAATTACATATTTCCCCAAAGCATGCTTTAATAGCATTGTACATCATGCATTAAAAACTTGTGTTTTGGGAAAATATGTAATTTTTGAAGTTTCATTGGGTATATATGAAATTCCCCCTTTTTTCTTTTGTTAAACGCAAACCCAAAGATGTCATGAACAAGTTACATCTTCCTTCTTTCTTTTGTTTTTGCTGCTACTCCACAAGTACCTACACACCTTTATATTTTTTTTCTTGTCTCTGGTGTTGAACGCAAGCCAACAACCAATGGCCAACCTTTGTTAATTTTTTTGCTTCTTCCTTTTTGCTACTACCTCACGACAGAAACACAAAACACAAAAACAATAATTCCTTTTTCTCCTTCCTTTCTTGCGTTAGAGACCCAAACAAAGGAGACAAGGCTTCTCTTTTAGCCAGCCTAATCTAATAAACAACTACCCTAAACCATGCTTGGACCATATTGACATCATCACCCATCTATACTACTTTATAATGCATTTAGGCCTTCTAAAATTAGAAGGCTTAAAAATTCAGACTTTTTTACTTGCTTATTATGGAAAGAGTTTTTCTAACCAAAAATTAAGATAAGGAGCTTCAATCATGTGATGACATATGTCACTTCTTAACAAACTCCAAGTCTAACTTCTAACAAACTCCAAACCTAACTCCTAACTACTAAAAATTAAGATAAAGAGCTCCAATTATAAAATGACATGTGTTATTTCTCAACTAAAAATTTATCTTTATTTTTAAATTAAAATATTTTTTTATCTACTTATTTTTTTTATAATCTAATTTCACCATATTTTCTAAATTTTTATGCTCTTTAATTCAACATCCATTTTGATATATTTTTATGAGTTTTTAGTTTTTATATTTTTAATGGGTTTATTTTATTTTAATTCAAGATTTTACAACTTTAACCTTTATTTCATTTATTTCAATCAATATAATCTTGATTCGTCAAAATCATATACTTTTGGGGCAGTGTTTGACGCGTAAGAGATTTCGAGGGTATTTCTATATGCGGGAATAATGATGTCGCGGGAAAGCTACGAGTAACCCAAACAAACACTTACAACTAACACATATACATTTGAAGTGTTGTGAAACGAATTCACTAAACGGGTAAGCAAACACATATAACTATACTTATCACCGCCGCTGTGCGCGGATACCCGGCTAGTTGTATAATATGTCTCTTGTCCACCCCATTGACAAGACTAAACCTCCACATCTTCCCTCATCTCAGCCGAAGGTATGCATGCATGCTTGCATCCCTATTTTTTTTTACTTGCTTGGAATTCATACAAGAGAAGACTAAAATATTGCACAAACCATACCTATTGACTTGCTTATATAAATGATCAACTTTCACACTTACATACTCACACTTGCAAAAACCCTCCAACTCACAAACACATTTCACTTCACTCCTTTGTTCACTTTCGAGAAAGCGTGGGAGGAAAGCAAAGTTTCGGGTTCCATATCCATAAGTTAAGAGTTCATTTTGGTTAAGTTCGGTTCGGGTAGTAACTTGGAAAAGCTATCGGGTTACATTCATTCACTTACTGGTTTCCCTATCCCCACTGTGAGCTTCGACCTTCCTAAAACTTGTTTCTCATTTCTCTTTTAATCTTCATGTTATGTATTAGTGTGTAAAGATTTGAAAATTTAAAAGTAATACTTAAGTTACATTACACATCGACATACACACAAATGTACACGTTCGAATTAGCATGCTTAAGTGGTTAAAAATTTTAACTTGGATGGCAAACTTTTGGGTCTCGTTAAATGACAAAACAGTTTGGAGAAGAAATAAATAGAAATATACAAACGGAAGCGTGAAACCTGTGAAGATTATATCAATATAGAAAGCAGAGAACAACACTTTAAATATGCATGGTTGCAAAATAAAACCAAGAAGAGCCCTTGGCTCAGATGGAATAGTGCACCACTTTAATGCAACCCATCAGTGTTCGAATCTTGGCAACCTCATTTTTGTAATTTTTACAAATTTTGCAAGTTTCGCAATCTGTCACTTCCAGCCCTTTGAATTCGAGCCTATTAGCACTTCTCTTAGAACTTTCATAAGCCTTGAAAACTATTATAAATCTCTACAATTTCAACCCCTTAAGTTCAAATACTTTGGCATTTTTGATATATTTTAATTAATTTATTAATTATCAATTTTGGACCCCAAACTTATACATTTTTATAACTAAATAAAAATGTCAAAACTATATTATTTCCAACACTTTTGATCATAATTTCGTAAAATTAATAAATTTAGTAATTATAAATCCCGACGAAAAGACGAACATTAAAAATGATGAGAAAATATTTATAACAAAAATTAATATAAATATTTTCTAACTTACCATCCATTAACAAATATATAAACAAACTTATATATCGCGTAACCATTACTAATATAGATACCTAACGTATAGTATTTATTTTACTAAACTTTTATTTTTCACAAAGACGTTACTTGTGAATACTTCCCATACTAAGTCTTTCGGTTACTCCTGAACCGGAAACTTACTCGTCACGTATACTTTTATATACTCTTATATATATAATTGTATATTTGTCCAAGAGCCAATACTTACAAAACATTTTGAAACAATTTAAACGTAAGTTCTGCTACACAAGCAACATTAAATACAACCACTCGTAAACACTTAAATTTATTTACACATTTTGAGTAGTGAGTACACATTGCTGTAAACTAAGAATTGCCGTACTAATTTAGGTCGCGTGATGGTGCCACACACTGCTACTATTTGACTATTCATTTCGGATGACTTATTTCTGAGGTGAGTTCGTAGCACCACTTTTAAACTCGTATTTGCTTTGCTAACTTGGGGTGAGAAACATGCTTGATTTTTATGGACCATTTAAACAATGCTTTTGTTTGAAAAACTATTACGTGTTAGCCTAAGTACTGTATCCCAAATTCATGCCCATACTCATGTACCGTTAGTTCCCACTGGGAAGCACGAGTGATATACATAGATCTATTGAGGGTGACGCTTCCATCCGTGTTGGAGAACCAACTGTCTAGATAGGACAAACGGATGTATACCATGTCGAATTACAAGTGTCAGGGGATAGAACACTTTCCGGGCCTTATTTTATTACATGAGCTCATTTCATGCACACTGTGGTAGCTTCGGTAACATGGAACTTAGTGCAGCGTAGTATACTTTCGTATAACATTATGCACATTATAATGTTAACTCGTAAACTTATTGGTCAAACTTAACTGCTTTATGTAAACCTATGAACTCACTAACTTTTTGCTGACTTTTTAGCATGTTTTCTCAGGTGTTTAATGATTTGATGTATGATGAGGCAAGGCAGCGCTTGGCAGGGGCATATGCGCACTTTTAGAGTGTACACATAACACTCATGACCAATTTTTGTACTATGGGACAACTTAAAACAATTATGGGCCTTGTTTTCCGCATTCATAACAATGTAAAACCTATGCTTTTGATTTATGTAACTTTAAAACGGGTTAGATAATCCGTTCTCTATTACTTGTGTTATGATTTCAATAAGTAGCACCCCAAAACCTCTTCCGCTGCATTCTGATTTTGGGGTGTTACAGATTGGCATCAAAGCCAAGCTTATAGAGAACTAGGTACACATAAAACCTAGACTATAACCGCTTTTTAAAAAACATTACCATATGACCGCCATATGCCAGCCTGCCTTACTCGCTACTTTACTTGCTACTTTACTTATTGTTCTAGCAAGCTTAGCATATACTTACATGCTACTTTGAAAACACATGCTTACGTGTTACTTGTTTACATATACATATGTACTTATTTGATGGCTTATACTTTCTAGCCTTATACTATAAACTTTAAGTATTTTCTATATACTTACACCCACGTATACCGTACTTGTCACAGACCATGCCTTCCCTTATGAAATATTTCTATTCGACTTCGAGTTTGAATAATCGTTACATTATGTGATGAATTCTCTTATTCTCTTGTAAAATCTCACCATTTGTGTTCTTTGTAGACAAATGGCTCCACGCAAATCAAAGCGTACTCTGCTCGCAAACAAGGTCACTCGCAGCCAAAACAATGTATCTCGCAACCAAAACAATGTCACTCGCAACCAAAACAATGTCTATCACAACCAAAACAATGCCACTCCCAACCAAACCGATGCCATTAATGCAAGACTAGAGCAACTTGTGGCACAACGAGTATATGAGGAACTAGCCACTGCTAACAAAGGAGTATCAAGCACCAACACCGGTGACGGAACAGCAATACCTGCTAATGGCAGCCGTGGCTGCACCTACAAGGAATTTCTTGCCTGTTATCCTGGAAGCTTTGGGGGAACTGAGGGAGCTGTCAGCTTGGCACAATGACTAGAAAGATTGGAAACTGTTTTCCGCATCTGCAACTACGAAGAAGAGTCCAAGGTTAAGTACGCCTCGTACACTCTAATGGGCAGTGCTCTAACTTGGTGGAACTCTTACATGACGTCAGCAGGGATGGATATTGCATACGCTATGGTTTGGGAACAATTCAAAGATTTACTACTCCAAAAGTATTGTCCCCGTACAGAGATTAAGAAGATGGAAGTAAAATTCTGGAACCTAAAGGTTCAAGGCACAAACACATATGCTCAGCGATTCCAGGAGTTAGCCTTACTGTGTCCTGAGTTCGTTTCTACTGAGGCGCGACTGATAGAGCGCTACATTGGAGGACTACCCTTGAATATGCGGGGGAATGTGACCGCTTCTAAGCCTGCTGATTTGCATGAGACAATCTCTATCTCCCAAGGCTTGATGGATCAGGTGATCCAAGACATGGCAGAGAAAGGAGGAGATAACAAAAGAAAGTGGGAAGACAACTCAAGGGCCAACCATCAACCGGATAAGAGACAAGAGGTCACCAAGGTTTATTCTGTTAGACCCAGTGACCAGAAGGTCTATGCTGGAAAAGCACCATTCTGCAACCGTTGCAAACTCCATCACAACGGGCCATGCAGCGTGAAATGCAAGAATTGTCAGAAGATCGGACATATGACCAGGGATTGTAGATCACCTATTCTTGCTACTGCTCAGGTGGCACCCGCAGCTAATCAAAGAGCTCCTACCATCAAGGACAAATCCTACATTACATGCTTCGGTTGTGGGGAGAAAGGGCACTACAAGAGTGAGTGTAGAAAACAGAGAAACCAGGGTAACAATGGGAATCAATCTGTTATAGGGAACCAGGGCGATGCAGGAGGAGCCCGGGGAAGAGCATATGTTGTTGGAGGGAGGGAAGCACCAGAGGACTCCGAATGTTGTTACGGGGTTCCTTCTAAACAACCGCTATGCATCTATTTTATTTGATACGGGAGCCGATAGGTGTTTCATATCAAGTACATTTAGTCAACTGCTAGACATCGTACCTACAGCCCTAGATATTGTGTATGATGTAGAACTATCTAATGGTAATGTGGAAAGAGTAGACACTATAATTCGAGGTTGTACGCTAAACCTGCTAAATCACTAGTTCAATATCGACCTAATGCTAGTAGGATTGGGCATTTTTTATGTCATCATTGGCATGGACTGGTTATCTAAATACCATGCGATAATCCTTTGCGAGGAGAAGATTGTTCGAATACCGTAATAAAGTCTTAGAGGTACAAGGAGATAGGAGCGTATAACAACTCGTAAAATTACGTACCGGTTTTCGTGGTTACATTTTTTTTTCGTTTCGAACTATGAACACGACAAGTCACGGGATATTTTTCACCTCGACCTCGATTATATATATATTTTTATTATATAAATTATATATAATAAACTTTTATTTTATATTTTTATTTTCTATCGGGCCTCAAGCCCAACCCGATCCATCTCTTCCTCTTGCACTTGGACTCTCGTTGCATCCAACCCAACATAAGTCTTTTCCTTGAGTCAAGCCCACTCGATTCTTACTCAAGCCAGCGTACCTTTTATGTATTTTTGGTATCATGTTTTGTACAAGTAAAAGTTGGCACATATGTCTCATATTTCTATGAACAATAGCGAGACCCAACCAAAATTCAAAACAACATTTTGGCCACCCTATTTATTTTTCATGCGTGCATGTGAGACAAACCACGGACCAAGCGCCCCTATATTTTTACATTCTAACACAAATGTTGGCAAGGTAAATTCTTTATTTATATGTTTCTGTGAGCATGTGTGCAAAAACAAATCACAACCTTTTGTACATCATGTGCATGTATATGAATAAGATAGACAAACAAACCAATGGCTTTTTATTTTTCTATTCATCTCTGTGGTGCCATCGACCAGGAAACAAAAAAAGAAAGAAAAGAACAAAAATCAAACCTTTGGATAAGTAGCATGCGTGAGTGTGTACAAAGGGAACACAAAAGCAAAACCTAACCTATTTCCTTGGTACCATGCGTTTATAGCAAAACATCAAAACAAGACCAACACCCTAACTACCTATAGGCTTACTTTGACCTAAAAACACCTAAAGTGACCTAGTATCGACCATGCCTAACTTGTCAAGTTCTTGACCTCAAATACATGCTCTTGAACCATCTCTCTTACTTGACAATGACAACACAAAAACGTGCCCTTTTTCTTTCCGTGAAACCTTGCACGCTCAAAACAAACTTTACCTTCTTTTCTTGGAACCTTATGGATGAACAATACCCATCTTCCTCTATATAACAAACTTCTAAGACCTCACATTTGCTCACACTTCAAACCATTTTCTCTCCTCCAACTTGAGCGTCCACTGTAGGAGCGGAGTGAATAAAAGGAAACACAAGGGACTTAGTCATTTCATTTTGGTTCACGCAAGCTTGGTCATCTAAATTGAGTATAAGGAAACAAGAAGCCATTTTGATCACACTCATTCTCTTTAAATCTCGTCACCACTCGCTAGAGTGTCGTAAGTTCTTTCGACCCACTCCCAATTCATTTTTCTTATTCTAATCTCCATATCACTCGTATACATGTTTAATACATCTAAAGGATCGAATCGTATATAAATGTATCTTAAAGCTAACGATCTCTAAAACATTGACAAACCAAATAGAAACGTTTGTATATCGACTAAACTTATAACATGTGTTTTGTGTTGCGTTATAAACCTTCGTTGCATTTTTTTTATCTAGAAACATATGTCGTGTTTATTTTAAAACTCACCTGAACACATGTTAAACCGGCTCAACAATCCATAAGCTAACAATAAGCTAGTTATAAGCTTTCGTAAAAGTTCAATAAGCTAACTAAGTCGAAATGTATATTTAGGACTAAAAATGCAAAACATATAGTTTTCGGGTTAAATATAAACATTATGGGAAGTTAAGGGTAAATATTTTATATATTACATATGCATGGGAAAAGTCTAGGGTCCATTTGGTAAATATGGGAAACTAGTGTAAAAAGGAAATAATACATTTTAGGTCAAAAATGTAAAATTTGAAACTAAAATGACTAAAAGTGAAAATATAACTTTTTGGGATAAACTTTGTAAAAACAGATTTTTGAGGGACAAAAACTGTAAATTCTGAATGAGAAATATATTTGGGCACAAATTGTCATTTTTCTAAAGTTTAAGGGCCAAACTTGTATATTTTAAACTTGAGGGTAAAAAGTGTAAATTTAGAAAAATGTTTAGAAAACTTGTAAACTCATAAAGACTTTATAAAAACGAGTATTTTGACGACCTATTATTCGTAACGAGAATTATCACATCGATATCTAACTTAACTTGTATATATATTTATAAGTATATAAATATATGGAAACATTATTCGATACCGACACATCTTAAAGTAAACGAACTAAACTCTTGGCAACAACGTCATATTTATAAATCAACGCTAATATCGCTCTATTGAATTATATATTCAATGCTCTATCATTTTGATCATGAACCAAACGTATATCATTATTCTGAGACTTGACACCTCGTTCTAGGTTCCGGGTAGGAGCCACTGCTATATCACACTCGATCTCTTTGTGCTTTATTCACCGAACTGCTAAGGTGAGTTTATAGCCCCACTTTTACTCTAATTTACTTGCTTTATAAAACTATGGGGTGAGAAACATGCAAAACTCTTTTCGGACCTGAAACTGAAAACACTATTACGTGAAACAACCTTGAATCCCAACTATGCTACCGTTATTTCCCTTTGGGGTGGCGCGATTGTTATGAATAGATCTATTGGGGATGACACCCCCGTTCGAGTTTGACCGGATAGGCAAACATCGGGCGTATATCATATCGTATTGATTGAGTGTACTGGAAATACACTTGCTGGGCTTTTATTTATCATGCTTCTAGATGCATGCACATTGTCGTAGTTTCGGTCGCATGAACTTGGTACTAGCGTAATAGCCTTTTTGCATATAGTGTCATTCACGGAGATGCTATATGTGCAATTGTGGTCCAACTTGAAAACTTGATTACTTAAACCTATGAACTCACCAACCTTTGTGTTGACATTTTAGCATGTTTTTCTCAGGTTTACTTATTGGCGTGGGCAATGGCAAAGGCATTCGTTGAAGACTGGCATCCGAAGTGTTTCCAAACATTTTAATACAACTTTTAATGGGACAACATATATTTTTATGGTCTTTACTTCCGCACTTTGAAACAATGATGTAAAACTATTTTCTTAAATAAATCTATATTTTTAAAATGGAATAGAATTTCCATTCTTTATTACCTTGTGTTGTGTATATTGAGTTAGTAGCACCCCATGACCCGAACGCTTCCGCTGTGAAATTTTGGGGGTGTTACAGATTGGTATTCAGAGCCAAGGTTATAGAGAATTAGGTATTTTTCAAAACATAAACTATAACCAAATTTTCCTAAAAACACTTCAACACTGCCGCCATTGCCGATGTCTGCCATGCCTTGCCTACTGTTATACGATGTAGTCGTGCTATGTGTTACTGCTATATTTTAGGTTCGTATAAGTTCTCATTTGAATTAAGTTAATTATTCTCAAAGTCATTAAGTTTCTTAATTAACTCACATTTGAACTTTAAGGCTGTTCTTGTTTGATTGGGTCGCGAAGTTTAAATGTGTATAAGCTCATTCTCATTTAAACTTTAAGGCTGTTCTTGTTTGATTGTGTCGCGAAGTTTAAATGAGAATAATGTTGATGTAACAAACTTAATGGAATTAAGGACTAATTAATTTAAGGATAGTGTAGAGTAGACTACGAATGCTTATACTTGTTACCTCTCTATGTTAAACTGCGTAACATGCCCACTATTACAATATCGCACTATGCTATGCTTCCATAACTACCTCTACGTTATTTCTTTATGTAACATACAACTACTTGATTCTCGCACACGTATTTAAACCACCTTTGTCACTAGTCACGATCTCTTATGGCACTCTTATGCTCTATCCTTCGTAACCTCATACGACTATGTTCTTTCTGTTTTGAGCTCAACTATCGTACTCTTTTATGAAACCGCGTTGTATTCCGTTTAATGAATCCTTGTTCACTTATCGCCTCACGTCACCGAATCTTTTCTTGAACGACTAGCCTCTTTTCCACGTCACGTTTTAAGTATATATATACCCACATCTCGTCACCATATCAACTTCGACGATTCTCGCATCTTAAACCACGAGGACGTGGTTTCTTTTAAGGGGTAGGTACTATAACAACTCGTAAAATTACGTACCGGTTTTCGTGGTTACATTTTTTTTTCGTTTCGAACTATGAACACGACAAGTCACGGGATATTTTTCACCTCGACCTCGATTATATATATATTTTTATTATATAAATTATATATAATAAACTTTTATTTTATATTTTTATTTTCTATCGGGCCTCAAGCCCAACCCGATCCATCTCTTCCTCTTGCACTTGGACTCTCGTTGCATCCAACCCAACATAAGTCTTTTCCTTGAGTCAAGCCCACTCGATTCTTACTCAAGCCAGCGTACCCTTTATGTATTTTTGGTATCATGTTTTGTACAAGTAAAAATTGGCACATATGTCTCATATTTCTATGAACAATAGCGAGACCCAACCAAAATTCAAAACAACATTTTGGCCACCCTATTTATTTTTCATGCGTGCATGTGAGACAAACCACGGACCAAGCGCCCCTATATTTTTACATTCTAACACAAATGTTGGCAAGGTAAATTCTTTATTTATATGTTTCTGTGAGCATGTGTGCAAAAACAAATCACAACCTTTTGTACATCATGTGCATGTATATGAATAAGATAGACAAACAAACCAATGACTTTTTATTTTTCTATTCATCTCTGTGGTGCCATCGACCAGGAAACAAAAAAAGAAAGAAAAGAACAAAAATCAAACCTTTGGATAAGTAGCATGCGTGAGTGTGTACAAAGGGAACACAAAAGCAAAACCTAACCTATTTCCTTGGTACCATGCGTTTATAGCAAAACATCAAAACAAGACCAACACCCTAACTACCTATAGGCTTACTTTGACCTAAAAACACCTAAAGTGACCTAGTATCGACCATGCCTAACTTGTCAAGTTCTTGACCTCAAATACATGCTCTTGAACCATCTCTCTTACTTGACAATGACAACACAAAAACGTGCCCTTTTTCTTTCCGTGAAACCTTGCACGCTCAAAACAAACTTTACCTTCTTTTCTTGGAACCTTATGGATGAACAATACCCATCTTCCTCTATATAACAAACTTCTAAGACCTCACATTTGCTCACACTTCAAACCATTTTCTCTCCTCCAACTTGAGCGTCCACTGTAGGAGCGGAGTCAATAAAAGGAAACACAAGGGACTTAGTCATTTCATTTTGGTTCACGCAAGCTTGGTCATCTAAATTGAGTATAAGGAAACAAGAAGCCATTTTGATCACACTCATTCTCTTTAAATCTCGTCACCACTCGCTAGAGTGTCGTAAGTTCTTTCGACCCACTCCCAATTCATTTTTCTTATTCTAATCTCCATATCACTCGTATACATGTTTAATACATCTAAAGGATCGAATCGTATATAAATGTATCTTAAAGCTAACGATCTCTAAAACATTGACAAACCAAATAGAAACGTTTGTATATCGACTAAACTTATAACATGTGTTTTGTGTTGCGTTATAAACCTTCGTTGCATTTTTTTTATCTAGAAACATATGTCGTGTTATTTTAAAACTCACCTGAACACATATTGAACCGGCTCAACAATCCATAAGCTAACAATAAGCTAGTTATAAGATTTCGTAAAAGTTCAATAAGCTAACTAAGTCGAAATGTATATTTAGGACTAAAAATGCAAAACATATAGTTTTCGGGTTAAATATAAACATTATGGGAAGTTAAGGGTAAATATTTTATATATTACATATGCATGGGAAAAGTCTAGGGTCCATTTGGTAAATATGGGAAACTAGTGTAAAAAGGAAATAATACATTTTAGGTCAAAAATGTAAAATTTGAAACTAAAATGACTAAAAGTGAAAATATAACTTTTTGGGATAAACTTTGTAAAAACAGATTTTTGAGGGACAAAAACAGTAAATTATGAATGAGAAATATATTTGGGCACAAATTGTCATTTTTCTAAAGTTTAAGGGCCAAACTTGTATATTTTCAAACTTGAGGGTAAAAAGTGTAAATTTAGAAAAATGTTTAGAAAACTTGTAAACTCATAAAGACTTTATAAAAACGAGTAGTTTGACGACCTATTATTCGTAACGAGAATTATCACATCGATATCTAATTTAACTTGTATATATATTTATAAGTATATAAATATATGGAAACATTATTCGATACCGACACATCTTAAAGTAAACGAACTAAACTCTTGGCAACAACGTAATATTTATAAATCAACGCTAATATCGCTCTATTGAATTATATATTCAATGCTCTATCATTTTGATCATGAACCAAACGTATATCATTATTCTGAGACTTGACACCTCGTTCTAGGTTCCGGGTAGGAGCCACTGCTATATCACACTCGATCTCTTTGTGCTTTATTCACCGAACTGCTAAGGTGAGTTTATAGCCCCACTTTTACTCTAATTTACTTGCTTTATAAAACTATGGGGTGAGAAACATGCAAAACTCTTTTCGGACCTGAAACTGAAAATACTATTACGTGAAACAACCTTGAATCCCAACTATGCTACTGTTATTTCCCTTTGGGGAGGCGCGATTGTTATGAATAGATCTATTGGGGATGACACCCCCGTTCGAGTTTGACCGGATAGGCAAACGTCGGGCGTATATCATATCGTATTGATTGAGTGTACTGGAAATACACTTGCTGGGCTTTTATTTATCCTGCTTCTAGATGCATGCACACTGTCGTAGTTTCGGTCGCATGAACTTGGTACTAGCGTAATAGCCTTTTTGCATATAGTGTCATTCACGGAGATGCTATATGTGCAACTGTGGTCCAACTTGAAAACTTGATTACTTAAACCTATGAACTCACCAACCTTTGTGTTGACATTTTAGCATGTTTTTCTCAGGTTTACTTATTGGCGTGGGCAATGGCAAAGGCATTCGTTGAAGACTGGCATCCGAAGTGTTTCCAAACATTTTAATACAACTTTTAATGGGATAACATATATTTTTATGGGCTTTACTTCCGCACTTTGAAACAATGATGTAAAACTATTTTCTTAAATAAATCTATATTTTGAAAATGGAATAGAATTTCCATTCTTTATTACCTTGTGTTGTGTATATTGAGTTAGTAGCACCCCATGACCAGAACGCTTCCACTGTGAAATTTTGGGGGTGTTACAGATTGGTATTCAGAGCCAAGGTTATAGAGAATTAGGTATTTTTCAAAACCTAAAATATAACCAAATTTTCCTAAAAACACTTCAACACTGCCGCCATTGCCGATGTCTGCCATGCCTTGCCTACTGTTATACGATGTAGTCGTGCTATGTGTTACTGCTATATTGTATAAGTTCTCATTTGAATTAAGTTAATTATTCTCAAAGTCATTAAGTTTCTTAATTAACTCACATTTGAACTTTAAGGCTGTTCTTGTTTGATTGGGTCGCGAAGTTTAAATGTGTATAAGCTCATTCTCATTTAAACTTTAAGGCTGTTCTTGTTTGATTGTGTCGCGAAGTTTAAATGAGAATAATGTTGATGTAACAAACTTAATGGAATTAAGGAATAATTAATTTAAGGATAGTGTAGAGTAGACTACGAATGCTTATACTTGTTACCTCTCTATGTTAAATTGCGTAACATGCCCACTATTACAATATCGCACTATGCTATGCTTCCATAACTACCTCTACGTTATTTCTTTATGTAACATACAACTACTTGATTCTCGCACACGTATTTAAACCACCTTTGTCACTAGTCACGATCTCTTATGGCACTCTTATGCTCTATCCTTCGTAACCTCATACGACTATGTTCTTTCTGTTTTGAGCTCAACTATCGTACTCTTTTATGAAACCGCGTTGTATTCCGTTTAATGAATCCTTGTTCACTTATCGCCTCACGTCACCGAATCTTTTCTTGAACGACTAGCCTCTTTTCCACGTCACGTTTTAAGTATATATATACCCACATCTCGTCACCATATCAACTTCGACGATTCTCGCATCTTAAACCACGAGGACGTGGTTTCTTTTAAGGGGTAGGTACTGTAACAACTCGTAAAATTACGTACCGGTTTTCGTGGTTACATTTTTTTTTCGTTTCGAACTATGAACACGACAAGTCACGGGATATTTTTCACCTCGACCTCGATTATATATATATTTTTATTATATAAATTATATATAATAAACTTTTATTTTATATTTTTATTCTCTATCGGGCCTCAAGCCCAACCCGATCCATCTCTTCCTCTTGAACTTGGACTCTCGTTGCATCCAACCCAACATAAGTCTTTTTCTTGAGTCAAGCCCACTCGATTCTTACTCAAGCCAGCGTACCCTTTATGTATTTTTGGTATCATGTTTTGTACAAGTAAAAATTGGCACATATGTCTCATATTTCTATGAACAATAGCGAGACCCAACCAAAATTCAAAACAACATTTTGGCCACCCTATTTATTTTTCATGCGTGCATGTGAGACAAACCACGGACCAAGCGCCCCTATATTTTTACATTCTAACACAAATGTTGGCAAGGTAAATTCTTTATTTATATGTTTCTGTGAGCATGTGTGCAAAAACAAATCACAACCTTTTGTACATCATGTGCATGTATATGAATAAGATAGACAAACAAACCAATGACTTTTTATTTTTCTATTCATCTCTGTGGTGCCATCGACCAGGAAACAAAAAAAGAAAGAAAAGAACAAAAATCAAACCTTTGGATAAGTAGCATGCGTGAGTGTGTACAAAGGGAACACAAAAGCAAAACCTAACCTATTTCCTTGGTACCATGCATTTATAGCAAAACATCAAAACAAGACCAACACCCTAACTACCTATAGGCTTAATTTGACCTAAAAACACCTAAAGTGACCTAGTATCTACCATGCCTAACTTGTCAAGTTCTTGACCTCAAATACATTCTCTTGAACCATCTCTCTTACTTGACAATGACAACACAAAAACGTGCCCTTTTTCTTTCCGTGAAACCTTGCACGCTCAAAACAAACTTTACCTTCTTTTCTTGGAACCATATGGATGAACAATACCCATCTTCCTCTATATAACAAACTTCTAAGACCTCACATTTGCTCACACTTCAAACCATTTTCTCTCCTCCAACTTGAGCGTCCACTGTAGGAGCGGAGTGAATAAAAGGAAACACAAGGGACTTAGTCATTTCATTTTGGTTCACGCAAGCTTGGTCATCTAAATTGAGTATAAGGAAACAAGAAGCCATTTTGATCACGCTCATTCTCTTTAAATATCGTCACCACTCGCTAGAGTGTCGTAAGTTCTTTCGACCCACTCCCAATTCATTTTTCTTATTCTAATCTCGATATCACTCGTATACATGTTTAATACATCTAAAGGATCGAATCGTATATAAATGTATCTTAAAGCTAACGATCTCTAAAACATTGAAAAACCAAATAGAAACGTTTGTATATCGACTAAACTTATAACATGTGTTTTGTGTTGCGTTATAAACCTTCGTTGCATTTTTTTTATCTAGAAACATATGTCGTGTTTATTTTAAAACTCACCTGAACACATATTGAACCGGCTCAACAATCCATAAGCTAACAATAAGCTAGTTATAAGCTTTCGTAAAAGTTCAATAAGCTAACTAAGTCGAAATGTATATTTAGGACTAAAAATGCAAAACATATAGTTTTCGGGTTAAATATAAACATTATAGGAAGTTAAGGGTAAATATTTTATATATTACATATGCATGGGAAAAGTCTAGGGTCCATTTGGTAAATATGGGAAACTAGTGTAAAAAGGAAATAATACATTTTAGGTCAAAAATGTAAAATTTGAAACTAAAATGACTAAAAGTGAAAATATAACTTTTTGGGATAAAATTTGTAAAAACAGATTTTTGAGGGACAAAAACTGCAAATTCTGAATGAGAAATATATTTGGGCACAAATTGTCATTTTTCTAAAGTTTAAGGGCCAAACTTGTATATTTTCAAACTTGAGGGTAAAAAGTGTAAATTTAGAAAAATGTTTAGAAAACTTGAAAACTCATAAAGACTTTATAAAAACGAGTAGTTTGACGACCTATTATTCGTAACGAGAATTATCACATCGATATCTAATTTAACTTGTATATATATTTATAAGTATATAAATATATGGAAACATTATTCGATACCGACACATCTTAAAGTAAACGAACTAAACTCTTGGCAACAACGTAATATTTATAAATCAACGCTAATATCGCTCTATTGAATTATATATTCAAAGCTCTATCATTTTGATCATGAACCAAACGTATATCATTATTCTGAGACTTGACACCTCGTTCTAGGTTCCGGGTAGGAGCCACTGCTATATCACACTCGATCTCTTTGTGCTTTATTCACCGAACTGCTAAGGTGAGTTTATAGCCCCACTTTTACTCTAATTTACTTTCTTTATAAAACTATGGGGTGAGAAATATGCAAAACTCTTTTCGGACCTGAAACTGAAAACACTATTACGTGAAACAACCTTGAATCCCAACTATGCTACCGTTAGTTCCCTTTGGGGAGGCGCGATTGTTATGAATAGATCTATTGGGGATGACACCCCCGTTCGAGTTTGACCGGATAGGCAAACGTCGGGCGTATATCATATCGTATTGATTGAGTGTACTGGAAATACACTTGCTGGGCTTTTATTTATCATGCTTCTAGATGCATGCACACTGTCGTAGTTTCGGTCGTATGAACTTGGTACTAGCGTAATAGCCTTTTTGCATATAGTGTCATTCACGGAGATGCTATATGTGCAACTGTGGTCCAACTTGAAAACTTGATTACTTAAACCTATGAACTCACCAACCTTTGTGTTGACATTTTAGCATGTTTTTCTCAGGTTTACTTATTGGCGTGGGCAATGGCAAGGGCATTCGTTGAAGACTGGCATCCGAAGTGTTTCCAAACATTTTAATACAACTTTTAATGGGACAACATATATTTTTATGGGCTTTACTTCCGCACTTTGAAACAATGATGTAAAACTATTTTCTTAAATAAATCTATATTTTTAAAATGGAATAGAATTTCCATTCTTTATTACCTTGTGTTGTGTATATTGAGTTAGTAGCACCCCATGACCCGAACGCTTCCGCTGTGAAATTTTAGGGGTGTTACAGAGCGACCGTAGAGGTGCATCTCGATTAAACATCATATCGTGCACCAAGGCTCAAAAGTACATTGAGAGATGTCATCTCTTTGTAGCACAAGTCGTTGAGAAGAAGGAGCCTGAAGAAAAACCCCTGGAAGACGTGCCAGTTGTGCGTGATTTTCCTAAAGTATTTCTTGGGGACTTGCCTGGACTTCCACCAGAAAGGCAACTCGAGTTTCAAATTGACCTGGTACCGGGAGCTGCACCCGTAGCACGGTCACCATACTGATTAGCTCCTTCAGAGATGCAAGAACTGTCAAAACAACTACAAGAACTTTCACAAAAAGGATTCATCAGGCCTAGTTCCTCACCTTGGGGAGCTCCTATTTTTTTCATCAAGAAGAAAGACGGAACCTTTCGGATGTGCATCGACTATAGATAGTTGAACAAGTTAACAATTTATGCCATTTGGTTTGACAAACGCACCAGCAGTATTCATGGACCTTATGAATCGGGTATGCAAACCATATCTAGATAAGTTTGTGATCGTGTTCATAGACGATATCCTGATCTAATTTAGGAACAAGGATGAACATGAGAAACACCTCAAGATGATTCTGGAATTGCTCAAGAAAGAGAAATTGTACGCAAAATTCTCAAAATGTGACTTCTGGATTTCCACTGTACAATTTCTCGGTCACATGATTGACAGCCAAGGCATTCACGTGGATCCTGCAAAGATTGAATCTATTAAGGATTGGGAAACACCAACAACACCAACAGAATTACACCAATTCTTAGGACTTTCCGGTTATTACAGGAGATTCATCGAGGGATTCTCCAAAATAGCCAAACCTTTAACTACCCTAACTCAGAAGAATGTAAAGTACGTCTGGGGTGAAGACGAAGAAGAGGCATTCTAGATATTTAAAGAGAAATTATGTAGTTCACCCATCTTGGCTCTACCTGAAGGGAGCGATGACTTTGTCGTATACTGTTACGCTTCTCACAAAGGTCTAGGAGCTGTCTTGATGCAAAGGCAGAAAGTGATAGCTTATGCATCACGTCAACTCAAGACACACGAAAAGAATTACACTACACAGGACCTAGAATTTGGAGCAGTTGTGTTCGCTCTTAGGATATGGAGACATTATCTGTACGACACTAAGTGTACAGTGTATATGGACCACAAAAGCTTGCAACACATCCTAGACCAAAAGAGTTGAACATGAGACAACGTAGGTGGCTAGAACTTCTTAGTGATTACGATTGTGAGATTCGTTATCACCCTGGTAAAGCCAACGTTGTGGCAGACGCTCTTAGCCAGAAAGAACGACTCAAACCCTTGAGAGTCAGATCACTAGGAATGACGATCAGTTCACCTCTACCCTCAAAAATCCTTGAGGCTCATGTTGAGGCACTCAAGGAAGAAAACTGTTGTTCCCTATTAACTATAGTATAAAAATAGTTTAAGTAAAGTAAACAAGACTAATAGTGAATCAATGACTGAAAGGATATAAATAAAACACAAGAGTAATTTTCAACGTCATATTCTTATTAGAAATGAATCAGAAGAATACGTTACCCTAGTACTTGCGGAACAGTGCTAGGGATTGAAATGACACAGTGTTTGCAACTCCTCTCTAAGCTCATGCTATGTCTGAGCAAAACTACAAGTACCCACTGAGCTATCCCAGGGATTAAGTTGTATTTGGAGGAGTGAAAGATGGCTTGCGTGTATATGTTTTTTTACAATTCACAAGCTTAACCTTTCACTCTATCTCTTATGCTATTTATACAAGTATGAGTTTTAACTCTTTCCTAAGTGACAAACTAACAATTTGTAGAAGACAAAATACTGATGTATTTTGTCTCTGTTTACAAAGACTATATTAGGTAAAGGGACCAAGTCACTTTCTTCATCTCAGTACTGATGTTGAGCCTTTTAGGGAAGGTTGTCTTCAGTGTTTGTAGTTGGAGAGAAGTTTGAGGGATTTAGTAAGTTATTGTCTTCACTTACTGAATCCACCATCTTCTTCTTGACTCAGTCTTCACCCTTTAAGTTTCGCCTTACTGAGTGAAGAGACTTCTTCTATGTCTCTTACTGAGCGTCCTGAAGATGGCTCACTGAGAGACTATGCACTCAGTGACCTGTTAGTGTTTAACGGTCTAAGCACTTAGGTTATTTTCTATTCAAATCCTAGATTAAGGGGTTTGGGTATTTACTGAACACAACAGTCTCCCCCTATTTGGATATACAAATAGCCAAAGTGTTTGATCAGTGTAAGTGAGCAAATCGCTTCTTCTTACACTGAATGTACTAATGAATACAATAAGGAACACTGAATATTTTAACAAAATATACATCGTTTATTGATCAAATTACAAGGTTCCTATCACTAGTACAAAAGATACTTAAAAAATGATGTCAGTCCAGATGGATTCCCAGTGCTTCAAGCTTGACTTTCTTGGTGATGAGTGTTTCCATGTTAGGATGGTCTCTTATCTTTGCATTTAGGTCAACACAGAACCTGACATTTGCAGGAGTCTGAATTTGTGAGGCCACTGGTATGTAGCTTAGCATTGCAACCACACCTGCCTGATCAATGTCACTCCATCTTTGAAATTCTGGGTTTCCATAGACATCAATGTGGAATAGCCCTCTTTCAGGCTTTTCAATCACCAGACAGTTCATGAATTTTACACCTTCAGGTAGCTCCCTGTTGCATTCTAGTCCAGGCACTTTAATCTCAGGCTGGAACTCAACTCTTTTCCTTTTGCCAGTGGATGATTGTGGTTGAGATCCTTGAGGTGCAGTTAAGGCAGGCTGAATCCCCAGTTGTGCTGGTGCATCCCTCAGTCTTTCATACCTTTTACTGAGCATTTTCATCAGCTCCTTAACCGCCGCATTCTTTTTCTTTTCAATTATAGGACCCAGTTCATCGAGTTCAGTGATCCCAAAGTCAGTGAATTTCAGAGGATCATGAACCTCGAAGTGTCTTTTATCATCCCCTCTGTAAACATTCATGGCCAGTGGTTTGGTATTGGGGATGATTTTGACATATGTGATCTTTTAAGGTAGCCTTCGGCTTGTCATCATCCAATTGTAATGCTCAATTCTGCTTTGCCTGAGAGCTGTAGTTATTTTGTTCTTTTCATCCAACTGCTTTTTCATTTCAGCCATTTTTGCTGCCTGAGCGTCCTTGAACTTCTGTCCTGCCTGACCCTTTTCAAGTATCTTAGCATTTATTCCAATGTTTTCAGTTTCCTCAGCAACAACTTGTACCAGTGCTTCTCTGTTCTTTCTTTCCTCTTCAGCAAGTTTCTTTTTCCTTTCCTCCTTAGCAAGGTATGAACTTAGCTGTTGTGGTGTGAGCAGGTACTCAGTGTTGCCGATCTTGAAGGGAATCTTCTTAGGCTCAAGAGGTGTCGCCATTATGCCTTTTCCTTTATCCTGGCCTAAAGAAGAAGATGCCACCAGGGGCGGTGTTGTTGTTGTTATTGTTGTGATCGCTGTCATTGTTGTTGTTGTTGATGTTGGTGGTGGGATTGATGAGATAGGTACAGCTGGGACTGGTGGTGTTGGCTCCCCCTCAGTGTGAATAGGAGTTTCTTCAGCAGTATTCTCCCCCTCAACCGTTGTCGGAGCGTCAGTAAGAGCAAGAGTTGGTGTGGGTGCTGAGGGGGACGGAGCTGCTTGACCCTTGAAAGCCTGATAAATTTCAGTGATCATCGCCTTGATATCTGAAGTATCTGTTTGAATACCAGTGACTTTTGTCTCCAAATTAGCCTGAGATACTTCCAAAGCAGTCATTCTGGGTCCAAGATTCTAGGCCAAGGAAGAAGATGCTTGAGCCAAAGTTGCCACCTGAGTATTCACAGAGCCCAATGTAGCTTGAAGAGACTGGACTGAAGATTGAAGACCCTGAACATTTGCAGACTTCAGCATTTCGATCAGTTCAGTGAGGCTGGAGGATTGTTTCAAGTAAGCCTCAGTAGCCTTCAGCACTTTAGAGTTGAGCATTGGGTCTTCTTTGACAAATTCCTTGATTTCATCTATCTTTGTTCCTACACCCTTAAGGTGCCTGAGAAAGTTGGCCAAGTTGTCATCCAGTCTGTGAAGAGTGTCATACATCAGATCCCTGTGCTCAAGAACATTTTCATCAAAAGCTTGTACCTCAGCTTTCAGATCTGCATAACTGGCACCAGCCTCAGTGTGTTGTTCCCACAATGTGTCAGTCACCTCAGAGTATAACTTCCTTGAAGCTTTGGTGATCCACTGAACAAGCTGCCTCTCTGTGAGTGGAAGAACATTATCAAATCTTTTGAATTCATCAGTGGAGGAAGAGGAGTCAGAGTCATTGTTGTCAGGCTGGAATGGTGATTCAGTATGCTCCTGTGGATCAGGCTGAGGTCCTTATTCAGATTGGACCTCAGTGTCCACTTCTTCTCCTGCTGATAAAATAACATCTTCACTTTCAGCAGGTTCATCATCAGAGAAAAATATCCCAGTAACATCAGCAACAGTCAACAAAGGGTTGGTGATGGGTTCCATATCAGTGGGTGGTATATTTCCCTCTAAGTCTTTGTCCCCCGTTGACCCCTCAGACACTTGTGGGAGTTTCCCAGTGCCTTCTCTGGAGTCAGGATTAGTTTTGGGTTCCGTATCGGTGGGTTGTTTCTTTCCCTCTGAGTCTTTGTCCCTCTGAGACCCCTGAGACACTGATGGGTTTTTCCCAGTGCCTTTAGCAGAGTCAGTGAAGGTGATATCCCTATCAGCAGGTTGTTTGGTTCCCTCTGAGTCTTTGGGATCATTCAGTGTGCCCTCAGACAAAGGCTTTGATTTGCTAATGTCATCACTAGGCGTTGTGGAAGGCGCTTCCCTACCAGCGGGTTGTTTGTTTCCCTCTAGATCTTGGGGAGTAGTAGTTTGGACCAAGGGCACTGATTGTGATTTATCAGTGTCCTTTGTTGTCCCTTGGGTGGATGTTGCTTGGTCTCCAGTGGGTGGCAAATCAGTGTTGGGTTTTCTTTGCCTTTTGGCCAGTGTTCCTGAAGCCTCAGGGCCTTGAGACTTGGGTTTGGTCTTAGTCCCAGTCTGAGACTTCCCCTTTCTCTTTTTAGGAGCAGGGTTAGGAGACACTGAATCCCTCTGGTTGTTTACAGCAACCATATAGGCCGTCAATACAATATCAGTGACTTGGGATGGGTCCTTTTGAAAGTTAGATTGACTCAGGGTACTAGGTAAAGCAGTATGTTTGTACTCCTGAGGATAATTACAACCCAGTAACCTTTGCAAAGCACATGAGACAAACCTAGGGTACGAACCGTATTTCGCCCAAGTTTTGTTCAGTAGCTTGGTTATGAGATCACTGTAAATGATCTCTCCCATGTCAACAGTGACCCCATTCATCAAGCAGTGAGCCATCATCAACTGAATAGAATTAACTTGTTCAGTGGACGAGTGATTCCCGCCGAGGACCTGAATCACAAAAGTGAACAGGATCCTCCAAGCCACAGGAAATGAATTCTTGGTGACTGGGGTTCTGTCCAAAAAGTTTGGATCTAAGGCAATTTGTTTTAACCCATCCTTAACTGTCGAGGGTTCAGGATGGGCAACATAAACTCCATTGTTGTAATCTAACCCTGTTGAAGTGCAAAAAGTTTTATAATCCAGGGTTAGTGACTGTTCCCCATTGAAAAGACTAAACTTAATGAGATACTCCCTGAGAGGTCGTAGGTCAGTCTCATTAGTTGAGGGTGTCGGGTCATAGGCTGTGGTTGTAGCCCAAAACTCCCTGAGGAGGTTTTGGTACAGAATTGAGGAACATTTCACAAAGGCCGTTTTTAGTGGGCAGTTAAATAAAAATTTCATAATGTCTTTGTAGGGTGGGACAATTTCAGGGTATTCAAAATTTCCTATGACATTATTTGTTTTAAATTCAACATTTGTAAGATCCCCTACCCACTGAGAAGCAAACTGGAGAGATTGTGTTCTAGCCATTTCTATAAAAAAGATTTTAGGGTTTTAAAAAGCTAGAACAATCAAAGAGTTTTTTTGCTCTCTCAAGTTTGTGATGAAAAACTTTTGTAAATGTTTACAAAAAGGGTTTTTCAAAGGAAGGTTTGAAGAGTTTTTGAGAACACACAACAAATTTTTGGTTTGAGAAAGGATTTTGACAAAGTTCTGTTGCAGAAAACAATTTGTGTGTATTTGTTTAGTTTAGAAGAGGGTATTTATAGAGTGGTGAGAGGGGTAAAATGTGCATAAATGAGAATTTGTAAAGTCAGTTTATGAAAACTTTTTGAATCTCCACATTTAATGCCACCACTCCACTACCCGCAGTAAAATCCCGTTTTTCAAGGGAACAGTTGCAGTGCACAGTAAAAGTGCACTTTTGCAGTAATAAAAAATCACTAAGATATTTTATGTGAGAGGAGGCATTTAATGCCAAGTAGGGATGAGGTAAGTTTGTGAGGGACCCTTGATATGGTTGACAGTAAGACAAAGAGACATATATTTCTATATTAAATTGGCATAGTTACCAACCTAGGACATTTAAGTAATTGATGCTTGGATCATTTAGTTACTCATTCAATGCTCAATATTAACTGTCAGGGTCCCTAAATGAGTCTTACTCATTCAGTGAGAGGTTGTATTGTGGGTTTCGTTCAGGGAGGAGGAACCATTTCAGAGAACTTGTGATTGGTTTTCAGATGCCTAACTTTCAATGTCAAGCATTCCCAATTCAGCTTTCAGTCTCCAGAAGCTAGTTTCATCCTAGGGTTTGGTGAAGATATCAGCCAGTTGATATTCAGTGGGGATGAAATGGAGTTATATGTCTCCTTTCATTATGTGGTCCCTGATGAAGTGATATCTGATATCAATGTGTTTGGTTCTTTGATGAAGGACGGGGTTGTTGGAGATTGCAATTGCACTGGTGTTGTCACAGAAGATGGGTACCATTTTGTAATGGATGTCATAGTCACTGAGTTGACTTTTCATCCATTAAACATTGGCACAACATCCTGCAGTAGCTACATACTCAGCTTCAGCTGAAGACATAGCCACTGATTGTTGCTTTTTAGCACTCCAACAAACCAGTTTTCCTCCAAGAAATTGACAGGACCCTGAGGTACTTTTTCTGTCCATATTGCAGCCAGCATAATCAGAATCAGAGTAACCTTTGAGATCAAACCCTGAGCACTTTGGATAATAGAGTCCAAGGCTTGGGGTTCCCTTCAGGTACCTGAGTATTCTTTTGGCTGCAGTGAGGTGGGATTCTTTGGGATTGGACTGATATCTTGCAATTAGACAGATTGAGAATTGTATGTCTGGTCTGGAAGCAGTTAGATACATCAGTGAGCCAACAATCCCTCTGAAATGGGTTTGATTGACTGAATTGCCAGTGAGATCAGGTCCAAGGTTGTTAGGAGGGACCATTGGTGTCTTCATTGAGGCACAGTCAGATATCACATATTTCTTCAAGAGATTTCTTGTGTATTTCTCTTGACAGATAGAGATTCCTTTATCAGTTTGCCTGATTTGTAGTCTAAGGAAGTATGTGAGTTCACCCATCATGCTCATTTCAAACTTCTTTGTCATCAGCTTTTCAAACTGTTTGCAAAGAGTGTAGTTTGTTGAGCCAAAGATGATATCATCAACATATACTTGGACTAGTATCATATCTTGTTTTGTCCTGTAGATAAACAATGTGTTGTCTATCTTTCCTCTAACAAACTTGTTTTGAATCAGGAAGGATGAGAGAGTTTCATACCATGCTCTGGGAGCTTGTTTCAGTCCATAAAGGGCTTTATCAAGCTTACAAACATAGTCAGGAAATTCACTACTCTCAAAGCCAGGAGGTGGTTGAACATACACATCTTCCTTGAGTTCACCATTCAGGAATGCACTTTTTACATCCATCTGGTAAACTTTGAAGTTCATGTAGGTAGCAAATGCTAGGAAGATCCTGATGGCTTCCATTCTTGCAACAGGAGCAAATGTCTCATCATAGTCAATGCCTTCTTGTTGACTGTAACCTTTGGCTACAAGTCTGGCTTTGTTTTTAATGACAGTGCCGTTTTCATCAGTTTTGTTTCTGAAAACCCACTTCATTCCTATGACTATGACATCCTGAGGACATTTGATCAAGGTCATGACCTTGTTTTTATCAAACTGTTGAAGTTCTTCTTGCATGGCCTGAACCCATCTTGGGTGTTTTAGAGCCTAAGTGACACTTTTGGGTTCTATCTCTGATAGGTAATCAGCATATAGACATTCATTGGCTGAAGCTGCAGTTAACTTAGCAGCCATGCTTCTAGTGAGCATACCCTCAGTGGGGTTCACCAATGATGTTTACAAGCTCAATGTCCTGAGATTTTGTCCACTTACTTTGTGGTCTAGGATCTGAGCTTGAGGAGGTCACTGGAGACTCAGGAGTGAGTTCTGGTGCATGAGCCACAGAATCATTAAGAACATCTGTTGAGATGTCTTGTTCAGGTTGGGTTTCATGAATCACAGGTTCCTGATCAATTTGATCAGTGTTGCCTATCCCAGCAGGGACTGATTGATTATCAATGAGTTCACTGATAGTTGGTTGTGACAGGTTGTGAGGCAAGACATAATATGAGATGTGAGCATCAGCTTGGTATGAGGAATTGATTTCAGTGTAATACTCATCAAGAGGATATCTTGATGAGTTATCAATTCCTATTTCCTCCACTGAGGTGTTGGTGAACGTGATGCTTTCTACACTTTCATCAAAGGTGACATGAAAGGTTTCCTCAACTTGTTGTCTCCTTCTATTAAATACCCTGAAGGCTTTGGAGATCAGTGAGTAACCTAGAAAGTATCCATCATCAGCTTTAGCATCAAATTTGCCTAGATGATCCTTGTGGTTATGAATAAACACAGGACATCCAAACACATGAAAGTAGCTGATGTCAGGGAGTCTACCTTTGAATATCTCATATGGGGTTTTGTTATGTCTTTTGACAATGATTGACCTGTTTTGAGTGTAACAGGCTGTCTTGACTGCTTCAGTCCAGAAATGCTTTGAGAGGGCTGAACCATTTAACATGGTTCTTGCAGCTTCAATGAGAGTTCTGTTTTTCCTTTCAGCCACCCCATTTTGTTCAGGGGTGTAGGGAGATGTAAAATTTTGGGAGATTCCCTTTTCATCACAGAAACTCTCAAGCTCATCATTTCTGAACTCAGTACCATTGTCAGTCCTGATTTGTTTAACAGTAATGTCATTCTGGTTTTCAATGTTCCTGATGAATGAAATTATTGTGTCAGCTGCCTGACTCTTTTTTGAAAGAAAGTATACCCAAGTGTATCTTGAAAACTCGTCAACAATGACAAGTGTATACTTCTCATGCTGGATTGATCTAGGACTGACTGGTCCAAAGAGATCCATATGCAAGAGGTAAAGGCAGCTTTTGATGGAGAAATTTTGTTTTGTTTTGAAAGATGCTCTTTGATGTTTGCCTTTTTCACAGACTGAGCATGGTTTATCTTTTGCAAAAACCATTGATGGTAAGCCAAGGACCTTGTTTTGTTTTGCCAGGTTGTTGATGTTTTTGAAGTTTAAGTGAGAGAGTCTCTTGTGCCACAACCAGTTGATAGTTTCAGTGGCTTTGGCAAAGAGACAGGTTCCATCTTGAGAAAGAGTAGACATGTCTAAGACATAAACATCATCTCTTCTAGGAGCTATCAAAACAACCTCTTTGTTGGCATTGAAAATGGTACCTTGTTTGTCATTGAATTGCACAATGTACTTAGCATCACATAGTTGACTGACACTGATGAGATTGTATTTGAGACCATTGACATAAGCAATTCTAGAGAAAACTATTCCATTGCAGTTTACTGAACCATAATGTTGGGAATTATCTGTTACCACGGATAGTTGTGGTTTACACTGCTTGGATTACACTAGCAGTGGAAACGTATTACCACTGCTGGTACATTATTACCACTGCTATAGGAGAACGCGTCTAGATAAGTATAGAATAGATCTTGTGTATATTCTATATTGTTAGCTTTATACTTATCTTGTAAAGGACTCCTTGTTGTATAAAAGGAGGTCCTAGGTCATTGTCTTAGGTACTTGTCTAATTACCTACGTATTACTCACAAAGGCTTCAAGGTGTAACCCTAGTGATAAGCAAGATCACTCGTATTATTCATTAATAATATTGGAGCTTAAGTTTTGTGTTTAATCTGTGTTTACTTACAATACATCATACAATCCGTCTTCTAAGTATTACTAAGTAAATTCCACGTGCTTAATAATATTATACAAAATATCATTGACACAAGGTGTGTGTACAGATCCATCAAGTGGTATTAGAGCGAAGGTTCTGATATTTTGTTTTAGAATATCCAAGGAATAAGCTTAACCTACTCACTCAATTCAATGGAGATGGAAAACAACCAGTCCAACTCTTCTACACCAAGGCTACCTAAGCTCAAACTTAATGAGTTTGAGATGTGGAGGATACTGGTTGAGCAATACTTTCTCATTCAGGGCTATGCTCTATGGGAGATCATTCAAATTGGTGATTCTTTCAAGCCTGTGACTAGTACTCAGAAGGTTGGTGATACAGATGTTGTGAAAGTTTTTGTGCCTGAATCTAGTATTGAAAAAGCACTAAGGAAGAATGATCTTAAGGCTAGAAGTTTATTGCTGATGACTCTTTCTAGAGACCAGATCATTGCATTCAGCAAGTTCACGACTGCTAAAGAACTGTTTGAAGAGATTTGCTCAGTGTTTGGTGGTAATGATGCTACAAAGAAGACTCAAAAGACATTGTTGAAGCAATATTATGAAAACTTCTATGCTTCAAGCAATGACTCACTTGATAGCATCTTCACCAAACTCCAGAAGATTGTTACACAACTGACTGTGTTTGGCATCGAGGTTGAAAAGGAATACCTTAATTTGAAGTTTCTAAGAAGTTTGCCTTCAGAGTTTCAAACTAATGTTACTGTCTGGGAAAACAAGTCAGACATAGAAACAATGAAGCTCAATGATCTTTACAACAACTTCAAACTTATTGAGCAAAGGTTGAAGAAGGCAGGGAAACTTGGTACAAGCTCTAGTAGCTTGGCATTGTTGTCAACCTCTGTTGACTGTGATGATTCTGAAGATGATAGTGATGATGATGTTGCCACTACTGGTTCTAAAGTTTCCACTGGTTCTAAAGTTTCCACTGGTACAAGCTCTAGTAGCTTGGCATTGTTGTCAACCTCTGTTCATTCACCTCCAGGCTTAGAAGAGTTTCAGGACCTTGAACGTGAATATGGTCCTTCAAAGGGCACAATGGTGAAAAGTGAGGTAGAGATTAAGCATGATAATGATGTTTTTGAGAGTGCTAGTGACTCATCTGTTGTTGATGAGAATGTTAAAAGGAATGTAGAGGCTTCTATCCCAAAAGTTATTAATGTTGTTATAGAGGAACCTAGGAAACCAGTTAATAAACCTAGATCAACTGTAAGGTATGTTGAGATGTATAGGAACAAGCCTACAGCTCCTAGGGGTAACCAGAGGAGTTGGAATCATGTTAAATCTCAACAACTAGGTAGTGATTTTGTGATGTACAATAAGGCATGTTATATCTGTGGTAGTTTTGATCATTTACATGCTTATTGTGACTATCATAATGGGAGAAGGGAAGTCCGTGGGAATAAAAGGGTGGAGACTAACATGTTTCAAAATAATGTACACCATAATTCACATTGCAAAATGGTCCCAAGAGCAGTTCAACTAAGAAGTGGTCTCAAAACTTTTGCCACTACAAAAACTGTTAACACTGCTCATCCTAAGTCACCTGTTAAAAGTGCAAAGTCCAAAACAACTTTTGCCAAAGCTGCACAAACAGGGAAAAGAACTTTTCTGAATAATAAAGTTCATTATAACCAAAAGTGGGTACCTAAAAACAAACCAGCAGTTTCCACTGCTCATTCAAAATTTACCACTGCAAGGGTTGTAAACAAGAAAAGGGGGGACATGGGCAATGCTGTGAAGGCCTCAGTACGTTGGGAATGGAAACCTAAAGGAACTACCTCTACAACCAATCCCAATGGTGTATCAATGACCTTTGATAGATTTAACTATATTGATACACGAGGCAGATCCAAGTCAATCATGGCTTGGGTCCCCAAAAGAAACTAACTCTTTACTCTTATGTGCAGGAACATCCAAGGACAAAAAGATCAGATCAAGGATATACAGATAGTGGGTGTTCAAGGCACATGACTGGCAACAAGTCCTATCTTTCGAATTTTGAACATTATGATGGACAATATGTCAGTTTTGGAGGTGGAGTTAATGGAAAGGTTGCTGGTAAAGGAGTGATCAAAAATGGTAACTTGGATTTTGAACCTGTGTACTATGTTAAAGAGCTTAAGTATAATCTTTTTAGTGTGTCACAAATGTGTGACAAGATGAACAATGTTCTTTTTACCAAAGATATGTGCTTTGTTCTCTCTAAGGATTTTAAGATGCCTGATGAAAGTCAGACTCTTCTTAAAATTCCTAGAAAAGGCAATCTATATAGCTTTGATATGAACAACGTTGTTGCTAAAGATGATTATGCTTGCTTGGTTGCAAAGGCCACAGTGGATGAATCCATGTTATGGCATAGAAGACTTGGTCATGTGAACTTCAAAACCATTAACAAGATTGTCAAAGATGGTTTGGTGAGAGGTTTACCTCAGAAAAGATTTGAAAATGATCAAACCTGTGTGGCTTGTCTTAAAGGCAAACAACACAGAGCTTCTTGCAGGTCAAAGTTGGTTAACTCTATTGCTCACCCACTTCAAATGTTACATATGGACTTATTTGGTCCTACATATGTGAGCAGCTTGAATCTAAAGAAATATTGTCTAGTGGTGACTGATGATTTTAGCAGGTTTACATGGGTTTTCTTTCTTAGAACCAAGGTTGAAACAACTGGCATCCTCAAGATCTTCATCACAGAAGTTGAAAACCAATATGATATGAAAGTTAAAATTATTAGGTGTGACAATGGGACAGAATTCAAGAATAGAGTTATGGATGATTTTTGCAGAGATAAAGGTATTAAAAGAGAATTTAGTGTTGCTAGAACTCCTCAACAAAATGGTGTTACTGAGAGGAGAAACAGGACACTGATAGAGGCTGCTAGAACCATGTTGGCAGATTCTAAATTGCCAATCACTTTTTGGGCTGAAGCAGTTAACACTGCATGTTATGTGCAAAACAGGGTTTTAGTGGTAAAAACAAAGAACAAGACACCTTATGAATTATTTAGGGGTAGACCACCTATCCTTGACTTCATGAGACCATTTGGATGTCATGTATCTATTCTCAATACCATAGATTATCTGGGCAAGTTTGATGAAAAAACTGATGAAGGGTATTTTGTTAGGTATTCCATGGTCAGCAAAGCTTTTAGAGTATTCAACTTAAGAACCCAAAAGATTGAAGAGAATCTGCATGTGGAGTTCCTGGAAAACAAAGTTAATCTCAAAGGAACTGGTCCAGAAAGGCTGTATGATCTTGATACTCTCACCAATACTATGAATTATGTGCCTGTTTCTACAGGAACATCTTCTTTTGATTTTGCAGGTTCAGAAGAGTTTCTTGATGATGATGAACCAAGTAAGGATCATGCAGATGATCAATATGAATTCAGTCTACCTCTTTGGGACTATGCAGATAATGATGATATACCAAAAACTGGAGATGCTCACCCTTCTAATGATTTGGAAAGGAAGGAATTAGCAACTTGAATGCTGAAAATTCTGAAAGCAGTGGAAATTCAGATTCCACTGCTAAGCCAGAAGTTTCCACTGCAACACCAGATGTGGAAATTACAACTCCAGTTACAGAGGAAGCTCAAGCCAATGATGTTGAAATTTCAAATATGCCAAGTAAGATTGCAGTTCCTCAGACTTCCCACACTTCTATTCATAAATCACATCCTCTTGAAAATGTGATTGGGGATGTCTATTCACCTGTGAAGACTAGAAGACAAATAAAGATGCCTGATATCCATGGATTCATTAGTAAAATATATGAATCTAAGACTCATGAAGGCAAGAATGAATGTCTCTTTATGTGTTTTCTGTCACAAATGGAGCCAAAGAATGTTTACAAAGCACTTGAAGATGAAAGTTGGGTAGAAGCAATGCAAGAAGAGTTGCTCCAATTTAAGCTTCAGAAGGTTTGGGTGCTTTATGATTTGCCTTCTGGCAAGAAGGTAATAGGTACTAAATGGGTGTTCAGAAACAAGAAGGATGAAAGAGGAATTGTTATCAGAAACAAAGCTAGACTTGTGGCTCAAGGATACACTCAAGAGGAGGGTATTGACTATGAAGAAGTGTTTGCCCCAGTTGCACGAATTGAAGCAATCAGGCTGTTCTTAGCCTATGCATCCTTTATGGGCTTTAAAGTCTATCAAATGGATGTAAAGAGTGCTTTTCTATATGGGCAGATTGATGAGGAGGTTTATGTCTCACAACCTCCAGGCTTTGAAGACCCTGAATATCATAACAAAGTATACAGGGTAGTTAAAGCTTTGTATGGCTTGCATCAAGCACCAAGAAAATGGTATGAAAGCTTAACCACTTATCTTCTTGCTAATGGGTTTCATAGAGGCAGAGTGGATCAAAATTTGTTCATCAAGAAAGACAAGAATGATATCTTGTTGGTTCAAGTGTAAGTTGATGATATCATTTTTGGATCTACAAAGACAGAGATGTGCAAAGAATTTGAGAAACTGATGAAGGAAGAATTCCAGATGAGTTCTATGGGTGAACTCACATTCTTTTTGGGACTTCAAGTACTACAAAGGCCAGATGGTATTTTCATCAATCAAGACAAATATGTGGCTGAGATACTAAGGAAGTTCAAGTTCACTGATGCAAAGTCATCCAGCACCCCTGCAGACAAGACTACACATCTACTCCTGAAGGAAAATAGTGGTGAAGCAGTTGATGTGCACATGTACAGGTCTATGATTGGCTCTTTGATGTATCTTACATCATCTAGACCAGATATCATGTTTGCAGTGTGTACATGTGCAAGGTTTCAAGTTACTCCCAAGTTCTCTCACTTGACTGCTGTGAAGAAGATTTTCAGATATCTTAAAGCATTTCCCACTCTGGGATTATGGTACCCTAGAGAATCTGCTCTAGATTTGGTTACTTACTCAGATAGTGACTATGCTGGAGCTAGTTTGGATAGAAAATCTACAACAGGTGGATGCCAATTTCTTGGCAACAGATTAGTGTCATGGCAGTTCAAGAAACAAACAATGGTGGCTAATTCATCAACTGAAGCAGAGTATGTGGCTGCTGCAAGTTGATGTGCTCAAGTTCTATGGCTTCAGAATCAACTTTTGGACCATGGGTACAATTTCATGAATACCATCATCCATATTGACAATAGCAGTACCATTTGCATCATTAAGAATCCTGTTCAACACACAAAGACCAAACATATTGAAATTAGACACCATTTCATTAGAGATTGCTATGAAAAGGGACTAATTCAAGTTGTCAAAATTCATACTGGTGACAACTATGCTGATTTATTAATAAAAGGACTTGATGTGGGAAGATTTCAGTACTTGGTAACAAGTATTGGAATGCTAAATCTATAAAAATTTTGTCAAAATGTTCTCTGGTGTTGAGGGGAGGCTGTTGGGTACTGAAATTGTTGTATAAGTTTGTATATATTTTTTGCTTATGTTTTTGCTTGTTCAATAACCTTTATGCAGCATAAATGGGAGTTGATCTTAATTGGTGTATAACTGAGATACACAACAAATGGTTATTGATTCACCATGTCTAATCCACATAAGAATCAACTAGTCCAGAGCAAACGGCTACTGGTAAAGACTTGACAAATCCGTTTATGGTTGATAGTTTACCAAAAACTATATGGTTATCAACTCACCATATTCTTTATGATTAAGAGTTGGCTAGTCCATAGCAAACGGCTGATGGTAAAGACATATCAAATCCGTTGATAGCTGGTAGTTTGCTAAAAACTATGATAAGAGTAGTCTTGTTTTTATATGATTTTATTTACCACTGCTCTTTGAAATTTTTGTTAAAAATTACCACTGCTAGTTCACAGTTTCCACTGACAGTGTTAGTTTACCACTGTTGTTCTAGCCATTACAACTGATTATGTCAGTAACTTATTTTTTACTAGCTGTTGAAAGTAACCACTGATTTCCATATATATAGGGTTAAAATTTTAAGGAGATTATCTACTTTCCATATTGTTATTTATCCGCTTAAGATAAATACTTTCTAAAGATATGATTTTCTTGCGCAATAATCTTAAACCATAACCCTATATATCTTTCTCTCTCAATTGGCTAGTTATTCCTTCAATTATTACTGACATAATATTGTTTTTCATCAAAAGTTTCTATGGCACCATTAAAATGTGCAGATGAGCACAAACAAGTGGCCTACCTACAAAAGTTAAATGAGAAGAGTGGCCCTGTTTTTCATCAGATTGTGGACTTTCTCAATACTACCCATTTAAGGTATGCTTTGCTTTTAAAACCCACAATCTATATCTCTCAAATCAAACAGTTTTGGACTTCTGCTTAGTCCATAACACTTGAGCATGGAGATGCACATGAAACAGTGGATGCTCTAAGAGCCACTGTGGATGAGGTAACTATTGATGTTACTGAGGCATCCTTGAGGAGAGTTCTCCAATTGGGTGATATCAATGGTCTCATCACATTACCTATACCCGAAATTCATGATACTTTATCATCCATGGGGTATGATACCACTGATAAAAAGGCTACTTTCAAAAAGAGTGGTTTTTGTCCCCAATGGAGATTTTTGATACATACTCTTTTACATTGTCTCAGTCCAAAGAAAACATCTTATGAGCAATTTAGTTCAACCATGGCTTACCCTTTGGTTTGTCTAGCCACTGATAAGATTTTTAACTGGTCAAATTATATTTTTACAAGTATGACTGGCAATGTAAAGAGTTCAACAAAAATTTTAATGTATCCAAGGTTTGTGCAAGCAGTGCTAAATGAGTTTCAACTGCAACCCCATACTAATGTTTATAAAATCAGTTGCCTTAAGCCTAAAGTTTTTCAAAACATGAACAAAGATGGCAACATGATTTTTACACCTCTCCTTCCTCAAATGCTTGCAAAGATTACAACTGAACAAAATACACCCATAATCTCTGTTCCACACATTGATTATACTCCACTAGTTTCTCACACCTATGAGAGGAGGAACAAACAGCCACCTTCTTTCATGACAACACAACATGTTTATGAACCTTTTGGTCTAGGAACAAGCAGTGGTGGTTCTAGACTTCAACCTAGTCCAACTAGGGAGGAATCTGAGCCAATGCCCCATGATTCACCTCTCCCAACAGGTAACACAGTTGGAAGTGATGAGGGCAGTGGGCACCAATTGGAATTGATGGTTTTGTGTACAAAGTTAGTCAAGCAGGTTGAATCTCTACAGAAGGAATTGGCACATGTCAAGAAGCAGCATGCGAAGGATATTACACATTTAAAAGAAGAGATTCAGACCTTGAAGAAAGAGTTGCAGGGGTTGAAAAAGCACAAGAAAACTGCAAAGTTGGTGATCTCATCTTCATCCTCACCTAATGATGGTGATTCAGCTAGTTTTGGTCAAGATTTGGGTAATTCTCCCAAACAGGGGAGGAAAACATGTACTGAAACTTAGGGGAGGAAAATTGATTTTGAAGATGAAGGGGTTTCTAGTAAAGGTGCAAAGGAAGCTAATACTCATGAAGAGCAACTTGATGATCAAGACATTTTCAGTACTGCAACTGCAGATTTTACCACTGATATAATTTTCACTGCAGAGCCTATTGCCACTGCAAATGAAGAAATTGATAAACTGAAGAAAGATAAAGGTAAACTTGTTATACAAAGCAAGGAGCAAACAAGAAGAAAGATCTCAAAGAAAGAACAAGCACAAATTGCTCTTGATAGAGAAATTGCTGAAAAGATTACTGAAGAACAAGTTGCTAAAAAGAAAAAGGTTGAAGAAATGGAGATTGTAAGCTTTATGGAGGCTAAAAGGCTGGGTAGAATGGAAGATTCTATAGAAGATCCACTTTCCACTGTTCAACCTACAATACTTAGAGAGAAGACTCCATTGTTTAGCTATGTTCCTACTGAAGAGGATATTGAGTTCTTGATTGCTAATTATCCAATAATCAAGAAAAGGGCAATTGACCTTGTAGCTGATGCATCCTTAACTGAAGATCAAAGAACTGCTCAGTTAAAAGATTTCATACAAATGAAGAAGAATCAAGCACTTCAAGATGTGATTAGTACATTCAGAAAAGGTGAAAAGAAACAAAGACAACCAACCAAGGCACAAATTCTCTCATACATGAAGACTTATTGTTGTCATGTTGGTGGTTGGAAAAAGCATCAATTCAAAGGAATGCCTGATAATCAAGTTGAAGGTATCTACTACAGAGTTCAAAAACATGATAAAGATTTTATTTCAATGGGCTCTGAAGAAGAAGCAAGAAGGTTTCCTGGATTGAAGAGAAAGGACAAAGAAAGTGATTCTCAGACTGTTAAGAAGACTAAGGTTGCTGAAGAACAAGAAATTCCTACTGAGAAATTCACTGAAGAACAATTGACTGGAATGATTGTGATAGTAGAAGAAGATTTTTATCCAGAACCACTGCAAGTTAGACATCCTATCATTGATTGGGAGGTTTACACTGCTAGCAACTTTGCTCCAACATGGAAAATCACAAGGCTAGGTGGTGCAACTTCCTCATTCATTCAATTTGAAGATCTCATCAAAACTTTTGACAGAGATGACCTTGACAAATTATGGAAGTTAGTTCAAGAAAGGTTTGATGCTCAAGATCTCAAAGATATGAAGGAGATGCAGTTATGGATTAATCTTAGAAGGCTCTATGAACCAGATGTTAATGATGATTTCTGGAAATTCTCATATACATGTCCTGGTACTAAATGGTTTTATTATGACTCATGTGAAGTTCATCATGTTTCTACAGCAAATGGAGCAGATGTATTCATGCTTGCTAAGAAAGAATATCCACTCAGAGCTGGAACTCTCACAGTGATGTTATGTACAACAATAAGAGTTCATGAAGACAATGAGAAGGTCAGAGCATTGTTACATAGACTTCAAGATCAATGTTCCAGAGATATTCAGAAGTTAAGGAAGAAGTAAAGTGTTTGATTGAATTCCCCAAATCCTTGAAGATGATGCAGATTGAAGAAACTTATTGATTTGCAGAGAAATCATAAGTTTATGGGAGGATTTTTGGGAATTATCTGTTACCACGGATAGTTGTGATTTGCACTGCTTGGATTACATTAGCAGTGGAAACGTATTACCACTGCTGGTACATTATTACCACTGCTATAGGAGAACGCATCTAGATAAGTATAGAATAGATCTTGTGTATATTCTATATGGTTAGCTTTATACTTATCTTGTAAAGGACTCCTTGTTGTATAAAAGGAGGTCCTAGGTCATTGTCTTAGGTACTTGTCTAATTACCTACGTATTACTCACAAAGGCTTCAAGGTGTAACCCTAGTGATAAGCAAGATCAATCGTATTATTCATTAATAATATTGGAGCTTAAGTTTTGTGTTTAATCTATGTTTACTTACAATACATCATACAATCCGTCTTCTAAGTATTACTAAGTAAATTCCGCGTGCTTAATAATATTATACACAATATCATTGACACAAGGTGTGTGTCCAGATCCATCACATAACCTTCAGTGGGACATGATGAGTTATCACCAAATACTACCTTGGGTCCTGGTTCCTTTACATACTTGTGTAGATACTCCTTCACACCAATCATGCTTCTTGAGCATCCACTGTCTAGATGCCAAATAGGCTCCCTGGCGTGTCTCTGCACAAGTAGTAAACTGAATTAGTTTCTCTTAGTGACCCACTTACTGGTGGGCTTGGGTCTCAAGGTCTCTTTGAATTTGGAAATCGACTCATGGTTAGTGGTTGAGTGCATTGTGCTACCACAGGTTTTGTATTTGGAGACTGAGGATGACTCAGTGATATTGGGTTGCTTGGAACTTCTCCTTGCATGGATGACACTGTCATGCTGGGATGTCTTACGAGCTGGATTTCCGCAGATATCACATCATGTGTTCATAAGACAATCATCAAGGTGATGATCATTAAACCCACAGTGTGGACAAGGAGGAAAGGGTTTTGCTCTAAATTTTTGAGCAGACTTGGAGGTTGAAGCATACTGATAACCAACTTTGGTATAGTTTGCTTCACTGAGTGAACTTACATATTGTAAGTGATCAGAAGTTCTGTGATCATCCTTTTTGCAGATCATGCAAAAAAGGATTCTATAACAATTGTCAGTGGTATGACTGGTATAGTGGCAAAGATCACACTTCTGCTTGGATTTGGGGTTTGACTTGGACTTTGAGGAACTAGAGGAAGCTGACTTTGTCTCCTTGATTGATTCAGGGACTTTTTCAATGGATTTCATCTTTTCAGTTAGCTTCCTAACAAGTTCAGTCAGTTGCTGAATTTGGTCAGCTTCAGTGGGAGTCAAGGATGTGGAAGTCTCAGTAGGAGTAGACTCTTGTTGAGTTGGTTTTGTTGGCTTTTCAGGATGGTTCTACCAAGTCCAGACCTTTCTTTTGGTGAATGAGGATTGAATTGCATTGGAGTAAGCTTAGAGCTTGGTGCAGCACCCTAAAGAGGTTCCAGGGGTGGAAGTGTCGCATTAGACTCCGCTTCAGACTCAATGTGTTCAGTACTACTGGGCACATCAGGGAGTCCAAGCATGCTCTTAAAAGCTTGACTCTCAGGCTCTATAATTCTTCCAGAATCGAAATTAGGAAGCTTACTATCAGGATTAACCCGATCAATCCAATCACTGGGCTTGGGACTAGTCAACATACTGGTAATCATACCACCAGACACAAATGGCTTAGGACCCTGGTCTTTGTTGAGAGAGTCAGGAAGATGATCTTCACCTAAGACTCTCTTCTTGCTAATGGGGGCTCCCACAGCATCAAAGACCCTGGGATTCTTAGCAGTCCAACTATCAAGAATATCTTAAACCTTTTTGAGTTCGTCTTGAAGAGCCTGATTTCTTTTAACTAGTTCAGTGTTTTGAATTTGCAAAGTGACAGCCTCAAGCTTAGCTTGTTTTAAAAGAAGCAGTTCATCCCTACACTTGTTTAATTCAAAACTTAGCTTGTTGTATTTTGAAAAAAGATTCAGTCTTTGCTCTTCTACGAACTTAAGGTCAACATTAAGATAATTCATGTAAGACTGCCAATCAGAGTCATCATCCATAGAAAGTAAATATATTTACCTTTTTTATTGTGATATTGACCCATTCTCCATTCCTGGCATGATTCTTTCCAACACCTAGCTTGTCCTCTTCTGAGAGGGCCATCAGTGCACTGACATGCACCATTTCATCATCTGATGACACTGGCTCTTCATCCCAGTCGAAGGTTTCAGCAATAAGGCCTTTGTTTTTACCCTGCACAGATTGAACATTTTTTGTTGTTTCTGAGGGACTGGCCTCGAGCAATGCAAGCTTAGCTTTGACATTCTTATACTTGGCTTCAAAATCAACAGTTTTGTTTTAATCATATTTGTTTTGAAAGTTTTGATGAGACTGATAGATTTTTGGTTGAAATTTGCTAAAGCCTGAGGACTGATTTGACCCTGACGGTTTATAAGAGGGTTCAAAAATTGTTTTTGAAAAACAGTCTTTTGCAAAATGACCTCTTTTGTGACACTTAAAGCATTCAGTGTCCTCATTTGCTTTAGCATTTGAAAAACCTTTTTTTTTCTTTTTATAAACCTTCGAGAGTTAGCAAGGAGTGCCCTTTCCTGAAATTCAGTGTTCAGGTCATTTAGGTACTCCTCACTTGATATCTCATCAGGCTCATCATCTGAATTTTCCTGAAAATCTTGAACAACATTGTTAGAATAGAAAGCAGTTGATATTGGTGATGAGGTGGTGGTCAGGGACTTCTTGACTTCCTGAGACTTCTTTAAGTCAGGGTATCGTCTGTTGATGAGGTTTTCCTCATAGACAAATTTCCCATAAATTTCAGGAAGCTCAAGATTCTGGATATGATTAGCATTCCTAAGTCCCTGAGAGAAATTCAACCACTTCTCAGGGAGACTATTGACAAAGCCAACATTGATTTCATGTTTGGACAACTTAACACCATCATTTGACAGTTCATTTAAAAGATTTTTGTAATAGGTGTAAGTTTGAGACAGAGTTTCCGAGTCCTTAGCCCTGAAGGTATTATACTCAAGTTTTAGGTCCATAATCATGTTTTCCTTGGTATCAGAAGGACCTTCATGACTATGAACCAGGTCATCCCAGGTTTTTTTGGCCGTACTACAGCTTATAACTGACTCCATAATATCGTCAGGAAGACAAGATATTATGATACTTTTGAGCCATTGGTCCTGGTTGACCACTCTTCTCTCATCCTGAGTCCACTGAGCTTCAGGTTTAGGCAAACCTTCAGCAGTCTTTGGGATAAATGGACCTTCATTTATACACTTGATATAATAAGGTTCCATCCTAATCAAATAGCAAAGCATACGCTTTTTCCATTTGTTGAATTTACCAACTTCAAGTCTGGGGGCAATAGCTGAATGAGCTCCACCCTTTTTATCGACTAGTTGGGGTACATCAATTTCAGCCATTTTAAGGATCCTGATTTAAAAACGTTTAGAGCGGCTTAGAAACAGTTTTATAACCAGCCTTGCTCTGATACCACTTGTTATTCCCTATTCACTATAGTATAAAAACAGTTTAAGTAAAGTAAACAAGGCTAATAGTGAATCAATGACTGAAAGGATATAAATAAAACACAAGAGTAATTTTCAACGTCATATTCTTATTAGAAATGAATCAGAAGAATACGTTACCCTAGTACTTGCGGAACAGTACTAGGGATTGAAATGACAAAGTGTTTGCAACTCCTCTCTAAGCTCAGGCTATGTCTGAGCACAACTACAAGTACCCACTGAGCTATCTCAGGGATTAAGTTGTATTTGGAGGAGTGAAAGATGGCTTGCGTGTATGTGTGTTTTTACAATTCACAAGCTTAACCTTTCACTCCATCTCTTATGCTATTTATACAAGTATGAGTTTTAACTCTTTCCTAAGTGACAAACTGACAATTTGCAGAAGACAAAATACTGATGTATTTTGTCTCTGTTTACAAAGACTATATTAGGTAAAGGGACCAAGTCACTTTCTTCATGTCAGTACTGATGCTGAGCCTTTTAGGGAAGGTTGACTTCTTGAAGATAAGTACTCCGTCTTTATCGCTTCAAGCATAACCGTTTTGTCCCGCCCATTCTTCAGTCTTCATATTCTTCAGTCTTCAGTTTTAGTTTATCTTCAGTGTTTGTAGTTGGAGAGAAGTTTGAGGGATTCTGTAAGTTATTGTCATCACTTACTGAATCCACCATCTTCTTCTTGACTCAGTCTTCACCCTTTAAGTTCCGCCTTACTGAGTGGAGATACTTCTTCTATGTCTCTTACTGAGCGTCCTGAAGATGGCTCACTGAGAGACTATGCACTTAGTGACCTGTTAGTGTTTAACGGTCTAAGCACTTAGTTTATTTTCTATTCAAATCCTAGATTAAGGGGTTTGGGTATTTACTGAACCCAACAAAAACTGACCAAGTGAAAAACTCTACGGTATGCCAGAAAGTGAAAATGGGTTAGTGAAAAGATCCGACGAAGTATTGTGCTTCAAGGACAGAAGTTGGGTACGACTCTATGGTGGGATACGAGAGTTAATTATGCACGAGTCGCATAAGTCCAAGTACTCTATTCATCTCAGAGCTAATAAGATGTACCTCGATCTTAAGAAACTATATTGGTGGCCTAACATGAAGGCGGATATTGCACTATATGAAAGTAAATGCTTAACATGTTCTAAAGTTAAGGTTGAACATCAAAAACCGTCCGGATTACTAGTGCAACCTAAAATTCCTGTATGGAAATGGGGACGAATCACTATGGACTTCATAACCAAACTACCAAGAACATCCAGTGGATACGACATGATTTGGGTGAAAGTTGACAGACTCACCAAATCTGCACATTTCCTTCCCATCAAAGAAACCGACAGCATGGATCAACTCACTCGACTATTGAAGGAAGTAGTCTCCAGACATGGAGTACCCATTTCAATCATTTCTGATCGTGATAGTCATTTCACTTCAAACTTTTGGCAGTCACTCTAGAGAGCTTTGGGGACTCAACTCGATATGAGTACCGCTTATCATCCCCAAACCGACGGCAAAAGCGAAAGAACCATCCAAACTTTGGAGGACATGCTCCGAGCCTGTGTCATTGACTTCAGCAAGGGATGGGACAGACATTTGCCCCTAGTCGAATTCTCGTACAACAACAGCTATCATACAAGTATAAAAGCTGCACCGTTTGAAGCACTTTATGGTCGAAAGTGCCGATCACCCATTTGTTGGACCGAAGTGGGAGACAGCCAACTCACAGGTCCTGAACTCATTCATGAGACGACCGAAAAGATTGTGCAAATTCGTACCAGGATGCAAGCTACACGAGACAGACAGAAGAGTTATGCTGACAAGATACGTAAACCTCTTGAGTTTCAAGTAGGGGATAGAGTCATGCTAAAAGTGCTGAATCCTCGTTACATTGGACATTTCGAAATTCTAGAAAGAATCGGAGCAGTAGCTTACCGACTCGAGCTACCACAAGAACTAAGCAACGTGCATAATGTCTTTCACTTAAGCAATTTGAAGAAATGCTTGTCCGAGGAAACCCTTGCTATTCCTCTGGAAGAAATCGAAATTGAAAACCGACTACACTTTATCGAGGAACCTGTTGAAATCATGGACCGAGAGGTCAAAAGATTGAAACATAGTCGAATCCCGATTGTCAAAGTTCGTTGGAACTCCCGAAGAGGCCCCGAATTCACGTGGGAACGTGAAGATGAATTCAAGGCCAAATATCCTCATCTTTTCGCGTCTTCATCTTGTAACATGAATTGAATGTCGGGACGACATGAATTGAATGTCGAGACGACATTCAAATAAGGCTGGGAGGCTGTGACAAATAGTAATTTTCCTTACTATATTCTAATAGTAATAATATTTATTTTATCAGAAAATGCACATTTTATATTTTCTGAAATAAGCTAATGAATAAAAATGAGAAGTCAACTCATTTTCCCTGAAAACGAACCCACACGCGTACCGACACCCAATTAGTTATGGCAACAAATTATTTAACTCATGTTCGAGTCCAAAGATGTTTTTATAATGCTTATATAAAAACGCCCACAAAAATGTGTCCTAAGCATTTTTACTCGTTAGTGTCAACCCGGACACCGAGACTCAGTTTTAAACACTACGAGACACAAGACATACAAGTCACTCTCCGTAAAAATTATTAATGGGCTTAGACCCAATCAACCATTATGGACTCCAAAACTAAACCGGACCCTCGTTAATTTTTGTTGGGCTCGTGAAACCCAAACGAAGACACCCTTATAAATTGTAATAAACTTCAAATTGGTAAAACAATTTTATGTGTCCTTTATTTTTTTTTTGGGCTAATAACCTATTAAAGCACTATACTTGTCAAGAATGTCAGTTCTGCGTAGCGAACTAAAAAAATAACTCTTTTAGACATTAATGTTGACATTTTTGTCTTTCTTTAAGTATTATGACCATTTTACCCTTCAAAAAATATTTCAAAAAAAAAAATTCGAAAAAAAATTTCAGAAATTTCGAAAAAAAAGTATTTCGAAAAAAAAATTCAAAAAAAAAAATTTGGAAAAAAAATTTCGACAAAAATAGTATTTCGAAAAAAATTTAGAAAGGGTAAAATAGTCATAATATGGTCATAATACTTAAACAAAGACAAAAATGTCAACATCAATGTCTAAAAGAGTTATTTTTTTAGTTCGCTACGCAAAACTACCATTCTTGACAAGTATAGTACTTTAAAAGGTTATTAACCCGTTCTTTTTCTACTCGTTCTACACCACAGAACCATGCAACCCTTTGGATATATATTTTTTTCTTTTGTTAAACGCAAACCCAAAAATGTCATTTTTTTTCTTGTCTCTGGTGTTGAACGCGCGCAAGCCAACAACCAATGGCCAACTTTGTTAATTTTTTTCCTTCTTCTTTTTTGCTACTACCTCACGACAGAAACACAAAACACAAAAACAATAATTCCTTTTTCTCCTTCCTTTCTTGCGTTAGAGACCCAAACAAAGGAGACAAGGCTTCACTTTTAGCCACCCTAATCTAATAAACAACTACCCTAAACCATGCTTGGACCATATTGACTTCATCACCCATTGTATAATACTCCGTATGTCTCTTGTCCACCCCATTGACAAGACTAAACCTCCACATCTTCCCTCATCTCAGCCGAAGGTATGCATGCATGCTTGCATCCCTATTTTTTTTACTTGCTTGGAATTCATACAAGGGAAGACTAAAATATTGCACAAACCATACCTTGACTTGCTTATATAAATGATCAACTTTCACACGTACTTACATACTCACACTTGCAAAAACCCTCCAACTCACAAACACATTTCACTTCACTCCTTTGTTCACTGTCGAGAAAGTGTGGGAGGAAAGCAAAGTTTCGGGTTCCATATCCATAAGTTAAGAGTTCATTTTGGTTAAGTTCGGTTCGGGTAGTAACTTGGAAAAGCTATCGGGTTACATTCATTCACTTACTCGTTTCCCTATCCCCACTGTGAGCTTCGACCTTCCTAAAACTTGTTTCTCATTTCTCTTTTAATCTTCATGTTATGTATTAGTAAGTAAAGATTTGAAAATTTAAAAGTAATACTTAAGTTAAATTACACATCGACATACACACAAATGTACACGTTCGAATAAGCATGCTTAAGTGGTTAAAATTTTTAACTTGCATGGCAAACTTTTGGGTCTCGTTAAATGACAAAACAGTTTGGAGAAAAAATAAATAGAAATATACACACGCATGCATGAAACCTGTGAAGATATATCAATATAGAAAGCAGAGAACAACACTTTAAATACGCATGGTTGCAAAATAAAACCAAGAAGAGCCCTTTTCTCAGATGGAATTGTGCACCACTTTCACGGAACCCACCAAGGTTAGAATCTTGTCAAACTCTTTTTTGTAATTTTTACAAATTTTGCAAGTTTCGCAATCTGTCACTTCCAGCCCCTTGAATTCGAGCCTATTAGCACTTCTCTTAGAACTTTCATAAGCCTTGAAAGCTATTATAAATCTCGACAATTTCAACTCCTTAAGTTGAAATACTTTGACATTTTTGATATATTTTAATTCAATTTATTAATTATCATTTTTGGACCCCAAACTTATACATTTTTATAACTAAATAAAAATGTCAAAACTATATTATTTCCAACACTTTTGATCACAATTTCATAAAATTAATAAATTTAGTAATTATAAATCCCGACGAAAAGACGAACATTAAAAATGATGAGAAAATATTTATAACAAAAATTAATATAATTTTTTTCTAACTTACCATCCATTAACAAATATATAAACACACTTATATATCGCGTAACCATTACTAATATAGATACTTAACGTATAGTATTTATTAGTATTTTACTAAACTTTTATTTTTCACAAGGACGTTACTTGATACTTCCCGTACTAAGTCTTTCGGTTACTCCGAAACCGGAAACTTACTCGTCACGTATACTTTTATATATTCTTATATATATAATTGTACATTTGTCCAAGACCCAATACTTACAAAACATTTTGAAACAATTTAAATGTAAGCTCAGTCATACAAGCAACATTAAACACAACCACTCGTAAACACTTAAATTTATTTACACATTTTGAGTAGTGAGTACACATTGCTGTAAACTAAGAATTGCCATACTAATTTAGGTCGCGTGTTGGTGCCACACACTGCTACTACTTGACTATTCATTTCGGAGGACTTATTTCTGAGGTGAGTTCGTAGCCCCACTTTTTAACTCGCATTTGCTTTGCAAACTTGGGGTGAGAAACATGCTTGATTTTTATGGACCAATTAAACAATGCTTTTGTTTGAAAAACTAGGACGTGTTAGCCTAAGTACTGTATCCCAAATTCATGCCCATACTCATGTACCGTTAGTTCCCGCTGGGAAGCACGAGTGATATACATAGATCTATTGAGGGTGACGCCTCCATCCGTGTTGGAGAACCAACTGTCTAAATAGGATAAACGGATGTATACCATGTCGAATTACAAGTGTCACGGGATAGAACACTTTCCGGGCCTTATTTTATTACATGAGCTCATTTCATGCACACTGTCGTAGCTTCGGTAACATGGAACTTAGTGCTGCTTAGTATACTTTCGTATAACATTATGCACATTATAATGTTAACTCGTAAACTTATTGGTCCAACTTAACTGCTTTATGTAAACCTATGAACTCACCAGCTTTTTGCTGACTTTTTAGCATGTTTTCTCAGGTGTTTAATGATTTGATGTATGATGAGGCAAGGCAATGCTTGGCAGGGGCATAGGCGCAGATTTAGAGTGTACACATAACACTCATGACCAATGTTTTGTACTATGGGACAACTTAAAACAATTATGGGCCTTGTTTTCCGCATTCATAACAATGTAAAACCTATGCTTTTGATTCATGTAACTTTAAAACACGTTAGATAATTCGTTCTCTATTACTTGCGTTCTGATTTCAATAAGTGGCACCCCGAAACCTCTTCCGCTGCATTCTGATTTTGGGGTGTTATAGATTGGCATCAGAGGCAAGGTTATAGAGAACTAGGTACACATAAAACCTAGACTATAACCACTTTTTACAAAACTTTACCCTATGACCGCCATATGCCAGTCTGCTTTACTCGCTACTTTACTCGCTACTTTACTTATTGTTCTAGCAAGCTTAGCATATACTTACATGATACTTTGATAACACATGCTTATGTGTTACTTGTTTACATATACATATGTACTTATTTGACGGCTTATACTTTCTAGCCTTATACTATAAACTTTAAGTATTTTTTATATACTTACACCCACGTATACCGTACTTGTCACAGACGATGCCTTCCCTTATGAAATCTTTCTATTCGACTTCGAGTTTGAACAATCGTCACATTATGTGACGAATTCTCTTATTCTCTTGTAAAATCTCACCATTTTTGTTCTTTGTAGACAAATGGCTCCGCGCAAATCTAAGCGTACTCTGCCCGCAAACAAGGTCACTCGCAGCCAAAACAATGTCACTCAAACAATGGCATTCACAACCAAAACAATGTCAATCGCAACCAAAACAATGCCACTCCCAACCAAACCGATGCCATTAATGCCAGACTAGAGCAACTTGTGGCACAACGAGTATCTGAGGCACTAGCCGCTGCTAACAATGGAGTATCAAGCACCAACAGCAGTGACGGAACAGCAATACCTGTTAATGGCAGCCGTGGCTGCACCTATAAGGAATTCCGTGCTTGTTCTCCTGGAAGCTTTGGGGGAACTGAGGGATCTGTCAGCTTGGCACAATGGCTAGAAAGATTGGAAACTGTTTTCCGCATCTGCAACTGCGAAGAAGAGTCCAAGGTTAAGTACGCCCCGTACACTCTAACGGGCAGTGCTCTAACTTGGTGGAACTGTTACATGAAGTCAGCAGGGATGGATATTGCATACACTATGGCTTGGGAACAATTCAAAGATTTACTACTCCAAAAGTATTGTCCCCGTACAGATGTTAAGAAGATGGAAGTGGAATTCTAGAACCTAAAGGTTCAAGGCTAAAAAATCACTACATATACTCAGCGATTCCAAGAGTTAGCCTTACTGTGTCCTGAGTTGGTTTCTACTGAGGCGCGAATGATAGAGCGCTACATTGGAGGACTACCCTTGAATATCAGGGGGAATGTGACCGCTTCTAAGCCTGCTGATTTGCATGATACAATCTCTATCTCCCACGGCTTGATGGATCAGGTGATCCAATACATGGCAGAGAAATGAGGAGATAACAAAAGAAAGTGGGAAGACAACTTGATAAGGTTTTAAAAGGTACCATTTTGAGGGGTCGTTTAAGTCCTTATTTGATCACTTTTTTATCCGTTATTGCTTAATATCGTTCCTTTTCACTTTTTAGGTCTCGTGAAGGCAAAATGCTGGAATGGCACTTATTTGGACGAAATGGCGCGAATATATGAAGAAAATGGCCAAAGTCGAAATCGAGGCACTCACAGTTGCTGAAGTTAGAAGGCGACGGCGTCAGGTGCTATTGGTGACGCCGTCCCAAAATTATTGTGACGGGCCAGAACCCAAAACTCGTATTTTCAAGAGACGGCGTCTAGTGGTGAAAGAGTAGGCCGTCGCTACTCAGACGGCCTAGATGCAATCCAGACGACGTCAGAAGCTGAAGAGGACGGCGTCACGGACATAAGGTGACGCCGTCGCAAGGTTAACGTGGCCAAGACGAAACCCTAATGGCGGCGACACGACGGCGTCACTAAACATAAGGTGACGCCGTCGCAATTGTAATCTTATATATAGAATCCGAATTTTTCAGTCTTTGTGTGGAGTGTCTTTGGAGTAAAAACCTAAAACCGAACCTAAGGTGTCTTGTACAGTATTTTAGGGTTTTTAACCCTATCTTACATCAAGATAAGTCTTTACTTCATTAATTCAATTATGTCTTTGATTATTTGTGTGTATGCTTGCATGTTCTCCATGTCCGGCTAATTTATTTGTGTGTTTGCTTAGGAAGTATGAAACTTAATTATTGAATATTGATTGGTTGTTTCTTATCTTAGTTGATTTATGATCTAGTAATGCGATAGGTCATCCGTTGTGCACTTAATGCTTGATTCATCTTTGTGAACCTTAGGGTATAATTACCTGAGTAATTGTAGGCTAAACCATCCGAAGAGCGCCTTAGAGTAGGAGTCTATAATCTCTAGTGGGTTTGTAGACAAGACCCTTTGGTAAGTTCAAAGAGTTAGGGAGAAACGCATACCCTACAACTTTAGAAACACAACGCAACTAGGAATAAGACGTGACACTCAACCATCAATAGGAGATAATTAAGGAGTAATACAAACTAAGTAAACACATCTTTAAACTATCATACGAGCACACATTAATTAGACATAGACTCCCACAACCTTAGTTTAGATAATTAGATAATAGTAGAGTAATCGGTAGAAATACCAACCCCCCAAATCCAATACCCGAGATTCGTACCTTTCCATTTTTCATAAAATATAAAAAGATAAAAAATAATCTTCCTCAACCTTAACCTTAGCGTAGTAACTCCCTACTAGCATTCCTATTCCCCTAGAGAACGATATCAATACCCGTGGCTTACCCTAATTACTACACTACAACGATTAGATTCACTGCCTAGGGTGTTATAAAACTTGCTCGAAGAAAAGGAAGTTCCTTTGACCCCGAACGACGCGTGTAGCGTTATCAAGTTTTTGGCGCCGCTGCCGGGGAATAGAATAGCTAGTTAGTAGTCCACCTCGTTTAGGTTTCTTTGATTGATTCCTATCAAGTAAATTTTTCTTATTTTTAGCTTTCTCTTAGTCTATCCCCCCTTCTTCGTAACCTTTGTTCGTAACCCCATCACTTTTCATCATGGAAGGTGATAACCCACTACCATTCATCAACATACCACCAAATGACCCGCCAAGAGCCTGTACTCTTGGTGAATACTCGAGACCAAGCCACCTAGGCTATAGGAACACTATTGAGCTTCCCGACCAAGCCCAAACTACAGCCCTGCGATCCGACACCATCCGGTTGGTGCAAAACGGATGTGCATTCCATGGACTTCGTTCCGAAGATCCAAATCAGCATCTGAGGGATTTCCTCAAAATCGTCGATTCCATCGACCTTGATGCTACTACTCGGGAGACCACGCGCCTGCGTCTCTTCCAATTCTCTCTACGGGACCAAGCTAGTAATTGGCTTGAGCGACTTCCCGCCGGCTCCATCTCAAGTTGGGATGATCTTACTTCTCGCTTCCTTGCTCAATTTTTCCCACCGGGGAGAACCACTAAGCTTAGGAATGACATCTTGATGTTCCAACAACGTCAAGGTGAATCTCTCTACGAAGCATGGACCCGATTCAAGGACTTACTTCATAAAGTCCCTCATCACGGCATTGATCTTTGGCTCCAAGTCCAAATCTTTTATGATCATGTCAACTTTCCCACTAAGCGATCCATTGACCAAGCGGCCGGTGGAAAACTTAGTGATCTCACCGCAGAAGAATCATGGGAAATAATAGAGGACCTCGCCCTCTATGACAACGAAAGTTGGGATGACCCCCGTGAGCTGCCCAAAACCGTCAAGGCAATCTCCTTACCTCCTCCCGACCGTAGGATGATCGAACTTGAAGATCAAGTTAAATTCCTCATGAGTTCCTACGAAAATCCTAAGTCTTCACACCATGTGAACAAAGCTTCTTCCTCGTGTGAGCCGTTTTGTGATCCTCATAACACGCGCAATAGCACCCGATCCCCCGAACACGCTTCTGTTGACTACGCATCCTCGCGTATTAATGGAGCAGGAGGAAGATTCCCTACAACACCCGGACCTAGGAATTTCAATGAAACCCGTGAAGCATGGAAAAACAAGCCCGATTTCTACTGGGGACAAACCAAAGAATTCACCTCTAATGATTTCTCATGGCCCCCACCTGACGGTCCTAACCAACAAAACATCGAAGGGATGTTGCAAAACCTAGTTGCATCCCAAGAAACCCAAATGGCTAAGCTCTCGGACCGCTTTAATAATCAACAAACCGAGATGGATAGGAAAATAGACAACCTTTTGAAAGCCATAGCTAGTGATAAGAAGGTTAGTGCTATCTCAACTCCCGAGCCTTCAGGCATAGAGATTAAGGATCCAAGCAAGCTCAAATATGTCCAATTCGTCAATACCATCGCCTTAGTTGAACCTGATGAAACAAATGACGAAGAGGACTATACACTTGTGGATGAGGAAATACCCGAGGAAGTAGATGAAGTAGACATTGACTATTTCAACAAATTTCCTACGGAAGAAGAACTATCTCGTCACCCTCACTTAGTGCGTGACCTCCGTCACATGTATGTTAGGAAAAGTCCTCGAATTAAGTTTGGGAACCCTTGGAATCTTAACATACCATGTGTCATAGGACACCTTTTTGTGGCAAAAGCGTACATTGATCGCAAGTCCCTAATCAACATAATGACTAGCACCTACTACAATTGGATATTGAAGAAGCCTATTCCAACTAGGCAAGACCCCAATGATCCTAATGTTAGTTGCAACTTTCTTGGTAGAGTTAAGGGATTGCCCGTTTATGTAGGTAGTTTCACGTTTCCTACGGACTTCATAATTGTGGATGATATTAGCACGGCCATAGACCCTAGCTTATCCCATGTTATTCTAGGAAAACCTTTCATAGAAAACACCGGAATGACCTATGACCCCTCGTTAGGAGTAGTACGATTCAAGAATGAGACCGATGACATAGCTTACCAAATGCCGTTTAAGATTGAGAAGTTTTCATCACTTTCTAATGATGAAAAGGAACTTAAACTATCGGTCCATTATAGGAATGATGAGGATAGGGAGAAAGGTGTTGATTATGTTATGGCTAAGATTTTCGGATTCTACAAGGATTGCTTGAGCCTAGGACCGGAATATAGGACCGATTGGGGAGAGGATGAACTCTTAGAGAAGCGCATGTTAGGGCACTTCTACAACATGGAATCCCCCATTAGAGACCGTCAAGAGGGCGATGATGAGAAAACGTAGGAGCACGACTACGAGTCTAGCTACAAGACTCTTAAATAAAGAAAAGCCCTTCGTGGGAGGCAACTCATGTTTAATTGTTTGCTTGTTAGTGTCTTATATCTTTTATTAATTGTTTATCCTCATGTTTAAATTTGTGAAAATGCTTTATTTTGTTTTTAACCTCGTCTTAATTGCATATAAAGGTATTTTACATAAGGGATAAGTGTAGGGAGGATTACACACGTTTTCAAAAGAAACGTAAACATGAGAATAACAATTAATTAAAAGATATTCATGTTTGTTTGTTCGAGTCAAA
>BPTQ01000001.1:266653526-266934573 GCA_019973895.1 Chrysanthemum seticuspe
TTTCATAAATCAATCTAAATATGCAACTGAGATCTTAAAGAAATTTGGATTTGATTCAAGTGACCCTGTTGACACTCCCATGATTGATCGAACCAAACTAGATGAGGACCACTCAGGGATCATGATTGACCAAACAAAATATCGTAGTATGATTGGATCCCTGATGTACCTCACTGCTAGTAGACCAGACATCTTGTTCGCTGTCTGCATGTGTGCTAGATACCAGGCTAAGCCTACTAAAAGGCACCTTGAAGCGGTTAAACGGGTCTTTCGGTATCTCCAAGGAACCATCAATATGGGACTTTGGTACCCGAAGGACACCGGTATGTCAATAACAGCCTATGCAGATGCTGATCATGCAGGATGTCAAGATACTCGTCGAAGTACGTCTGGAGGTGCTCAGTTTTTGGGTGATAAGCTTGTGAGCTGGTCTTCAAAGAAGCAAATGAGCACTTCTATTTCCTCTACATAGGCTGAATACATAGCCATGTCATCATGTTGTGCTCAAATCCTATGGATGAGATCCCAATTATCTGACTATGGCTTTGTATTCAACAAAATCCCTCTGTACTGTGATAATAAAAGTGCTATTGCTCTTTCATGCAATAACGTTCAACACTCAAGAGCTAAGAATATCGACATTCGACATCATTTCATCAGGGAACAAGTGGAAAAAGGTGTGGTGGAACTCTATTTTGTGAGGTCTGAATACCAGTTAGCAAACATCTTCACCAAAGCTCTTCCAAGAGAACGTTTTGAGTTTATTCTTCCACGACTTGGCTTGAAAAGCCTTCAACCAGAAACACTCAAACGTCTTCAGGAGGATGACGAGGAGTAAAAGGTTTCCTTCATCTATCTCTTGTAAATATCTATTCGAAAAACAAAATACAAAATTATAAAACCTTCAAAAATCAAATAGAAAAATATAAAACTTTCAAAATCCATAAAAATTTGAAAAAAAAAATTCGAAAAAAACCCTAAAAAATATTGTCTTTTTGTCATGTTTTTCTCGATTCGATAATATCTACGATCTTTGTGCTGTCATTCAAAGAATGACACGGGGCTTTAGATATTGTTCGAATTTTTATTTAAAAAAAAATAAAATAAAAAAAATCAAAAAATATTTTTGGGAGAAAGAGAATATACGGTTTATTGTCATTTCAGGCAGTAACCCGCTTTTCAAAGAAAGAACAGAGCCATACTTTATCATGTTTTCAAAATTCCATGCTCTGATTCTATAAACATTTATCTGCTGAAAACTAACTGCTTTGAAAAATAACTCGGACTCTATTTTTGATAATCATCTGGACTTATTTGTCAAAATATCTATCTCTCAATCAACAACAACCTATGTCATTGATTGAGGGGGAGAATGATTTCAATTAAATTAAAAAGTTATTTGTCATTCAATTGTTTTTCAAAAGATATTCATGCATGTTTTATCAATGGAGTTTAAAGTCTTAAAATCCGATCCTTATCAGTTAAAACGCTTTCATAATCAAGTCACAATTCTCCTTAAAAGCTTTCAAAATCAATTTAAATCTATAAGAGATCACAAATCTCAAATGATTTGATAATTGTGATCGGGGGAGAATGTGTGATTTAAACTGATAATTCGGTAAATGGTTTTATAAGGATGTACAAGCTCTCCTTCCCACATGTGACAAACGATTTCAAATTTTCCATGCACATGTTGAGGGGGAGCATCTATCTTAAACCTATGATTTGAAACGTGATCACTTATCTCAATGTGCAGGTTCCCTCTAGTATGTGCAAAACTCTTCTCAAATCTCGAGGCACATACTGAGGGGGAGCAAAATTATGAAAATCTCATCCTTCCCCAAAATGCTTTATCTACTTGATTTGATCAGGGAAGTGAGGATGATATCTTTTAGAAAATGGTAATCAAAGAAGTTAATTCTTCCTCTTGCCTCCGTGTGCAAAACGATTTCAAACATTTGATGCACATGTTGAGGGGGAGCACTTGTTCTAAAAATATCAAAAACAATTCAGGTACAAAATGTTTTGATAATATATCACAAGTATCTGGATTGATTTTTCAAATGGTTTTCAATTGGTTCAAATGGCAGATGAACAATACCAAATAGACCGACCAAATTTACTTTATGTACGGTGATATAAGGATGATAAGGTTAGGTATTTGTTCCCATGATCCGCCAAAACCGGAGGGATTTACCCAGGGACAATCCACTAGTTAGTGTAGAAGTCCTTAGGTATGATGATAAAAGGAGAAAAATGAGATATGGGAGGAGTGCGGACTGAGACAGAGCGAGCACTGGAACAAACCCAACAAGGTTCTTGCTATGAAGTCTCGGTAAGCACTGAAGGGGTTGAAGAATGAAAAAGAATTGAATGAGAAAAGGGTGAAAAGAAATAGCCCTCCATTTATTCAACCATAGGGCAGAAACCGGGTACAATTCATATGCTACTGATGGTAACATTGGTATTGAAGACAAGACGTCATGGACCCAGTGACGCACTGCACTACAACTTCCCAAACCACTCAAGTTCCTCTTAAAAGGGCTTGTTTCATTCTCACGGGGAACCTACATAATCTATCGACTTTCTCTTAGAGATTGTTGATATTAAAGAAGGAGACCCTCTCCCTAGTCTCCGGCACAGGAGCCAAATATGCACATATTGAGTCTAGAGCCACGAGATCATCCATAAATCTCATTAGGACACTTTCAATGAAGACTCTCTGTTTCACACAATGTGGAAAGAGAGATTATATCTTGAGTCCTACGCTTTATCCTTGTGGTATAGCCAGAACATCCGAGTGATATGCATACATATTCACAATGAAGATGGAAAGCCTTCTAGAGCCAACATCTAACAAGCTCCTGGTAGGTGCCATGTGAGATCTATCAAATAGATCAACCATGTGACAACTGAACATAAACAATGGGGCGATTCAATCTTTTGAATCAATCCTGGTTCAGGTTATGGATTGACGGATACCTTTGAAAAACCGGTCTTTGTGCTTAAAAAAACTCTTTTCTTTAGCAAATCGACCGTGTACGGATATTTCAAATCAAAAGGTGTTTTATGATTGATAATTGATGTTCATTAAAACCTTCGTTGTATTGCAAAAACAATTTCTATTGAGCAATACACGATTGTTTTTCAAATATCTTTTCATCAATCAGTGAATTTCTATTCGCTGGTTCACTCACTCCGTGTTGTCTTCTTTGAGACGTTCCGGTTTGAGAACAGCTAGAGCAGCTGCGAAACCCTGTCAAGGAAATTCTTCGGAATTATACCTGATCACAGGCAATACTTGTACTGATCAACGGGGAACCGTGGGCCGTGTACCTCAATTCAACGAAAGTGATCAAAGACACTTTCGTGCGATTTATTGCTAACTGTTGTATGCAGGTACGTCCTACGTTTGCAGCTGATCAGAATGAAGCGGTCAATCCATAGCCGCATGCTCATTTATCACATTCATCTCAAATGAAATCATGATTAGTGCATCAATGACTCTGATATTTTCACTCCATGCTTCTCCTACGCTGCTGCCAATATCATGAATCAACGAAAGCTTTCGCTACTCTGATGAGAAGATATCATGATCCAGAATGTGAGCATGTCGGTCCGAAAGTCACAACATCACATAATACCAACACCACAATGGATGTCTCAGAGATTTTTGTTAGCTGATGATCTCAAAAGCTGGCTTAAAATTTATTATCACGTGGATCAGTATAAGACCTCCACTTGGATTAACCAAACATGCAATGAGTGGAATCAATGACTACGAGCTTCAGAGCAAAGTACTACATCAAGAATGCAAGAACAATTGTGAATGTAATATCTGTTTGTATTCAATGTAATTTTAGTATATGTTTGAGGTGACCTCCCTTAGGGGGAGATTGTTAGGAATTAGAAATTCCAAGTATTAAAGAGTCGGTCACCTCAAGTATATGTAATCGTTAGAAAGCTCGTAGTCGTAGTTATTTTAAGCTAAGTAATATTTAGTTTAGTAACACCATGGAGGACGGACGGGTCTTTACCCACTGTATGCCTAATCCACAGCCCGTTGTGTGGCATTTTATTGTAAGACTATAAATACTCTCTACCTTCCAAGGTAGAGAGTTGGAGCTCATAATAAGAATTTTCTTTCTCTCACTAAAGTTCCCTAAACCTCTAACTTTCTCTCTCTAGAATTCCACTTATACGCCCACTTTGTGTTATGGTTTGATGTATATGTGAAATCCAATATCCTACATTAGTTTTGTGCGGTTTGATCAGACAAGACAAAGTGACAAAAGGACAAGTAGTGGATGTACTTGTGTCCCCTTGAGGTTTGTCAAAATAGTGCGGTTTGATTAAGCGGTTTGATATTATGCGATTTGTCTCTGTGCGGTTTGATTAAAGCGGTTTGTACTCCTACGGTTTGTATTGTCTGCGGTTTGATTTAAAGCAATTTGTAATTCCAGCGGTTTGAGGTAAGCAGTTTGTATTCCAGCGATTTGAGTTGAGCGGTTTGTTGGTATGAGATTTGATCAAAGAGCAGTTTGATTTAAGCGGTTTGTATTCCAGCGATTTGATTGAAGCGGTTTGATACTTCTGCGACTTGTCTCTTGAGATTTTCCATTTCTTCGTGTTAAGTTTTACGGGTTTCTCTTGATTTAGTAAAATCCCGTGAAAGAATCTATTTTACGGTTTAATCAAAGAGTAGTAAAATCCCGTGTACTTAGAAATCATGACTACTATCATCTCTTCCGTTGCTGATGGCGTTCAAGCTGCAGGGTCTGATACTCATCCTCCCATGCTTGATAGAACCGATTATGACTCTTTCGCACAAAGAATCAGACTATATTGCTTAGGAAAATAAAATTTTGTTAACATCCTTAAGTCAATTGATGAAGGACCATTTCAAGTTGGAACTATCAGGGATATTCTCGAAACTGCAGCTGATGGAACTGTTGTGTTAGGGTTGGATAGACCAAGAATGTATGATGAGCTTGATGATAAGGAGAAGAAGAGATATGATGCTGACATTAGAGCTTTAAACATTATACTTCAAGGTTTACAAAAAGACATTTACAAGTTGATCAATTACAATACTGAAGCCAAGACAATTTGGGATAATGTTAAGATGCTTCTCTCTGGTTCAGAACTAACTAAGGAAGATAGGGAGTCACAGTTGTATGATGAATTTGAGAACTTTAAGATGAACCCAGGGGAATGTGTCACTGAATATCATGTGAGGTTTCACAAACTTGTAAATGATATGAGGAACATCAAAATGACAATGCCAAATATTCAACTCAATTCCAAGTTCGTGAACAATATGAACCCTGAATGGCACAAATTTGTTACTGCAGTCAAATTGAACAAATAATTGAGGAACACCAATGATAACGCTCAAAATAAACATGTTTTTAGTAGCGTTATTGTTGGTTTTGTGTATGATAATGGGCTATATTTACTCACAATTGTTGCAAAAGTGCAAAAGATGCGTATTGTGTATGTGTATGTAGCCAGGTATCACAAAAGATAAAGAAATGAAGTTTTCATGCACGTTTGGAGAATTCTCGAGGAAGGAAGTCGAGTAAGGATGCTCTTGGACCCAATGACTAGGAAGCGCAAAGATTTTTAAGTATCTACAACAAGTAAAGATCAAGTTTCGTCTTGGAAATCATCAGCGAAAACAAAGAAAAAGGCACAAATCAAGAAAAGTCAACAAAAGTCAAAACCAGGGGTACAAGAGGTACCCAACCGTTTGGTTGGAGCCCGCAACCGATCTGGTTAGGCGATGTGAAGAAGGCGCAACCGATCCGGTTGCGTTGCAACTGATCCGGTTGCATGAACTGGAGTTACACAATTTTCATTTAATGTTGCCTTAACTCCCCATAATCATTGGAGGCCGATCATTTCTTGTTATTTACTTGTAGAGAACATTTTTGGCCAGTTAGTTATGTTTCTATGGCTATATAATGAACCTAGACTTAGTAGTCTAGGTGTGACACAACCCAAAGTGTAATAGTTTACACCAAAACTATTACCAACCATTTTATTCATCCCAAAAGTTTAGTTATTACTGTAAAACGTCCAGGAGGTTGGAGAGACTCATTCTCATCCATTGTTTTGATCATTCGGAGTTATGTGGTTAAGCTAGGCAATTGGAGGCGTGTGGTTGCTATAATCCACGAATTCTAGTTCTTGTAATCCCAAAAGTTTAGGTATTCTATGAAACTTGTTATGGATTTCTATTCTTTTGAGTTATTGGAATTACTTTGTTATTACTTGTGTTTTGCTATAATTATCATGGAGTAGTTCTTGAATATACTTGTGTGTAAGGATGTAGGAAATCATACTAGTGTTCTCATATGTGATGCATGTATATATGATCTTGTTTAAATGAGTTTGTTGGAAAACTACTAGTCTTGTTTGATTTGTCGGCAAAACATGTTTTAAGAAAAAGGACCGAAAGGATTTCTCTTGTGTTTTATTCCAAAAAGTTAAGTGACAAACTAGTATGGGGATATGGTGATTGACAACCACCATGTTTACTTACTGAAACAAGACTAGAAACATTTTCATCACGAAAGGTCGAAAGATTCGTAGGAACGAGTTTAATGAGAACATTTTACAAACAAATGGATTTTATAAAGGATAATTATTAGGATAAGGACCGAAAGGATTACCTCTATGTTATTGTTCTTAAAATGATTTTACAAACATAAACCATGGGTTGGAAATCATTTGCTTATGATTTGTACATCACATCAAGAGTTTACACCCAACCTTTATGAACACTTACTATGATTGCCTATAGACTACACACAAGTATATGTTTCTTTATATTGAATTTCACTAAAACCATCATTTTTGGAGAGAGCCTTGACAAAGCTTTCTTGTTACCAATCTTTTAAAACAATTTCAAAAGCAAAATCCTTTGGGACGATCTCGACTTACCCACCTTTGCTATCGCGAATGAGTATACTTGCTCGTATGTGTTTATAGTAATAACTGGATAATTCTTGTTTATAAATTTTTAAAACTTGCACACGGTAAGCACATCAAGTTTTTGGCGCCGTTGCCGGGGATTTTGGATTTTTAAGTAATTTGATTTTGTTAAGATTCTGTAAAATTGGTAAATTTAAAATTGAATTTCATCAAGAAGAGTAAAAAATTTTGGTTTAGAGGCTAACCGAATCGGTTGCGCGAGCAACCGAACCGGTTAGTGCTATCGGAAAAAATTTTATTTTTGATTTTTGTAGTTTTAGTTTATCTATTGTTTTGTGTTGTAGTTTTAGTTTATCTTAAGGTTAACATTCATGGTCATATCTTCGAAGCAGATTTTGTTGTCTTGGAGGAAGGAAACGCTGATGTGCCCAACGTATGCTTTGGGCGGGATTTTCTTGTGACGACCAAATGTCAAGTGGATTTTGCTTTGGGGGAGATGAGGATCAACATCACCGACTTGGAAGAGGACAAAGGGGTGAATGAAATGCTTGTGGAATTATGTGCTAATATGGAAAAGGAGAATGTGGAAGTCGTTAAGATGGGAAAGGCTAATAGAAAGAAAACCTCATCCAACAAATTAACTCCTACCACATCCACCAACAAAAACAATGATTACACACCATCACCACCCACTACACCAAACACCTTCAAACCTTTAACCTAAGACCAAAAAGAAGCCATCTTGGAAAACATTGAACAAAAATTTCTCGAACTCAATGAGAAAAAGCCTGTAATTGAGGTACTACAAGATTATGTTTTATACCGCAAGAAACTAGATGCGGTAATGTTAGCAAGAGCAAGATTGGAGGATAAAGATCTATCGGAGGAGGATAGAGATAAGATTTTGTTTAGAGGTATGCCACGTAAGGAGAAAGATCCGGGGAATTTTGTTTTGCCAATCAAGGTTAACGGGACCACACCAATGTATGCTTTGGCGTATACAGGTTCGAGCGTCAATGTTATGCCCTATCCATTATTTAAGACATTGGGTCTTAGTAAGCCACAACCAAATCACTCAAAACTTACCATGGCGGATAACTCCCAAGCAAAAGCGATGGGGGAGGTGAAAAACGTAAGAGTTAAAATTGGCTATCAACCCTACTTGGCCGATTTTCTAGTCCTAGACATTCCGGTTGATAAGAGTCTGCCTCTTCTACTAGGAAGACCGTTCCTACGCACATGTGGTGCAATCATAGATATGGGTAGGGGTATGATGACAATCGATGATGGGATCTCAAAACAAATCTATTATCCCAAACCAGGGGGACCAGTTTTGGAATTCATGGAAGAATTAGAATTGATGGAAGCGGACGTTGACTTGACTTGTTTTGAAATTGGACGTGATGTCCATGGAAACCCGATGTATAGACCACTAGCTCCACCATACTTTGATATTGAGGATGAGATGGAACGCGCACTAGTTGTGGAAGCATTTTACAATCCATTCAAAAACATCCTTGTTTACAAGAAGCTAGCCGATTTCTTAGGTTCTCTACCGGTTCAACTCAAAAATTTGGAATGGGGACCCGAGGGGTCAAGTGTTTACAAAAGAGAGGATGGAGACGGAGAATGGCACGACAAATTTGATATACTATGCCCGGATGGGAGAAGATTTGTAAGGAAGTTCAAAACTTACGAAACACACCGTGAATTGACCGGGAAATTTCTAAGTGAGGACATCTTAAGGCATGAGTATTTAGAGGAGTAATAAGGAGAAGAAAAACACCATAATAACAAGCAATTGTTTGCTTGATTTTCATGAGCTTTTAATTTTATGCATTTAGGATTTCTTGTTTTTCATTTCATTTTTATTTGCTCTTATTATTTTGAAGTTATTTAATTAATGCATTTTGAGTTTTAGTTTAAGTTATGAGTATGATGATTTAGTTTTTGAGATAGATGTTGTTGAAATTCCAAATGGTTGGATGAAAGTTGTGTGCATCTTTAATCGGATTTTTGAGTAAACGATTGTTGCTTGAAAGGTAAAATGCCCGAGTAACGTAAAAAAGGGCAAAATTCTGCAAAAATGCAAACCGAAACGGTTGTGTCCATGACTGATCCGGTTGCATGCAAGTATATATACCAAAAATTCAATTTTTCCAAAAAAAACACACACACACACATCCTCCAACTGGGTTTTGCAAAATTCGACCATTAGAAGTTGTTTGAAGATTGTAAAAGTTGTAGAAGATCATCATGGCACCTAAGCAAGTACTGCAATCAATTAACTTAATTAATGTTTAATTAGAGCATTTGATTCGAATTACAAATTAGGTCACTAATTTGGGGGTTTTTGATAAAATTCGAATTAAGTTGTAATCTTTTAGGATTAAGTGGGTAATTGATATAGGAATGCATTGCAAAAAGAATTGTAGTGAATGATTCAAAATGGAATGAGTATTAGATGATTGAATTTTTGGATTTAATTAGGTTATCCCATTGAATCAAATTAAGTTTCAATTGATGATTCCTAGTTGGTAGATGATGCGTGTGTAATGAATTTTAGATGCCACATTGTTGATTAGAACAAGTAATTAAGAATTGAGGTTAAGATTGTTAAGTTCTAAGCAAGATGAATATGTGATGATTGGAAGCTTTGAAAACGAATTAGGAACAATCTGAGGATATGGGAATCATTGATGATGTTAGAATGCTGTCTAGGAGTGAATTGGACTTAGAAAAATCTAGTGTAAAATGGATTTGAAGGCTAAGCCTTCTGCAGGTTGAGGAACCGATCCGGTTGTGAAGCGCAACCGAACGGTTGGATAGAGGAAGCAGGTGGAACCGATCTGGTTGCTCCTCAACCGATCCGGTTCCACATTTTGATGTGGGAATTTTCGAATTTTTGAAGTAGACCTTAGAGGCTTCTATGGACCTTTCCGTTTGTTCTAACACTCTTATATTGACTTATATTTATGATTTCTACAGAGAAATGTTGTAGGTTGTTCAAGTTCGACACGGGTTCCACTAAACCCGATTGTTGCCAAGTATTGCCAAAGGAACGCAAGGAAGAAAGTCACGTATAGCTTGAAGGCTGAAGCGAATGCAAACTTGAAATTCAAAGATCTCACCAACGAGGAGAAACATGCTTTCAGGGAACGATTATCAAAGTTGCAAAATAGGACGGCTTTGGTTCTAAGGGTAATTGATTGGGATTTGTTTGCAGAGTATGAGTGTGAAAATGAGTTGCGTCATATGATGCGGATGTCTTATGTCTATCCAGTTGATGGGGATTCGTTTGATGATTTGTCATGGGAAAGATCATTTAGCATAAATGAAGAGGTGTATCGTGAATGGTGTATGGAGTTCTTTTCGACCATGTACTTTGAAAGAAAGGTCAATGTTCGAAACATCATGGAAGAAGTTTGTGTTTGGTTTAGGCTATGTGGGCAGGATCACGCCTACACCTTGCCGAATTTTGCAGTTGCTCTTGGCTTGTATGAACCGAATGAGGTTAAGCATCGATTGTTTGAAGCTCATTTTTCGAGGCTTAGGAGGTTTGAAAAAGAATACCCTAGCATCCCTGCTTACTGGAATCGAGTGGGAGATCCTTCTTGTACTAGGAGGAATGCTGCAACCATTAGGAATCCATTAATGAGAGTGCTACACAAGTTGCTAGTAACTGGTCCGTTTCATAGAGTTGGAAGCAGGGACAAATGTCATAAGCCGGACTTGTGGGTTATGATGTTATTGGAGGAAACTAAGGACGGAAATGCGGCTTGGCTCATAGCTGAATATTTGTCTAGGAAAGCCCCGGGAATCAAAGGTAATAGCAACATTTGTGGAGGCCATTTTGTGACAAGGTTGGCAAGGAATCTTGGGTATTACAATAGTAGTGAGTTGGCTAAGTGTAGAGAGCCAAAGTTTTGTAAGATTTGGAATGCAAATGGTTTTAGAAATGCTTTGAATGAGAAGACAAAAACGTTGGGAGCATGGATTGAACCGTAACAACAACAACCACAACCACGACCACAACAACAACAACCACAACAGCAGCGAGGAAATGTGCCAATAGGCAATATACCGATGGGAAACGTGCAAACGGGTACGTCTAGTAGTTTTGACTCAGGTTGGGGAGAGTGGAACCAACATTTGAATGAAATTTAGTGTAGGGAAGTTTGGAGAGACTCGATGATGTTGAGAAACAATTACATCAATGATTATTCAATGCCTATTTTTCAACACATGGCTCAAGAAGCCAATTACGAGTTGCCACCCTACAATCCACCCAATGTTCCACCATATCCTTTCCCCTACACCTCTTATCCCGGACCCTATCCATATCCATATCCTGGATATTCACCATTTCCTGACCCTGTGCCTGCATATGGTAGATTACCCGAGGTTGGAGGATCAAGTTATGATGCTGGAGGATCTTCGTCAGGCGTTGCAAAGGAGAAGAAGAAGAGGAAGGTTTACACAATCTTTGATGAGGAGGAGAACTATGAAACAGAAAGCGATGATGATGTAGAATGAGATGAGATGAGTGAGGATGATGAATGATCGTGGATCATTCTTGACTAATGGTTTAAAAAACAATGGTTATTGTGTTGAACAATATTATCTCTATCTCTTAACTATTTCTTTAGGATGATTATCATACTTTGTTTATTTTTCATACTTGTAGTAGCATTTGGATTGTTTGCTTGTTTTGTTTTGTGTATTGCGTATTTTGCAGTTTTGTTTGCAGGATGGATGTGACGGAAGCTTATTGTTGGTCAATATTTGGAGTTGGATAACTCACATGCTTGCTTATAACCCAATATGCATATTGCATATTCTATCCCGTGGTATCTTTTGACTATTTCTTTTTCCCATTTTCTTTACTTTGAAGTTCATTTTTATTACATTGAGGACAATGCAAAACTTAAGTATGGGAGAGGGAAGAAAATAGGAAAAATGATACGATTTTTAAAATTTTAGTTTTTTTTAGTCTTATTTTTAGTTTGTCTAGTTGTTTTCACACGTTATTGATATATATTAAAAACAACTTGGGTATTTCAATGGTAAAATTAGGTTTTTGAAATTTTTTGATTTGGACCAAATTACGGAAGTAATTCATTATGAATTCGATAGCATTTTGTAGCACGCATTATAGCCTTTTCCCACTTAATTGTGAGGTTTCTTTTTGTATAAAACACATCTTTTGTTTTATATTTTCTATGAGTGTGCCGGTGATTATGTCGATTCTAGAACTTGTACTTGTTATGCATTACAATTAAAATCACTCTCGAGTGATAAAAATATGTTCAAGTGATAAGAGGCATCGTAGGATTTAACCCAAATGGCCTTCCATTTTACATCTAATGTTTTTTTCTAACCACATCGGTTAGTTAACCACCTTATATGGACCCATTTGTTAGTGCTCATTTTTAGCACTGGATACCCTTAGTTACACCCTTCGAGCCAATCTTTTCATTCTTGTTTAAATCCAGACAAATACAAAAAGATTTTACACCTTAAACCTTAGCCAACCCATGTCATGTAACCTTAGCCAACCCATGTCATGTCTATTGGTTTGTTGCTAGTTGTTTGGAGTGTTGGATTGTTTTTGATGATTATGAAGAAGCTACACTTTGTCTATAGTGTGTACCATTCTCCAACAAAGACGAAGGAGACGTCTTTCTCATTTGTATTTTTTGTGGTGTATGTGTGGAAAACTAGAAGGGGGGGGGGTTGAATAGTTATGCCAATTAAAACTCGTTTTAAACTATTTAGATTGACTTATGTCAATCTATTTGGATGTGTGTTGGATGTTGATAAACAAACATATAGATGTATAAGTATGTAATGGAAAGATAAGAGTAAGAAGCACAAAACCACAACGCGAGTATTTATAGTGGTTCGGCTATAAGGAAACCTTTCTTGCCCTACTCCACTCCCCGAGTCACCTACTCGAGAGTTTGTAATCACTACACGAAACCAACTCCTTATGGTGGAGAAACCTTCACAACGTTGCCTACTCTTTTTCCGGTACTAGGCTAACCACAAGGTTCTTTCACACCAAGGTGAACCACACCTACCACAACGTCGCCTACCCATTATCCGGTGCTAGGCTAGATACCGAGTTCCATTACAATGGAGGAACTACTACCCAACACTACACCAACGACTAATCCCAAAGGAGACCAACTCCTTATTACAACATCATCAAGGATATCAATATCCTTGGATCTAATGCTAATCTATCGTGTACATCGAAACACACCATATCGAATGTACATGTTAGGTCACTAGTTTTACAAACACAAGTAATATAGAAAGATATGAGGCGATTGAACAAGATCTAACACACACACACACATAATAATAAGAACGGTTTAGGCGTAGGAATATGTGAAAAGAAAACTTGAACAACCAACCTTCAAATGAAGGTTTACATAAGGTATTTATAGGAGGAAAGCTAGGGCAACACTCCTAGTTTCCATCCTTTCTTTAATGGGCTTGGGCCTAAGCTCATGGGCCTTCTACATAAGCTTAAGGCTAATAACAAACATAAAGGCCATAATAAAGCTAACTATTACATATTAATTACTAACACTTGATTATGGTTTAGGAGTGATTCCAACAATCTCCCCCTCAAGTGTTGGTGATGAACGGTGAAGGCGTTGATGTAATAGTAGCTCTGACGTCTTCTGACATTCTTCCTTCTTGTGAGAAGAATTCCCTTGATTCGAACAATCTCCCCAGTGTAGAGAGATAGTTGTCTTTGAACAGTTATGCTTTGATGTCATCTTTAACTTTGTTCTTTGATCATTGTTCTTTGTGGTGAAAGTGATAGTATGTTGTAGTCTGCATCAAGTCTGCCTCAGGTCTGATTCGTTGTTCCAGTGTCTCCACGTCATTCTTCAACATGCTCACACGCTCTTTGACGTTGGAATTCAATATTGATGAAGTTCTTTAAGTCTTTAACTTTGTAGATTCTTTGGTTTGACGAAGAATCATTCTGACTGTTGTGTTGCTTTTGGATAGAACTTCCATTAGTGATGATGTTGGCGTGAGCATGAGAAGAATCAGCACGATCATCCCGCTCTGGAGCTTCCATAAGAAGAAAACATTTCAAACGGTTAGTAATAAGCAGGTTCCGGCACTTACAAGTTTGAATTTCGAGAGTGTTAACAACATAGTGTGAAAACACAACTCTAATTCTTACAAAGGCCGTTCCTGAACTGGATTCCCACAAGTGAGATAACGCGATGTACCGAAGTACATCTACAGTTCAGATGAGTCGCTGAGGTACACCGAAGCATCACCTCACGACTATAGACCGTTTGAGACACACTCCGCGTAATCCACGGGGAGTTACCGAAGTGACCTGCTGTCAGGGCTGTTTGATGTTGACCCTGGCAGGAGTTTCCATTCAATCACTGAGGATCACAGTTGTGAACCTCTCATAAATGTTCTAGACAGATTGTTAAGATCTGTGAAGGACTCGATATGAACCACTGATAATCTTATTTGGTGATCGTCAAGTGATAAAATGTCAAGTGTTCCTAAGAGATCTTTTGATGAATCTCGTGGCTCTAGACTCAATAGTGCATTTTGGTTTTCCTGAGCGGAGACTAGGGAGAGGGTCTCCTTTTTCAATACAGCGATCTTTAAGAGAAAGCCAATAGTTTACGTAGGGTACCCTGTGAGAATGAAACGAGCTTCTGTTGAGAGAAACTTGAGTGGCTAAGAAGGTTTAGTGCATGCGTCACTGGGTCCATGATGACTTTTAATCTTCAATACCGGTGTCACAAAGTGACAACCAGTAGCATATGAATTGAACCCGGTGTCTGCCCTAAGTTGAATAATTTGGAGGGCTATTTCTTTTCACCATTTTCTTTGCATTTCTTTTTAATTCTTCAACTCCTTCTTTCTCCGATTCTCATTTTCTCCTTTTTATAATCATACCTAAGGACTTCTAAGTACTAACTATTTATGATGTCCTTGGGTAGATCCCTCCGGCTCTGGCGGATCATAGGACGGTTATTCTTAACCTTAGTCACCTTATAACTCCATGACTAACCTATGTTGCCATTAAAACCACTGTTGTGAAAAATCTCTCAAAGGGTTTGTAAATGAAAAAACATGTTTGAACCACCGTGAGAGATAAGATTTTGCATAAATACTCCCCCTCCACATGTGCTTAAGAGTTTTAATGGTTTAAATGCACAGTGAGGAAAGAGCGCGCACATTTTGAATTGATCCACTGGAGATAGACAATCCCCCGCGAGACACGGTTACGTTGCATAGTTAAAGAGTTATATTGTCAGCTTTTAGGTGACAACTAGCTCTAATAACTACCTTGAAGGTGTAGACAAACCTCGAAAGGTTTTCATACCCGTCAGAGTTCATGTCTACCAAGAGTGTCTCGAATGGTACTTTCTACTTGGACAAGTCCTTTGCGAGACACGTTTACATTACTAGCGAACTAGCTTGAAATTATTACCCGTCCAGGACAAGTCTTTTTGAGTTACTAACAGTTTTAGTACCGTCAATTCGTTGGTTAAGTCTGAAGTACACAGATTCATTTGCATTTTGCACAACATATTTCTTATCACACAATTCTCTCCCCCTCAAAAATGGCATATCAAATGTTATTTTTGAAATGACAATAAATATGACCATTTCGAGTGTTGCGGGAAGATGACCACTATGAACAATTTGTGAACAAAGTTTACATCAAATACTCCCCCTCAACTAGTGATATAAACGGTTGAGGTTTTGAAAATCACATGGGGAAGTACTTGTCTTTTTGAGCAAAACCTTGAAAAATGAAAGGTTTGATAGGTTTTACTCAAAAATAAGAAGCTTTCGCTCCTTTTATAAGGATTGTGGCACTGAAGCGTACCACAGGGTCCTTTCTTGACAAGAACGGGTTGTACACTGTTATGTGTGCACAAGCCATTGACAAATATAATCACACATCCAAATGTATAATGAAAGAAACAATTCAAGGGGTACCAGGAAGTCCAGTGATGTCGCCAGGAGTGCGAATAGGGCTTGATAGCTGGTGATGTTGATCCTGGGTCGACCACCAACAAAGCTTTCCAACGTTCTGAACTGATCCCTTCGAAACAACCTTTCATCAATCATCTTGATGATTCTCCTCACATCCCTGCGATCCTGAGAATTCCATCGCTTAGGAGACCCAATATTTTGACGTATGTCCTTCAACCTATAGGCCAATCCGTCCCTAACCATCTTCAAAGTGTGATCCCCAAACTTGTGAAGTTCACTACACGCCATTAAGCAGTTTCTTTGTAGTTCACTACGGTAAACAACGCCGAAAGGTTTGCTGATGAGTGTGTATTGTGAGAGCTGGTTGAGATCGGGAAGATCTAGCTGAGGTGGAGTGAAGTTGACACGGGTCTGATAAGATTCAACAGCCATCTGGAGATCTTCTACACGTTCCTTGATGACTATGCATCTGATGAAGATGAGCAATGACTTGATGAATTCACGTTGTACTTCGGTTGAAAACTGTCTCATGCGACCTTGTACTTTGGCAAGGTACATGTCTTCGATGTCGTTGATAGACAAATTCTCAAAGTCAGCTTCAGAGAATGCATAATCCCTTTCATCTTGTCGTTTGACCACGATATTCTTTAGGAATGTGTAGTCCCACTTAGATGACAGAACAACATGTTTGATGGCAACGATATCCTTAGTACTGAGCACCGCATGTTGAGACTTCTGAACCTGACAGCTTCTGTAGTAGATTCGTCGGCGTTCCGGCCAGTGATGAATCCCGTACATTGCATCTCGGTCGTATGCTTCCACGTTGTTGGAGAACAAGTGATTGGCACGTTCCTTGATGGCTATGCAGCTCGAGTATATAGCTGCTGGGAATGGAAGTGTCAACGATGTAGCGTATTTCCTTGAACCATCGCCACCATGTAGAAGAAATTCTAGGTCTTTGTTGAAGAAATATCTGAATGGAATCCTTGGTTCATCTGGTTGGCCAATTGTTGGTAGAGGTTTTGACCAGTCGGTGTAGTATGGAGGGTTGTCCCGTTTGGTGAAGTCGATGTTTGCTTCTGGGTTGAGCCAATCCATGTTATTAGACATAGCTCGAGCAATGTTCTCAAGGTGATATTCGACCTCGATGGCACTTTCGGAGCTATCTTTCCAAAGTTGAAAAGCTTCATTCTTGATTCGCCTCAGCTCGGATTTCGTCATCTTCTTCACCTGGAACTTTTCTTGCAAAAGTTTTGCATGCTCCAATGTATTACCGTCAACCAAATTCTGACCTTCTTCAGGGTAGGGAGTGTTGTTAACAAGAGTAGAGAACCATTCAAAGTCTTCAGTTTTGTCGTCATCTAGCCAAGATATGACGTCAGTCTGAGGCGTCTTCTTCTTCTTCTTCTTTTTCGAAGGCCGAGATGATGATTCTGGTTTCTAAACTTGTTTGGGAGAGGTGGGTTGTTGTAGGGGCTCAAGGACCTCTTCATCGTCACCACCCATATACTCAAAGTGATCACCGGTTTTCTGAGTCAGGGGTGGTAACTCGGAATCGTCCTGAGGTTTATCTGTAGAAGAACGAGGAGGGGACTTTTGTTGATTAGGAGTCCGTTGGAGAGGAGGTAACATAGAAGATGATTCACCAGACTTCTTGTGACGTTTAGCTTTATCATGCTTATCCTGATCCTTGTCTTCATCGTCTCTAGGACGTTTAGACTTTACAGCTTCGAATCTACATGCTTCTTTGAGTTGGTAGTCCAGCAATGCTTGAAACAGCTTTCCTTCCTCAGAAGTAAATGTCCCAGATCGTGTAGACATTTGTGTGACAAGCTTGGCCACCAATTCATTATCCGAGAAAACTACAGGATCAGATGGATTGATTGTGACGGTTAAAGGTGTTGATCTGATAGTTTGCTTGGCTATCTGGATAAGATTCGGATATAGTTGTCTGGTAAACATCTCCTTTGTGACTTTAGGAACGATATCCTGAAGGTACTTGTTAGTGTAACCTTCGATCATTTCATTCAGTTCCTCTAGACGATGACTTTTCATGAATTCCTGAATAAACTTCCTTTCATCTTTCATCTTTTCATGCTCGTCATACAGATGTTGTATGTGATCAGCAAAGAAATTCAACTTCTTTTGGAGAATGTCTTTCTTTCTGATTTGTTTGACAGCATTACCAATTCGTTTATGAGCATGAGATATCCAAGAACGAGGTGGTTTCTTCACTGATTTGGATGATGATTTGGTTGATCTCTTTGATGGTGGTGGTGATGAATGAGAAGAAGAATCCGATAAGGATGAGACATGAGGAGACTCGGGGTCCTTAGGAGGTGCAGAAGTATCCTCCTTGGAACGAGTTGGACTTTTGAGAAGATAATCATCATAATTCTCTTCGTCATCTTGTCCAGATTTAGCCTTTTCTTCCTTCTGAGCCTTAGCTTCTTCATCAGATTTCTCTTTCTCAGTCTTATCCTGTTCAGGTTCCTCAATGTTATAATCAGTAGACTCCTCCACAAGCGTTTGTTGTTGCACAAGAGTGGTGGCACCAGATCCCTTATCGGGTCGATTAACCGCATCAGGATCTGGTGAGGAGTGGGCAGCACCACTTGATCCTCCGGGGCCACCCATTTGATCTTTTTCAAATTCTCCAGCCTTTTGAATGTGTCTAACTAATTTAAACTTCTTCCTGTAGGATTGATCCAGTAGCTCTTCTTCTTCTTCAGAGCTTTCATCATAGGGCACAAGTGCAGGAGTCTTCCCTTTTCCTTTAGCAGCTTGAGGACTTGGAGGTTTTGGTACTGAAGGATTGTCATCCTTTGCAGTTTCAGAGTAGGTAATCTCTTCATCTATGTCAGTACCTTCAGTGCTTTCGTCCAAAAGCTTTCTTTGCGGTTCGGGTTTAGGGATTGGGATGGGAGTAGCTTCCTTAGAGGGAACATTCCTTTTACGAGGAGGATTCCTTTTGGGAAACTTCCTATGACTTTCAGAACTTACTGCACTTTCATCACTTCCTCTTCTGGTTCTCCGAGTAGGAGTCCCTGAAGCCTTTTCATCAAGATGGCCAACTTTTCCTTCTTTTACGGCTACCCGATACCTTTTGTACGTTTCCAGCTTTTTGATTTCCTTTGTAAGAAGGTGATCGGGTAACTCAGCACCCTGTTTCTTCGTAGACGATTCTTTGATTCTGACAGATAGTATGTGCTCAGTCAAGATGTCATGATTATCTGGGTCATTGAGTCTCCTGGGGATATCAGGATGAAGTCCAAGAGCTCTCTGGATCAACAGTTTGGTGTATCTGACATAGGGAATTTTGGAGCCAAGCTGCTTATGAAACAGCATCATATCTTCCCATAGCAGTGCTTCAATTATAAGGTCCTTCTTGTTGATCAACGACCAGAAAATTTGCAGTTCCATGAGCTTGGGATGCTCATAGCCACTGTCAGGACCAGAGACTGATTTGGTGATGATCATATAGAGTGTCCTCCATGGTTAAGGAATATTCTTCAGCTCCACGTGAGAGTGCTTAGTAATGATTCCTGTAGATTCATCATAACCAATATCTAATAAGAATTGCAGGACAGTCTCTTCAGTAGGGGTAGCAAAGAAGTCGGTTGGAGCGATGTCTGGAATGATGAGAACAGCTCGTAAGTCATCAGGAGTGATAGTGACTTGTTTGTGATTAAGAGTCACATTCACAGCATTTTGACCAGTGATCCTCTGCATAGAATCCCAGAATTGTTGAATGTAGACCTCTGGAACTGTGGCAGAGTGTGAGAGCATGTTCTGGTAGGGATGATTCCTGAGAATATCCACTGCAATGAGACAAGAAGATTCTGAGCATGTGAGGGTGTCAAAGTCAACCCTAAGGTTGTTCTTTCCAAGCTTTCTCGGATAACCCTCTGGAAAGATATCAGCAATTGTAAGAACTTCTAATGCATCCACATTCATTTGTTCAGCCATGTCGTGATCTGAAATAACATTAGCCAAAAGAACCAACATATCGAAAGACATAATGTTAGTCAACAGAAGGTCTTATTGTCTAGTTATTGAAAGTACAGTGTCAATGATTGTTACGAGTCCGAATTTACTTGTTTGTCCAATAGTCCAATGACGTCGTGAAATGTTTCGTGAGTTAGTTAACTTTAAGTTTTAAAGTTTATGTTATCACTTATTGTTCACAACATATCAAACATTTGAGTTTATTAGTGACATTATTGGATTCGTGACGTTATGATTAGTTTATTTACAAGTTTGTACACGTAACAATTCATAATGAAGGTCAATCAAGGCTTAAGCGTAGTTTTGACAAAGTTAAGCGTAAACAGTAATGACATACGCGTAGACGAAAGCTTACGCGTAGGATCCTAACTTACGCGTAAGAGAAGTTACGCGTAGGAAAGGGGGCCTTATGCGTAGGGCTTACGCGTAGGCGTATAAAGACCTTACGCGTAAGGCTTACTCGTAAGAGTAGACCTTATGCGTAGAGTCACTGTTTACGCATATCCTTCACAGGATACGCGTAGTCCCATTGTAGAACCTTACGCGTAATAGTTATGCGTAGGATTATTCTTACGCATAACTTGACTACGCGTAGGGTAATCCTTATGCGTAGAGTTGCAAATGACCTTGATTCTGAATATTAAGCGTAGCAAAGCCTGAAATAAGTTCATCAAATCATTATCATTAACACAAAACTTCATTTTATCAACAAAACATGGCATGAATCATTCGTTTAAAGTAACGCGTAGAAAGTCATACGCGTAGGTCAAAACCCTAAGGGTTAAGATTTACGCGTATAATTTCTAGCCATGGGATATGCACCAAACAAATTCTGGTAGGTCTAGAGTGTTGTTAGATTCTTTAGGCCAGGTATTAACATCAAATTCGTTGTGAATCAAAATTACCCAAAGTTATGAACTTTAAACCCTAACTTCAAATTGTTAATCAATTAGTGTTTCTGGGTGGTAAACAACCATGGAAATGATCAATTCAACAACATATGACCATAACCCAACAATCTTTTTGACCAAAACACTTCACATTTGGAAAAACCCAAATTCGACTCATAAACCCTGATTATAAAAAATCCATTAATTCGTGTTTCTGGGTGTGTTTTGAGCATAGAAACGATATCATAGATGTTGTTAAAATATTTTGACACATTCTTTTTAACCGCAAACACCCATTCTTGATTGGGTGTTCATACGCTTACGCGTAGACCACAAAATCAAGATTACACGACGTTTTAACCGTTGGATTCGTGTAAAATTTAAAACCATTGTTTAAAATCTTGTTAGGAACATGAAATCACTTACAAATTGACGATCTTAAACACGGTTTTGACGAACGATTCTTAGGCGTAGGATGTTTTAGGTTTTGAGTAATAAATGAGAAGTGAAATGTTAGGTGGAGGATATTTTTATTCAAAATATCTTTAAGGTTTTGACAGTTTTGGTCCCTCCACCTTTTCCTTTTTCAAACAAAGCCATTTAACTTCCATTTTGGTTACCAAACAAAGGTTTTTAAGAAAGAAACTTGACGACACTCCCCCTCAACTCAAGAAAAATGATGAAAGGTTATTAATTTTAGTCCGAGGAGTGTCATTGAACCAGAAAATTCACCACTATTGTTAAAAGAAACAACCGAGATAAGATAACATGCAAGTACACAGATGTTTTGAAACAGTTAAGTCTTTGATTTCTCCCCCTCAACACGTGATCGGAAAAATACTGAATTTTGAAAGATTAAGGTGTTGACGGAAGAAATGTACTTGCAATGTTGAAAGAAAAATAGATTAGAAGAATATTTTTGTTGTTTTATCAGATTTTATATTTTTGTATTTTGTTTTTGAAAAATTTATTTACAAAAGAGAGTTTTGGTGTTTGACATGTTTTTAAGACTGTGTTAAGAGGTCATCCAATTCCTCTTGAGTCAAACACCTCATACCAATCCGGTGGATCAGCTCATTAAACCTAGCGGGAAGCAAGGCTTTGGTGAGAAGATCTGCCAATTGGTATTCTGTACCCACAAAGTATAATTCAACGGTACCCTGTTCCACGTGGTCTTTGATGAAATGATAGCGTAGATCGATGTGCTTTGATTTCGAGTGCTGAACTGAGTTGCACGAGATCGCAATGGCACTTCGATTGTCGCAGTACATCGGGATTCTGTCAAATACGTAACCATAGTCTTTGAGTTGTGTTCTCATCCATATGACTTAAGCACAACACGCGGACATGGCTACATATTTTGCTTCGGTTGATGACAGCGATGTACAATCCTACTTCTTTGATTGCCAAGACACCAGTTTATCACCAAGAAATTGTAGAGCTCCTGAAGTACTTTTCCTTGAGTCTAAGCATCCTGCGTGGTCAGCGTCTGAAAAAGCGATTAGTTCAAAACCAGAATCCTTCGGATACCAGATCCCCAAGTTAATGGTTCCTTTGATGTATCGGAGGATTCTTTTAGCCTCAGAGAGGTGGGTTTCAGTTGGTCGCGACTGATAACGGGAGCATAGATAAACGGCAAAGACAATATCAGGTCTGCTAGCTGTTAGATACATGAGAGACCCAATAATACTTCGGTATTTGGTAGGGTCAACTAATTTCCCATGTAAATCAGCATCTAGCTTCTTGGTATGAGCCATTGGTGTGGCATAAGTGTCACAGGTTGTCATTCCAAATTTGTTTAACAGTTCAAGGGCATATTTGGACTGACTCAAGAAAATACCACGGGGTGATTGATGAACTTGCAGTCCTAGAAAGAATGTGAGTTCACCCATCATGGACATTTCAAAATTTTTCTTCATTAGTTTTGCAAAAGCGGTTGAAAACTTTTTATGTGTAGACCCAAAAATGATGTCATCCACGTAAATTTGAACAATTATGATATGTGCCCCGTGATATTGGATAAAAAGAGTTGGGTCCACCGAACCTTTGGTGAAATTATTAGCAATGAGGAAAGATGATAGCTTATCGTACCATGCCCGAGGGGCTTGTTTGAGTCCATAAAGAGCTTTGTTCAGTTTGTAGACATGGTTCGGGCACTCTGGATCAACGAATCCTTCGGGTTGGCTGACATAAACCGTTTCTTTTAGTTGTCCGTTGAGAAACGCAGTTTTGACATCCATTTGAAAGACCGTCATATTCATATGAGCCGCGAACGCGAGAAATATCCGAACAGCCTCAAGACGAGCAACCGGAGCAAAAGATTCTTAAAAGTCTATTCCCTCTTCCTGACGATAACCCTTAGCAACTAGACGTGACTTGTTTCGGATGACGTTCCCTTCAGCATCCAATTTGTTTTTCCAAATCCATTTTAGACCAATGACGTAGACCCCTGTTGGTCTTTCAACCAGTTCCCATACTTCAAGATGTTTGAATTGGTTGAGTTCTTCTTGCATGGATTCAATCCAATTGTCTTTTGTCATTGCGTCTTTAATGTTTTTAGGTTCATATTGGCAGACAGTGAGTGCATAAATGCAATGTTCACCATCTGTGTGAAGACGTTGTCTCGTAACGACTGGTTGATTCGGGTTGCCAATAATATTAGCCAGAGGATGGTCTTTTGTCCATCGATGTGTAGAGGGTTGATGTTGGTATACATTGTGCAGATTCTGAGGATTCAAATGGTTTGTTGATGATTCCGCGACATCTGGTGCAGCAGTCTCATTAGCAAACGGGTTAAAGAACGCATTTGGATCAAAATCTGCAGGTGGGGGTACATCATTCAGAATATCATCAGCCGGTTCATCATTGTTGGAAGCGGTTTGTTCAACTGTTGTGTTGGAGTCAACTGGTGTAGGTGCATCTTCAACGGTAGTTGTTGTAGCAGGTGTATCAGGTATATGAATATTATCAGGTTGTGCAGCGGAAACAGTGGATACACCTGGAGCACGTTCATCAATGTCGTCACTGAACAGAGGAGCAAATAACCTTTCCATTTGTTGACGAGTGAGCTGGGGGCTTTGTTCAGCTGATGATGGGGGTTGAGGGAAGTTTAAATGGTTGTGACCGGGTTCTAAGCTGTTATACTCAGAAGCCATTTCCGTGAGTTCATCAAAATGAGCATGAATCGTTTCCATCACCTGTTTTGTACGACGATTCCAGATCCGGTAACCTTTAGAATTCTCACAATATCCAATAAAGACTCCAATGTCTGCTTTGGCTTTGAGCTTTCCAAAATCATCACGATCATTATTCGGATAGCAAAGGGATCCAAATACATGAAAGTGTTTGAGATTCGGTTTATGGTTGTGGACAAGCTCGAAAGGTGTTTTGTTGTGGCATTTTGTGATCATAGAACGGTTTTGAGTATAGCATGCAGTAGATACGGCTTCTGCCCACAAGTAATCTGGAAGTTTAGCATTGATTAACATTGTTCTTGCAGCTTCCACTAACGTTCGGTTTCGTCTTTCAACAACTCCGTTTTGTTCAGGTGTACGTGCAATAGATGTTTGATGCTGAATTCCCACTTTCTCATAGAATTCACGAAGGGTTTGGTTAACAAATTCAGTTCCTTTGTCTGTTCGAATTAGCCTGACGGTGTTGCGGAGCTGAACCTATATTTTCGTGAGAAAGGTGATGATCATTTGTGGAGCTTGGTCTTTTCTTCGAAGAAAGTAGACCCAAGTCCATCGTGAATAGTCATCAACAATTACTAAGATGTAGCGTTTTTCATTGATCGTTTGCACGCGCATTGGGCCACACAAATCCATGTGAAGAAGATGAAGCACATGCTGAGAGCTGTGTTCCACCTTTGAAGGAAAATGAGCACGAGTGCTTTTCCCTTGTTCACAGGCTGAGCAAAGGTGATCTTTTGAATACCGGAATCGTGGGAGACCTTCAACTAGTTTGTGTCGAGCAAGGTTGGTGATGGTTTGAAAGTTTAGATGTGAGAGACGACGGTGCCAGAGCCAGGATTTTGTTGATGTTGCCTTTGAAAGTAAGCAGATGGGAGATGAAGCAACCATGTCTTGCATAGAGATAGTGTAGAGACTAGAATTACGCGAGCCAGACATAAGGTCATTTCCTTGTAGATCACGAATGAAACAAGTTTTCTCCCTGAAAGCAACCTCCAAATCTCCATCACAAAACTGACCTACTGAAAACAGATTATGACCGAGGCCTTCCACATAGTAAACCCTTCTGATTTCGATGTTCCCATTGACATAATCTCCGTAGCCCATGATAGCTGCGAAGTGATCATTCCCGAACCTGACAGTGCCAATGAACTTTGCAATAAAGTTTGATAACAGTTTAAGATTGCCTGTCATGTGTCGGGAACATCCGCTATCAACAATCCAGAGAATGATCTGTATCACCTGCATTACACACAGACGACACAGATGGAATAGAGGTAGATATGTAACCCGAGATGTTAGAGGGTTCCGAAGCAGGTATATTAGATATACACACATTAATAATTTTAGGCATCCATTTAAATCCTAGTGTGTTATATATCCATTTCTGCCATCTATAACTACTCTTTGCTTTAGTCTTAGTGAATGCACTAGGTGGTACTACATTCTTAGGAGGTGAAACTGGAGCTACAGTGACAGCAATGTTTGCCTTAGAATCTAAAGAAGGTGGTCTACCAAGCACAGACTTAGAATGATTAGTGGGCCTAGAGGTATTCCGATTCTTAGGATTCCGTAAACGAGAGATTATAGCTTTAGCAACACATTTGTCATGACAATCAGAATTCATACTTTTACGACAAATAACACAAGGTGCATCAGACTGAATATCAAAAGTGCTTAAAGGTTTAGCATTCGTTACATCACTATTTCTATTACATGTGCCAGACGCAACATCTATAGTGGAAGCAACGTGAGTCTTATTCATAGTCCTAGGGTGTTCTTCTACTTTAGCATTCCTTATTGATCTTTTCTTAGGTTGCAACTTCCTATTCTTCGATTGAGTGCTCCTAGGCTGTGAAGTGCGGACGTTTGGAAAAGACGCAACTATTCCTGTTTCAGTAGAAGGAAGCACGTTAGCAACTTGTGATTTGGCAGTAGGGATTCTAGGTGCACGATTACTAAGTGTGACTGGTGCTAATCTCTTAATGATGGTTAGCGGAAGTTGTTCATACTTTCCTAACATTTCTCTTAACTTAGAGATAGTGTGAATCAAATCTTGATTTTCAGAACGAATATTACCAGCAAAATTCATGACTTCTCTAGTGTGAGCAAGATAGTGATCAAGTTCGTTTGATGCTTCATGTCGAGTCTTATTGAGTAAATCAAATATGACACCATATTCCTGTTTAACTGTTACAAGTTCTTGTTCATATTTAGAGATTTGACTTTTCAAAGACACGTTTTGATCATCCAGTTGCTCAATTTTAGGATCAGAAGATTTTGCACTCAACTGTGAGATTTTCTTTTGAAAACTAAGTTGATGGTTGTGAATATCTTTTTCACACCAATGAAGACGACGTTTTGCATTGTAAAGTTCGTTAAGTAATCGTTTATTTTCAGCTTTTAAAGACTCGATCTGAAGCACATTATCAATATTCTCAACAGTTACCACAGAGTCAACATTATCAGCAGAGATAGAATCAGATGCATGTGGCAAAGAATAGAATAACACAACATTATGGATATCAGCACAGATAACATCTTCCAAGAGTCGATCAACATCATTTCTCAACAGTTTCTTTTTACGTTTAGTATTAGAAATAGATGTTTCAGTTTTCTCGAAAATGACCTTCATGACTCCAAGTTCTTTATGAAAATCCTTTTCCCAAGCTAATGCAAAATTTTTCAAATTTTTAACATTAGGTAAAAGATTTTTCTGAAAAATGTCTCTTTATTCTCGCGCTAGAGGCGATTGAAAGTGATTAACTTTGATTTCAGAACGATATTCTATCTCATGTTGTAAAATTTTGAGATCAGCCATGAAAATATCAAAATATCTAAGAATTTTGCGATTTTCAGGTCTGGAGTTTACTTCACTGATTTAAGGTAAAGGACCATAAATTTGTGCATAATCTGGTTGGGGATTAACATTAGAAGACTCAGGTGTTTTGATGATAAACCTTGGTGTGTTAGAAGAATCCGTTGGTGTGACGAAAGTGACCGGTTTTGAATAATTAAAAGGTTTGTTGTAAACAACATTTTTTAATTTTGATCGACTCTCGTCTTCTGCATCTAATTCCTCTTGACGATGATATTCAACAACACTCATAACAGAATTATCAATTTTATATTCTGCACTGGAAACTTCAGGATTTTGTTTGAATGTTTTGGTTGAAAGCTTTGGTTTGTAATCAGCAAGATTTTGTCCATATCCTTTTGGATCGGGTTTCAAAGTAAACTTTTCAATAGCAGTTACTGACTCACCATGTTTATAAACAACAGTTTTAAACTCTTTAAGTTTTCGTTGCAAGCCGATAATTTCTTCAAGAAGGTCATCTACCCGATTCGTTGAATGCTTTTTGTATGCGGAGAACTGTTTTTGATAAGTTAACAACTCAGCCTTAGCTTTTTGATTTTCCAAGGTGAGAGCGTTAATTTGCTTTTTATGTTCATGTTTCAGTTGTTCTATTTCAGACAACAAAGCATTCTTCGAGGTGGCTAGATCACGCATCTGTCTCTCTAAGTACTTTTCGTTTTGATGAGATTTAGTGAAGGCTGCTTCAAAACCTTTTTCACGTGTTTCTTGAGTTTTGAAAAAGTTGAGTTGCTTTTGTAAACATTCAAAATCCTTGGTTAACAGTGCATTTTTACTTTTTAAGACTTTGTTTAATGCATAACATTCCTCCGTTTTGATTTGATGGTCTTGAATTAAACGAGCAAAATCTGGATGAGGCAACAGTTTGGCTTGTTCAACGTGAGTCACAACATGATCATTATTTAGATCCTCAAGTACAACCACGGAGTCAATTTGATTATCAAAGGAAACCATAAGGTCATCTTGATCGTCAAATGTAACTATAGGGTTTATTTGAAAATCATCAGAATGAAATGTAGATGACTCATTTTGAACAGTCTGAGCCGTGCCGGATTCAGATATTGGTGGAGATATTAGTTCAGATATGATGATGGTTTGTTCGGGTACCTGAGACAAGCCATCAGTGTCATACACTGGGCCTGTTTCACTCATGTGTAACTCATGCATATTAGCCATCAACATAACAGCTGCATTGGCCTGCAAGTCCTCCATATCATCATCTGAGTCTGCATCTGCCATAAAGCTCTGTTCTTTGTTTGTGAGAGATCCACCAGCTTCATCCTTAAGAGCCAAAAGAAGAGCCTCTTTGAAGTAAGCAATGCCCCTAGCCCTTGGCTTTGGGCATGCATTAGCCAGGTGTCCCTTCTCATTGCAGTTGTAGCATCGAAGACCATTCAACCCATTCTGAGCATTTCCCTGTTCCACCACTTGAGCTCTGTTGTTATTCCTACCCATAGCATTAAACCCTTGACCACCTCCCATTTGACGACCATAACCACGATTCTGAACTTCAACTCGTCCATTGTTCACAACAGCCTGATTTCGTGTATTGGATGAGGAACGAATACGATTGTTGGATTTGTTGGTATAACGGCTAAAAGCATTAGCAATCATAACAAATCCATATTGCAATGCTTCGAACGGATCGGATTCCTCATTAGTTTGACTATGAAGTGCTTGATCATTGTTGTTGTTGTAAGGAACCAATTGATTTTGTTGAGATTGATGTGATGGATCGTTTGGTGTGACTGAGGCAGTTGGTTGAGTTGCTTGTTGAGGAGGATAACTTTGTTGAGCATATAAGGCAAGTTGTTGATTTTCCGGATGTGTAGGTGGAGCAATTTGAGCACGGAGAATCCTTTCCCGATCAACTTCCTTCTCATGAGGCTTCAAGTAATCATACAACAATCCATATGTAGAATGATGCATATTCTTCGCTTGACAGAGAAAAATGACATACTTCTCCCATTCAGGACCAAGACTACTCAGGAACTTAGTATTCACTGCAATTCTTGGCATGATGATGTTGCGTTTATCCAAATCATTGATGATGTCTGAAAATTGATGATGATAAGACTCTAGTGTCTCTCCAGATTCAATCATGAAGTGTTCATAAGCCAAGTAAATTTTGGATTCCAAATCCTCCTGAGTGAGTACTGATCCTTCCATAAGAAGATGAATATGGTCCCACATTTCCTTTGTAGTCTTTTGAGCATCAACACTTCGAAGAATTAGGTTAGGTAATCCTAAAAGGATATATTGCATTGCAAGCTCATCAGCTTCATAGTGTAGAAGTTCTGTTGCATTTAGATCTGCAACAGTAGCAATGTTGGTTTGTTCATCTCTTGGTGGAACAGCATTAGGATCTCCGGGTACAATGACAGTAGGCATCTCAAATGGACCTTCCAAGATAACCTTCTTTAAGAACTTTCCATGTGGCTTCTTCAGATCACAAAACCTAAAGAACCTTATCACCCATTGATCGTAGTTTCCTGGAGTGAGCATTGGAGGTCTATCAAGTGATCCAGCTTCATGAATTGATTGTTGGCTGCTTAAAGCTTCACACATCTTTGCAAACCAAGTGGGTTCCTTCATAGTGTTCCTTGATGGATTTTGATTGAATTCATTTGTGTAGGGTTGAACTTGAAGACTTGGCGGTGTTTGAACCATTTGTGGTGGGGGAATTGCACCAAGTTGTGGAGTATGTTGTTGATTAAGTTGTTGTTGATAAATTGCTTGTTGTTGATTCCATTGTTGATGTTGTGGACTTAGTTGTTGTTGTCGTTGAGGATAAGTGTAAGGGAAATAGTTAGAGTATGGTGGTTGAGACATGTTGAAAACTTGTGTTGGTAAAAATGGATCTTTGTAGTCGAATGAACCTTTGTTGATGAAGTGTCCTTAGGCGTAGAAAAGACAAGAACCAAGTAGCACTTATGCGTAAAAACACCAAAGTTAAGCGTAACAAGAAGGAGTTACGCGTAGGATTTAGCGTACGCGTAAGTAGGGAAAAGCACTAAAGTTAGGCGTAGACAAAAGTTAGGCGTAGAAAGTTAGGCGTAGGATTTTCTTATGCGTAAGATTTTCTTATGCGTAAGACTAGGCTTAGGCGTAAGAAAAATCTTAGGCGTAGGATTTCTACGCGTAAGCTTATGCTTATGCGTAATTTTAGGGTTTTTGCCCAAATGATCTTTTACACTATCACAATGCAAAAGATATCCAAAGTCGACGTATTTTCAGACTTATCCAAGTAAGAAAACACGGAATAAACCACGAAAATGAAGATCAAACCAAGGAAGCACTTACGCGTAGTTTTAGGGTTTTACTACGCGTAGAAATGCTCGAAATTTTGATTATGTCCAAAAGTGTTTCTAAACCAGTTTTTGTGTGATAAAATAGCTTCAATAACACCAAAATACACAAAAGTGTGAAACTTGATGAACCAAAGCCTCTAAAACAGTTACGAGTAGGATAGAACCCTCGTTCAAAAACTCGATCAAAAACAACTATCCACGCATAAAGTTTGAAACTTTTTGCCAAAAACAAGTATTTTAACACCTTAAAACGTTGAAAGTACAAGAATCTTGGATTAAAAAGTGTAAAAAACAAGTTTTTAAGCGAACCAAAGTATCAAACGTGCGTTTTAGGCGTAGGACCGAAACCCACTTCAAAAACAAACACGATTCACCCAACTAGTAGGCTCTTGATACCACTGTTAGGTAACTAGTTTTACAAACACAAGTAATATAGAAAGAGATGAGGCGATTGAACAAGATCTAACACACACACACACACAATAATAAGAACGCTTTAGGCGTAGGAATATGTGAAAAGAAAATTTGAACAACCAACCTTCAAATGAAGGTTTACATAAGGTATTTATAGGAGGAAAGCTAGGGCAACACTCCTAGTTTCCATCCTTTCTTTAATGGGCTTAGGCCTAAGCTCATGGGCCTTCTACATAAGCTTAAGGCTAATAACAAACATAAAGGCCATAATAAAGCTAACTATTACATATTAATTACTAACACTTGATTATGGTTTAGGAGTGATTCCAACAGTACATCTAAGGCACCTTTCAGTAATGCCTTTAACTTGATCTTCAAGACACCCTTCACTAATGTCTTGTGTCTTGACTTCTAGACACCCTTCACTAATGCCTACAATACGGACGATCGACACCTTTCACTAATGTCTTCGTCTTGACCCTTGAGACATCTTTCACTAATGTCTTCAACACTAAACTTCTTAGAAGAAAGAAAAGAATCATCAACAAGAAGACTTCAGTAGTCTTGATGATGAGGAAGCATGGCAACTCATGGACTTGAGCTTGCTTGACTTCAAAGGTGGTGATCTCGCCTTTAAGAGGAACCTAGAGAATCACACAAAAACAAAACTACAAACATAGATCACTTGGATCTGGGGTTAGATAGTTTTTAACTCAAGAGGAAAGTATGTGAGAAAGGGGTAAGAAACAATGAAAAAATGGCTCACTATTTATAGAGGAAAATGTCTACTGTTCCCCGGATCCCACGGATCCCTCCCACAAGGGATCCATCTAGCGTAAAGCTAGAGATTCGTGGGATGCTCCTCTTTACCCATGGGTATTTTGGTTATGGGTTGATCCATGGGACTTTTACTAGATACAATGTATCTCTTGAGTGCAATGCACCTAGTCACATGGGTATGGGTCAATACCATGGGTTATGGATATTATCCATATATGATATAAGCATGATGTCATACAATTGGTTATGGGTCAAGCTCCATGGGTCATGGACTTTGGGTTTTACCCAACTACATTCAATGTATTTGATCAATGGGTTATGATACTTAAGTTTCTACCCATTTATATTACCCAATATACTACATACTAGTTATGTGTATATTTTACGCAAATATGTAAACACTAGTTGTTGTACATATGTAATACTAAATCATAAAATCACTTATACTTGTTTTAGTGTTTTATGTGAAAACGTAAGTGTGTTAGAAACTATTAGTTCAAACTAATTACGTATTTTGTTTGTTTCGTTAAAATGATTTTACGTTTGTTATAGACAAAACATTAGAAGATCGTAAAATATAAATAAACGTTTTTACGGCTTATTTGTATTAACAATCTCCCCCTTTTTGTTGATGACAAAACATAAAATTATTTTAAGGAAAAGCTAAAATTCGTAAAAGTTTGAATTTGTAGTTTTTACTTTCTTCTCCCCCTTTCTGTCGAAACAAAAAGAGCTTCAAAAGGAAACTAACACATTGTTTTAGGAAAAACATGTGAAAGAAAGAAAAAATAGAGAGCAAGTAACGGGAAAGGATCTCGTCTTTACTCCCCCTTGAAGAGTCCATCCCTATGTGAGGGCGTCAAGAAAATCATACTAAGCTAGTTCATTTGCAACTAAGTTTGCAAAAGATTTTGTCTTATGTGACGAATGTGCTCCCCCTTTATGATTGCAATTTTGCAAAGGGATGTCATGAAATGTAATCCTAATATTGCAAGTAATGTTGCAATGTATTGCTTTGACAAAAAGCTCCCCTAGCTTTAGGGTGTCAAACTCTTCATGTGTAAATTTGAATAACTACAAAACAAAGGTTCGAAAAGAAGTATGATGCATAATTTCCTGCAAATATAATCCAAGTTAGTAAAAAAATAGTTTTCTGTAGCACGGATCCCACGGTTCCCTCCTTGTAGGGATCCGTCTAGGCAAATATAAGGGGTCCGTCTGGCTGATGATCAATTTCAGCAATGGTGATATAACACATTATGTTAATATCAAAGTGAGATATGTATTACACAACATAATCATTTACTCAGAAATATAGCAAGTAGCATGTATTTTCATTTAATAAAACTAGAGATATGATATACATGACTCTAAAAACTAAGAAAATGATCGATACATGACTTGGAATTACTAGACTTATCTAAGTAACGCTTGAAACTAGGACACCACTAAAATCCTCTAGCTCAAGTTTGTTTAGGTTTAATCTCGTCGAAACGTTCGAGGAGGTGATAAAACATGAAACGTTGGTCTTCTCGTACTTCATGTATCAAACTTTCAACATGTTGACAATGATAACAATCTTTGTCATGGCTAGGTAGTGGTGGTGGAAGAAATGAAATTGCTTGATGCGAAGGATCAAGTGAAGCGGCTTGTGGAGCCTCAAATGATGGAGGGATTGGTGGAGGCGCATTTGAAGATGGCTCGACCAAGAACGATGGTGGTGGTAAAGAAGTGTCAACTTCCATATGGTCGGGTGGTTGACTTTGATGATTTCTCATAATCCAAATGGGATTATATGATGGTGATGGCGAAAAAGAAGCCGAAGCTAATGTTGACTCAACACCTTGATTATGTACCATTATTCCTCCTAATGAGGAGAATGTTGCCTGCAGAGGAGGATGAGACGGCCTAGGAGGCAAGTCCTCTAAATTGTAGAGGTGTGGTAATGATAGTGGAGTTGTAAACGAGATAGCTCTAGGAACCAATGGTGATGGTTTCGTGGAGATGATATTGTTTGGCCTAGGAGGTATGGTGGTGTTTGGAATAGGTAGTTTTGTGGGTACTATCCTTTTAGGATTTGGTTTGATTGGTTGAGAAGAAATCATTGCATTTGTTGGCTTGACCGGAGATGATTCGGTTGAGGAGATTTCGTGTACAACACGAGCAATTTTCTTGGGTGGTTCTTTGGTGGATAAGTTGTTACTTGGAGTTTTTCTCATGATAAGATGATTTCAAGTGGTTTGCAAGGGTTTCTAAGTGCTGAAAATAAGGATGAAGATGATGACTTTAGAAATCCTAACAATGTGGTTTATAAAGCAAAAGATTTGGCAAGTGCATTCAAGACTTAAGCCACTAAAATTCATTAGAATGTGATGATTAACATGCACAAGAGTCAACTTCAGAGTTTGTACTGATCTAGGAACTTATTTAAGATGAGTTGGAGTGTTTAAGTTAGGAAGATGAGCTTGAAATGATTGTTTTAGCTAGAGTTGACATAATCTGTTACCCGGATCCCACGGTTCCCTCCTCTGAGGGATCCGTCTAGGCTAATCCTAGGGATCCGGCTCTCAGCAGCTATGAAAGGATAAAAATGATGTTTCTAAGGTCTAAGATCTATACCATCTTGAGTGTTTCGGTCCTCCTAAGTGTCTTAAATGAAGGGGTGCTTAAGTACTTGAGGATAATGAGTGATGTAGCTAATGATTGCCTTTTATGGAAGAAATTGGAACTTTCATGAGTACCAATGAATGAACAAAGACGAAACTAAAGATTTTGAGAGTGTCAAGTGAAGCTAAATGATCCTAGAGATCAGATAGTGACTTAGAATAATGTTTTGGAGAAATTTCTAAAGGCTTAAGATGGGAAAACTAGAAATTGATCAATTTTGACCAATTTTGAGGTAAGGATGATTATGATCAATTTTGCCATAATCGAAAGATTTCTAAGTCTAGATGTGAGGGATCATGTGAGAAATGATGAGTGATCTAGAGAGCGGAAGAGTAATGGGTTTAAGTGAAACGATAGATCTACAAGCGTCTTGAGTGTGATCTAGGTGAGTTATGTGTGAGTAGGAAAGATCTACTTAACTTGATAAGGACTTAATTTGCCTTAAGACACTATGTCTAGCTTAGAGTGAGGTGTTCTAAGGACATGTTTGAAATACAATGTTTGCAATTGCATTTTCTGTTTGTCGGATCCCACGGTTCCCTAAGTGTAGGGATCCGTCTAGCACAAGCTTTGGGATCCGTCTATCTGCTAAGCAGAACCTTTACTAAAGGTATGCAATGGTCTTGACAATGCATTATATTCCAAGGTTAGTTTAAGAGGTTCTAACACTAAGATATCAAATGTAAGATGTTTTATTTCATGAAGGAAATTGGATTACATTGATAAAGCATGAGTACAAAAGGATTGATCCTATTTGAAAGACTACTAAGTTCCTTGAGCGTTTTCGCTAGAAGGATCATCAAATGGTTGATGAGTGTTGGTGGAATCAAGAATGAAGAAAGTCTTCATGAGAGATATGTTTAGCGGTTCCATCATCTTGTTCACAAGTACGTACAACGGACTTTGAAATTGAGGATGAAAATGCATGACTTTATGATAGAGGCGCGTCAAGAACATTCCATAAGGGATGAGTTTATTCTTGGAGCCTTGAAGATTTACAATTCGCCTTGCGAAGAAGTAGGCGAGATTGTATTGTTGTTGTGTTAGCAAACAATACATTATGTGAGCACAACAAGCGGGAAGGATTTCTCGATTTCCCCTAAGACTCCAAACATTTTCACGTAGGATGAGTGCAAGGGGCTTGTACTCTTATCGAATGTCCCATGTAAAGATAATGTTTGGATCGGAGTAATATGGTCGAGGTTTGCATATTATGCGATTCAAATCCTCCGGGGAGGGTATGTGAGAACAATATGGACTATTTTCTTCATGAAAGTTGAAGAGAGAATCAAGAGACCAATCTTCGGTGAAGGCACATTGTCCATGATTTGGAATCCGGAGGATGTGAGCAAATTGCCCAAGAGTTAAAGCAAACTTTTGGTTTTTGATCCAAAAGCAAACTTTTGGTTTTTGATCCAAAACCAAAGAGATAGAGAGCGATCCTCGTTACGAACGAGTTCAACTTGACGGAAGAATTCCATTAAGAACCTTGGACATATCTTCTCGTTGATTTCGAGAAGACATTCTAGTCCTATAGCTCGGAAGGAGGTATTGATACCTTCTTCAAATTGTAGAGAGGTGTCTACAATACGTCCTTCGTGGAAGTGACGGTTTTCGAGATTATTGAACCCACGGACATGATTGCCAGGTGTGTTGGGCTCAAGGGAGATGTTCGGAGTGTAGACGCTAGTAAGTGAAAAATCAAACTCATATTCATGCGTCATAGTTGAATCTATAGAAAAGATGAGTTAATAGAAAGTGATGTTTTGTGGTCAACCAGTTTATCTAACGTTTTTTACTAGATTTTTATTAACAATGGTTTTTAACACTAATGACACTTAACTCACTTATGGTTTTGACATTCTAGTGGAATATTAATTTTAGAAAGAAAGTGGTTTTTATTTTGCATGAAAACCTGTTTGTCCAGGTGTACGGATCCAACGGTTCCCTTTCATAAGGGATCCGGCTAGTCTAACTTTTGGGATCCGTGGATCTGGAAAAAACAAAAACAGATTTTTTGATAAAAACATAGGTTCTTAGATCTTATAGTTTTATACCAAGATATGTGTTTTAGCCTACATTTTCATTTAGCATGCATACATGGCTTTCTAATATTGTATCACGATAGAATGAGATAAATCAAAAAGAAATGGTAAACACATTATGATAATAATAACCTAGATAAACTAGACTATTAGTAATATTTCATTTCAATGCTAAGAATGATACAAAGGATTGGGTATATAACCCCAATGTAGATTAACAAAACAAAGTAAATGTCTCCGTATGAGAACTTCGTCATAGGGAACACAAGAGCGATGAGTGTTAAGGCGATGAGCACGAGGGCGATGTAAACCATGTTGAAGACGAACCTTCTTGATTTCGGTTTGAGATGAGATGAGATGAGGGGGAAGATGGAGTTTTGAATGAGAGTTAATTTTTGAAAGTGGAAGATTTGAAAAAGTGAGGATTTGATGGGGTTGAACGACGGATGGTTTATTTATGGGGAAGGAGGAATTTTTGAGATTTGTGTTTTGTTTTATTATTATAAGGATATGATTTTTGGATTAGATGAAATAAAACACAAGTTTTATAAACCACGACTTTAGACAAGAAAGTAACACGTATGTGAGAAGGGCTTCCTAGTGAAGCTACATGTAATATATGTATATGCACAAAAGATAATCATATAAGAACCTATGTAAGTATACTTATTTACCAAGCTAATGTCATTTAGAGATAAGTAGAAAGTTATACCTCTAGTTCACTTAGGAATGTCTTTACAAATGTCACAACAAATGACAGTAGACAATTCCGGCTCCTTTGTGTTTAAGATACCTTCTTAGGGAAGGTATTCTTGTAACCAAGCGATTCCTATGGCTTGGTAGGTATGAGCTTTGACTAATCAACATGACAAAAATGATTAGTGCATTTAAAATTAAAAAATAAATAATAAGAAAAATGTTGTCATCTAATCAACATCCAAACAAAGAGTTTTAAAATACATGGTGTTTGTTTTTATGAAAAACCTTCTTTGTAGTTTTCAATTAACCATGGATCATATCAAGTTTTTAAAGTACAATATACTTCAAGAAACTTGGTAACGAAACTTGGTAATGAAGGAATTTGTATGTATTCTCAAGATTGGGCAATTAATGCTCAAAACCTTGCACTTGATTCTAAACCTATCTACAATACTCCTCTCGATGATCCCGAAACCATTCGAGATACTATCTTCAAGGTTAGGACCGACCAATCCTGTTACAACCGAAACAAGAAGCTCTTTTTGTTTCGGTTGTAACAGGATTGGTCGGTCCTAACCTTGAAGATAGTATCTCGAATGGTTTCGGAATCATCGAGAGGAGTATTGTAGATAGGTTTAGAATCAAGTGCAAGGTTTTGAGCGTTAATTGCCCAATCTTAAGAATACATACAAATTCCTTCACAAGGAATGCGAAGAATTTGAGCAAATGTATTGAGAGGTAGAATGAAATTTCGATTATTGATGATGAAGGCAATTGAAATGCTATCATCGGCGTTTTGAATGATCCTAATGCTTTTATAGAATTCAAAGATGAAAACCGGGCAAATTTGTTCATCAATGTCAAGAAAACAATCAAAGTTGATTGCCGAGAAAACTTGACGAGTGTCGGTATCTTCAAGGAAACATTCCTTGACTACACGACCTTTGTGAATAAGTCGTTTTTCAAGTCTTTTGAAGACTTTGTGATCGGTTTTTGATAGCCCTTCTTCCCTATAGTAATGGGTGAGGTAATGGACGGTATCATGGTGGTCTTGTTGAGTGGCTTTAGGCATGGTTGGTCCTAGAAACAAAAATATTCTAATTAGGTAAAATTAGTTGAGATGGGTTTATGGTTTTGATTTGTATTAACAATGTTGTGAACAAAGTGTAATCCTAATTGTGTTAAAAGCCCCTTTTAATGGTTAATTTTAAAAACCATAATTGAATTAATTGATTTGAAATTGTGTAACCATAAACCCTAGGATGAGGATGATGGAAATTAGAATAAGTTAGTGTAATTACTTACAATGGTGTTCAAGTGAGGAATACTTGAGGGTTTGGAGTCCTATGAGGATGAAATCAATTGTTGAGTCGTTTTTGTGTTATGTGGGGAGAGGGAAACTGGTCTGTGATGTTTTTGAAATGCGTATATGATAAGGTTTTAAAATGTACCTTTTTGAGGGGTCGTTTAAGCCCTTAATTGATCACTTTTGTATCCGCTATTACTTAATTTCGTTCCTTTTCACTTTTTAGGTCTCTTGAAGGCAAATTGCTGGAATGACACTTATTCGGATGAAAAGGCGCGAATATATGAAGAAAATGGCCAAAGTTAAGAATCGAGACACTCAAGCTGCTGAAACTGAAGGGGACGGCGTCAGGTTATACTTGTGACGCCGTCGGAACAAGTTTTGTGACGATACAGTAGCCAAATTGCTTATTTTCAAGTGACGGCATCAGGTTTTAAAAGAGTAGGGCGTCGCAGCTCAGACGGCCTAGATTTGATCCAGACGGCGTCAGAGACTCAAGGCAACGACGTCATGGGCATAAGGTGACGCCGTCACAATGATAATGTGGCCAAGACGAAACCCTAATAACGGCGACCCGATGACGTCACAAATTAGAGGGTGATGCCATCGCAGTTGTAACCTTATATATAGAATCCGAATTTTTTAGTTTTCAGTGTGTAGTTTTGTGGAGTAAAAACCTAAACCGAACCAAGGCTGTCTTGTACAGTATTTTAGGGTTCCATACCCTATCTTACATCAAGATAAGTGTTTTACTTCATTAATTTACTTATGTCTTCAATTGATTGTGTGTATGCTTGCATGTTCTCCATGTCCGGCTAATTTACTTGTGTGTTTGCTTTGGTAATATGAAACTTAGTTATTGAATATTGATTGGTTGTCTCTTATCTTAATTGTGATTGACCTAGTATTGCGATAGGTCATTCGTTGTGTTGTTAATGCTTGATTAATCTTTGTTGAACCTTAGTTTATACTCACCTAGAGTAATTGTAGGCTATACATCCAAAGAATACATTAGAGTTAAGTTTATAAATCCTAGAGATTTTATAGTCATTAACCTTTGGTAGCTTCAAAGAGTTAGGGATAAACGCATACCCTATGACCTTAGAGACACAACACGATTAAGAATAAGGACTTGACAATTCAACCATCAATAGGAGATAACTAGGGAGTAATAAAGCCTAAGCAAATACATTTTTAATCATCATACGAGCACACAACAATAGACATAGACTGCTCCTTAGCTTAGTTAATTAGAATAGATAAGTACAGTAATCGGTAGAAATACCAACCCCCAAATCCAAACCCCGAGATTCGTACCTTTCAATTTCCTAAAAAACATAAAAAGATAAAAAATAATCTTCCTCAACCCCAACCTTAGCGTAGTAACTTCTCACTAGCATTCCTATTCCCCTAAAGAACGATATCAATTCCCGTGGCTTACCCTAATACTACACTACAACGATTAGGTTCACTGCCTAGGGTGTTGAAAAACTTGCTCGACGAAAAAGAAGTTCCTTTGACCCCGAACGTGCTGTGTAAGCGTATCAAGTTTTTGGCGCCGCTGCCGAGGAATAGAATAGCTAGTTAGGAGTCCACCTCGTTTAGGTTCCCTTGCTTGATTCCTATCAAGTAAGCTTTTTTTCCCATTTTTAGCTTCCTCGTAGTCTATCCCCCTTCTTTGTGACCTTTGTTAGTAATCCCATCACTTTTCCTCATGGAAGGTGATAACCAACCACCACTCATCAACCCACCACCAAATAAATCACTTTCACTCAAAACCCAAACCAATGACCAACACAGCCGCCGAAGCCGTTATGTGAGTAGAAACACCGACCTTCAAGATTTGCAAAAGGTATTTGATAGCACAATTAGGGAAGCTGTTGAGAAAGTGGTCAGCGCTTCTGTAGTTGGCTCCTTGATCAACAGTAATTCGGAAAATGGCTTAGTAAATGAGGAGGATAGTGCTTATTTCAATCTTTACCCCACTAAGGAAGAGGTTGCTTACCACCAATACATAATAGACAATCCCCGATCACCCATCATTAGGATATGTCCAAAGATTAGGAGAGGAAATCCTTGGAACCTCAAAATTCCTTGTATGATCGGATATAGGAATGTCGAACATGCTTACATAGATACGGAATCTCCCATTAATGTGATGTCATCAGCTGTTTACAATTACATTATGAATGAGCGACTTAAGATTAGGAGAGACCCTAAGTATCCAGGTGAGGTTTGCAACTTTGTGGGAAGAGTCAAGGATGTACAGGTCTTTATAGGAAATTTCACCTACCTAGTTGATTTTGTGGTCCTAGAAGACATTGGGTGTGTCATTGACTGTAGCTTATCCCAGGTAGTGCTAGGAAAACCGTTTGTTGAAACCTCTAAAATGAGCCATAACAAGTATGATGGAACGGTTAGGTTTAAGGAAGGAAACGATGAGATCACTTATAGGATGCCTTGGAAAACGAATGAATATGGCCACCTATCCCTTTTTGAACGAGATAACATTAGAGCTTTTGAGGACAAAAAATCAAGGACGATGTTGAAAAAGGTTTTAAATTCATGTGGGAAAGAAGGAGGATTTATTATAAGGATTGCTTGACCCTAGGGCCTAGGTATAGAGTCAATGGAAATTTTGTCAACATGATATAATTCTCATTGAGGATGCAAAGCGGGACCACGTAGGGGCACGACTTTGAGTCTAGCTACAAGACTCATAAATAAAGAAAAGCGCTTCATGGGAGGCAACCCATGCTTAATTGTTTGCTTGTTTGTGTGTCGTGTATTTTTTATTGATTGTTTATTCTCATGTTTAAATTTGTAAAAATGCTTTATTTTGTCTTTAGCCTCGTCTTAATTACATATAAAGGTATTTTACATAAGGGATAAGTGTAGGGAGGATTACACACGTTTTCAAAAGAAACGTAAACATGAGAATTACAATTAATTAAAAGATATACATGTGTGATTGTTCGAGTCAAATGCTTGTATCGAGTCATAATTGATGTTTTGCAGAAAATTTTTCCAGATTCTAAAGATGTAAATTTTCCAGAATTTTTTTCAGAAAATCGCAGACCAGTTTCTGTCAGGATAACCTGACAGCGTCAGGATCGCAACCTGACGGCGTCAGGAGGAGCAGAAACAGCTCATCACTTTATCTCGTTTTCTGAGCTACTTATAAATTTTTGGAATTTTCCAGGTCTTAATTTTCCAGAAAATCTGCGAACATCCATTCCACAAGCATTATATCCTAGTTTAGTAGAGTCTTATATATATTGTTACCGCCGATTTTACGCGAAGGTTTCGTTGGTTTTCTTCAAGTGTGCAGGTTTAATTTACCAAGAAGAAGATACATAAGATGAGAAGGAGCTTTTAACGCAAACGTTCTTCTTGAAGAAAGATGTAACCACCACTTTACACGGATCCTACCGAGCTAATCAGGGGAGTACTAGTTTCTTTCATCTTTAATAACCTTCCATTATCATAACTTTGATACTTTCGGGGAACATTGGGGACAATGTTCAGTTTAAGTGTAGGGAGGGAAAATAAAACGGGAACTTTGAAACTATGCTTATCCTTGACTATTTGCTTTGTCCAATTTCATTTGTGTAATAAACCATGAGAAATATCGTTTAGGGTAATTTTGGCACCAAATTTAAAATTTTTCATGACATGTAGGAGTGGGCCATTAGTCTTAATAAAGCGTCTCATGGATAGGAAGTTATATGACTAGCACAAAAACCCTTTACCACTTAAATTCCACCCAAAATGTGAGGATCACCCTTAGATTTGTAGGAATTAAAGCATTCATCTTTAATGCTTAGAGTGTGAACCGGTAGTATAATAGATTCTAGAACTTGTTTTGTGATGCATTCCGAGATCGCTAGTAAGACTACACTTGTGTAGTTAGGAATAACTAAATGATAAGAGGCATTAGGATAACCCTTGTTTGATACCCGTAATATAATTACTTCTTCCACATCGGTTGAGTAATTCCCCCACACCCTTGCGTTGTACTCATCTTTAGTACACGATACCCCTAGTTAACCCCTCAGAGCCAATCCTTTTCGCGGTTCTCGTGATGTTTCGGTTTTCCGGAATATCAATGAAGAGCATTGTTTACAATCCACCCCCAAATGTACACCCGAATCGCCTTAGCCTACCTTGTATGCACTCACTTTTAGTGCATTATTGTTATCACACTAAACCCTTAGTTTAATTATCTTGTTGCTTGCATAAGTTGCTAAGTCGAGTCATATCCTTTGTACACAGTTTTGGGACGATTGAGACTCATGGGAAAAGTTAAATTTTATGAAATGACGGGAAGGGAACGTTAAATTCAAATTCCCTTTATTTGCGTAATAATGTACCCCAAGTGTTTTGATCTTTTCAAATCGGGTCAAATTAGTGTTAGAGTAATAAAAACTCAAGTGTAGGGATGTGCCTATAAATCCCTAGTATTTTGATGTTATCGTAGAGGATGGTAGAGTAAAAGTGTATGAAAAAAAAAAAAAAAAAAAAAAAAAAAAAAAATCGAAAAAAAAATAGAAAAAGAGAAAAAGAAAAAAAAAATATAGAGTGATAAAAAAAAAAAAAAAAAAAAAAAAAAAAAAAAAAAAAAAACGGGCTACCATCCTACATCTATCTTTAAATTTATGTCTGTTTATTTCAGTTATCTAGAGTTTAGAGTGTCGAGTCTTGGCTTAGCAACGCCATTCTTCATATGCAGTTAACATAAAGATCTTTGACTTGCCACCACCAAATAGCCTATCCCACCAAACCCTTATTTCCCTACCGTAAGCCTAACGTTACAACCCTTTAAAGACCTCTTTGATAGTCTTTCCTAGGTGTTTACGCCAAAGCGATGGAGGTTTGATCTATTCTCAAGCCTATGGTAATCTATGTACTAGGACCGGTTAATGAGTGTTTATCTTCCATTTCCTATTTTGTTATGTTTCATATATACACCCGAGAGAGATGTGAGTATCCAAACACCCCATGTGAGGTGCTAGTATGTAATTTCCGTGCTTGTTATGACTTTTGCGGGGCTTATATGTGTTGTGGACCGTTTTGAATTAATGCTTCATGACCCATAACTTATAAATTAATTGGCTAAAAGCACATTTGCTTGAGGACAAGCAAATAACAAGTGTAGGGATATTTGATAAGGTTTTAAAAGGTACCATTTTTAGGGGTCGTTTAAGTCCTTATTTGATCACTTTTGTATCCGTTATTGCTTAATATCATTCCTTTTCACTTTTTAGGTCTCGTGAAGGCAAAATGCTGGAATGGCACTTATTTGGACGAAATGGCGCGAATATATGAAGAAAATGGCCAAAGTCGAAATCGAGGCACTCACAGTTGATGAAGTTAGAAGGCGACGGCGTCAGGTGCTATTGGTGACGCCGTCCCAAAATTATTGTGACGGGCCAGAACCCAAAACTCGTATTTTCAAGAGACGGCGTCTAGTGGTGAAAGAGTAGGCCGTCGCTACTCAGACGGCCTAGATGCAATCCAGACGACGTCAGAAGCTGAAGAGGACGGCGTCACGGACATAAGGTGACGTCGTCGCAAGGTTAACGTGGCCAAGACGAAACCCTAATGGCGGCGACACGACGGCGTCACTAAACATAAGGTGACGCCGTCGCAATTGTAATCTTATATATAGAATCCAAATTTTTCAGTCTTTGTGTGGAGAGTCTTTGGAGTAAAAACCTAAAACCGAACCTAAGGTGTCTTGTACAGTATTTTAGGGTTTTTAACCCTATCTTACATCAAGATAAGTCTTTACTTCATTAATTCAATTATGTCTTTGATTATTTGTGTGTATGCTTGCATGTTCTCCATGTCCGGCTAATTTATTTGTGTGTTTGCTTAGGAAGTATGAAACTTAATTATTGAATATTGATTGGTTGTTTCTTATCTTAGTTGATTTATGATCTAGTAATGCGATAGGTCATCCGTTGTGCACTTAATGCTTGATTCATCTTTGTGAACCTTAGAGTATAATTACCTGAGTAATTATAGGCTAAACCATCCGAAGAGCGCCTTAGAGTAGGAGTCTATAATCTCTAGTGGGTTTGTAGACAAGACCCTTTGGTAAGTTCAAAGAGTTAGGGAGAAACGCATACCCTACAACTTTAGAAACACAACGCAACTAGGAATAAGACGTGACACTCAACCATCAATAGGAGATAATTAAGGAGTAATACAAACTAAGTAAACACATCTTTAAACTATCATACGAGCACACATTAATTAGACATAGACTCCCACAACCTTAGTTTAGATAATTAGATAATAGTAGAGTAATCGGTAGAAATACCAACCCCCCAAATCCAATACCCGAGATTCGTACCTTTCCATTTTTCATAAAATATAAAAAGATAAAAAATAATCTTCCTCAACCTTAACCTTAGCGTAGTAACTCCCTACTAGCATTCCTATTCCCCTAGAGCACGATATCAATACCCGTGGCTTACCCTAATTACTACACTACAACGATTAGGTTCACTGCCTAGGGTGTTATAAAACTTGCTCGAAGAAAAAGAAGTTCCTTTGACCCCGAACGACGCGTGTAGCGTTATCACAACTTAAGGGCTAACCATCAACCGGATAAGAGACAAGAGGTCCCCAAGGTTTATTCTGCTGGACCCAGTGACCAGAAGGTCTATGCTGGAAAAGCACCATTATGCAACCGTTGCAAACTCCATCACAACGGGCAATGCGGCGTGAAATGCAAGAATTGTCAGAAGATCGAACATATGACCTAGGATTGTAGATCACCTGTTCTTGCTACTGCTCAGGGGGCACCCGCAGCTAATCAAAGAGCTCCTACCATCAAGCACAAATCCTCCATTACATGCTTCGGTTGTGGGGAGAAAGGGCACTACAAGATTGAGTGTAGAAAACAGAGAAACAAGGGTAACAATGGGAATCAAGTTATTGGAGGGAACCAGGGCGATGCAGGAGGAGCCCGAGGAAGGGCATATGTTGTTGGAGGGAGGGAAGCACCAGAGGACCCCGAATGTTGTTACGGGTACGTTCCTTCTAAACAACCGCTATGCATCTATTTTATTTGATACGGGAGCCGATAGGAGTTTCATATCAAGTACATTTAGTCAACTGCTAGACATCGTACCTACAGCCCTAGATATTGTGTATGATGTAGAACTAGCAAATGGTAATGTGGAAAGAGTAGACACTATAATTCGCGGTTGTACGCTAAACCTGCTAAATCACCAGTTCAATATCGACCTCATGCCAGTAAGATTGGGCATTTTTTATGTCATCATTGGCATGGACTGGTTATCTAAATACCATGTGGTAATCCTCTGCGAGGAGAATATTGTTCGAATACCGTAATTTAATAAAGTCTTAGAGGTACAATGAGATAAGAGCGACCGTAGAGGTGCATCTCGATTAAACATCATATCGTGCACCAAAGCTCTAAAGTACATTGGCAGTCACTCCAGAAAGTTTTGGGGACTCAACTCGATATGAGTACCGCTTATCATCCCCAAATCGACGACAAAAGCAAAAGAACCATCCAAGCTTTGGAGGACATGCTCCGACCCTGTGTCATTGATTTCGGCAAGGGATGGGACAGACATTTGCCCCTAGTCAAATCCTCGTACAACAACAGCTATCATACAAGTATAAAAGCTGCACCGTTTGAAGCACTTTATGGTCGAAAGTGCCGATCACCCATTTGTTGGACCGAAGTAGGAGACAGCCAACTCACAGGTCTTGAACTCATTCATGAGATGACCGAAAAGATTTTAAAAATTCTTAGTAGGATGCAAGCTGCTCGAGACAGAAAGAAGAGTTATGCTGACAAGAGACGTAAACCTCTTGAGTTCCAAGTAGGGGATAGAGTCATGCTACAAGTGCTGAATCCTCGTTACATTGGACCTTTTGAAATTCTAGAAAGAATCGGACCAGTAGCTTACCGACTCGAGCTACCACAAGAACTAAGCAACATGCATAATGTCTTTCACGTATGCAATTTGAAGAAATGCTTGTCCAAGGAAACCCTTGCTATTCCTCTGGAAGAAATCAAAATTGACAACCGACTACACTTTATCGAAGAACCTGTTGAAATCGTGGACCGAGAGGTCAAGATATTGAAACATTGTCGAATCCCGATTGTCAAAGTTCGTTGGAACTCCCGAAGTGGCCCTGAATTCATGTGGGAATGTGAAGATGAATTCAAGGGAAAATATCCTCATCTTTTCGCGTCTTCATCTTGTAACATGAATTGAATGTCGGGACGACATTCAAATAAGGCTGGGAGGCTGTGACAAATGGTAATTTTCCGTACTATATTCTAATAGTAATAATATTTATTTTATCAGAAAATGCACATTTTATATTTTCTGACATAAGCTAATGAATAAAAATGAGAAGTCATCTCATTTTACTTGAAAACGAACCCACACGCGTATCGACACCCAATTAGTTATGGCAACAAATTATTTAACTCATGTTCGAGTCCAAATAAGTTTTTATAATGCTTATATAAAAATGCCCACAAAAATGTGTCATAAGCATTTTTACTCGTTAGTGTCAACCCGGACACCGAGACTCACTTTTAAACACTACGAGACACAAGACATACAAGTCACTCTCCGTAAAAATTATTAACGGGCTTAGACCCAATCAACCATTATGGACTCCAAAACTAAACCGGACCCTCGTTAATTTTTGTTGGGCTCGTGAAACCCAAACGAAGACACCCTTATAAATTGTAATAAACTTCAAATTGGTAAAACAAATTTATGTGTCCTTTCTTTTCTTTTTCTACTCTTTCTGTATTAGTATGTAAAGATTGAAAATTTAAAAGTAATACTTAAGTTACATTACACATCGACATACACACAAATGTACACGTTCGAATAAACACGCTTAAGTGGTTAAAAATTTTCACTTGCATGGCAAACTTTTGGGTCTCGTTAAATGACAAAACAGTTTGGAGAAGAAATAAATAGAAATATACAAACGCATGCATGAAACCTGTGAAGATTATATCAATATTGAAAGCAGAGAACAACTCTTTAAATACGCATGGTTGCAAAATAAAACCAAGAAGAGCCCATGGCTCAGATGGAATAGTGCACCACTTTAATGCAACCAATCAGGGTTCAAATCTTGTCAACCTCATTTTTGTAATTTTTACAAATTTTGCAAGTTTCGCAATCTGTTACTTCCAGCCCCTTGAATTCGAGCCTATTAGCACTTCTCTTAGAACTTTCATAAACCTTGAAAACGGGGGAATTGCATATACACCCACTAAAACTTAAAAACTTGCATATTTCCCCATAATACAAGTTTTTATTGCATGATGTACAATGCATTTTAAGCATGTTTTGGGTATATATGCAAATATGTAAGTTTTAATGGGTATATATGCAATTGACCCTGAAAACTATTATAAATCTCATCAATTTCAACCCCTTAAGTTCAAATACTTTGACATTTTTGATATATTTTAATTAATTTATTAATTATCATTTTTGGACCCCAAACTTATACATTTTTATAACTAAATAAAAATGTCAAAACTATATTATTTCCAACACTTTTGATCACAATTTCGTAAAATTAATAAATTTAGTAATTATAAATCCCGACGAAAAGACGAACATTAAAAATGATGAGAAAATATTTATAACAAAAAGTAATATAATTTTTTTCTAACTTACCATCCATTAACAAATATATAAACGCACTTATATATCGCGTAACCATTACTAATATAGATACTTAACGTATAGTATTTATTAGTATTTTACTAAACTTTTATTTTTCACAAGGACGTTACTTGATACTTCCCGTACTAAGTCTTTCGGTTACTCCTAAACCGGAAACTTACTCGTCACATATACTTTTATATACTCTTATATATATAATTGTACATTTGTCCAAGAGGCAATACTTACAAAACATTTTGAAACAATTTAAACGTAAGCTCAGCCATACAAGCAACATTAAACACAACCACTCGTAAACACTTAAATTTATTTACACATTTTGAGTAGTGAGTACACATTGTTGTAAACTAAGAATTGTCATACTAATTTAGGTCGCGTGTTGGTGCCACACACTGCTACTACTTGACTATTCATTTCGGAGGACTTATTTCTGAGGTGAGTTCGTAGCCCCACTTTTTAACTCGCATTTGCTTTGCAAACTTGGGGTGAGAAACATGCTTGATTTTTATGGACCATTTAAACAATGCTTTTGTTTGAAAAACTAGGACGTGTTAGCCTAAGTACTGTATCCCAAATTCATGCCCATACTCATGTACCGTTAGTTCCCACTGGGAAGCACGAGTGATATACATAGATCTATTGAGGGTGACGCCTCCATCCGTGTTGGAGAACCAACTGTCTAGATAGGACAACTTAACTGCTTTATGTAAACCTATGAACTCACCAGCTTTTTGCTGACTTTTTAACATGTTTTCTCAGGTGTTTAATGATTTGATGTATGATGAGGCAAGGCAGCGCTTGGCAGGGGCATAAGCGCACTTAAAACAATTATGGGCCTTGTTTTCCGCATTCATAACAATGTAAAACCTATGCTTTTGATTCATGTAACTTTAAAACCGGTTAGATAATCCGTTCACTATTACTTGCCTTCTGATTTCAATAAGTGGCACCCCGAAACCTCTTCCGCTGTATTTTGATTTCGGGGTGTTATAGATTGGCATCAGAGCCAAGGTTATAGAGAACTTGGTACACATAAAACCTAGACTATAACCGCTTTTTACAAAAATTTACCCTATGACCGCCATATGCCAGCCTGCCTTACTTGCTAGTTTACTTGCTACTTTACTTATTGTTCTAGCAAGCTTAGCATATACTTACATGATACTTTGATAACACATGCTTACGTGTTACTTGTTTACATATACATATGTACTTATTTGATGGCTTATACTTTCTAGCCTTATACTATAAACTTTAAGTATTTTTTATATACTTACACCCACGTATACCGTACTTGTCACAAACCAAGCCTTCCCTTATGAAATCTTTATATTCGAGTTTGAACAATCGTCACATTATGTAATGAGTTCTCTTATTCTCTTGTAAAATCTCACCATTTGTGTTCTTTGTAGACAAATGGCTCCACGCAAACCTAAGCGTACTCTGCCCGCAAACAAGGTCACTCGCAGCCAAAACAATGTCCCTCGCAACCAAAACAATGTCACTCACAACCAAAACAATGTCAATCGCAGCCAAAACAATGCCACTCCCAACCAAACCGATGCCATTAATGCAAGACTAGAGCAACTTGTGGCACAACGAGTATTTGAGGCACTAGCCGTTGCTAACAATGGAGTATCAAGTACCAACACCAGTGACGGAACAACAATACCTGCTAATGGCAGCCGTGGCTGCACCTATAAGGATTTCCGTGCCTGTTCTCCTGGAAGCTTTGGGGGAACTGAGGGAGCTGTCAGCTTGGCACAATGGCTAGAAAGATTGGAAACTGTTTTCTGCATCTGCAACTGGGAAGAAGAGTCCAAGGTTAAGTACGCCTCGTACACTCTAACGGGCAGTGCTCTAACTTGGTGGAACTCTTACATGAAGTCAGCAGGGATGGATATTGCATACGCTATGGCTTGGGAACAATTCAAAGCTTTACTACTCCAAACGTATTGTCCCCGTACAGATGTTAAGAAGATGGAAGTGGAATTCTAGAACCTAAAGGTTTAAGGCCCAAAAATCACTACATATACTCAGCGATTCCAAGAGTTAGCCTTACTGTGTCCTGAGTTGGTTTCTACTGAGGCGCGACTGATAGAGCGCTACATTGAAGAACTACCCTTGAATATCAGGGGGAATGTGACCGCTTCTAAGCCTGCTGATTTGCATGATACAATCTCTATCTCCCACGGCTTGATGGATCAGGTGATCCAAGACATGGCAGAGAAAGGAGGAGATAACAAAAGAAAGTGGGAAGACAACTCAAGGGCTAACCATCAACCGGATAATAGACAAGAGGTCACCAAGGTTTATTCTGCTGGACCCAGTAACCAGAAGGTCTATGCTGGAAAAGCACCATTCTGCAACCGTTGCAAACTCCATGTCTGGAGACTAATTCCTTCAAGTGAGTACACATTGTTGTAAACTAACAATTGCTTCTCGTACTAAGTCTTTCGGTTACTCTTGAACCGGAAACTTACTCGTCACGTATACTTTTATATACTCTTATATATATAATTGTACATTTGTCCAAGAGCCAATACTAATAAAACATTTTGAAACAATTTAAACGTAAGCTATGCCACACAAGCAACATTAAACACAACCACTCGTAAACACTTAAATTTATTTACACATTTTGAGTAGTGAGTACACATTGCTGTAAATTAACAACTGCCATACTAATTTAGGTCGCGTGTTGGTGCCACACACTACTACTACTTGACTATTCATTTCGGAGGACTTATTTCTGAGGTGAGTTCGTAGCCCCACTTTTTAAATCGTATTTACTTTGCAAACTTGGGGTGAGAAACATGCTTGATTTTTATGGACCATTTAAACAATGCTTTTGTTTGAAAAACTATTACGTGTTAGCCTAAATACTATATCCCAAATTCATGCCCACACTCATGTATCGTTGGTTCCCGCTGGGAAGCACGAGTGATATAAATAGATCTATTGAGGGTGACGCCTCCATCGGTGTTGGAGAACCAACTGTCTAGATAGGACAAACGGATGTATACCATGTCAAATTACTAGTGTCACGGGATAGAACACTTGCCGGGCCTTATTTTATTACATGAGCTCATTTCATGCACACTGACGTAGCTTCGGTAACATGGAACTTAGTGCAGCGTAGTAGACTTTTGTATAACATTATGCTACATTATAATGTTAACTTGTAAATTTATTGGTCCAACTTAACTGCTTTATGTAAACCTATGAACTCACCAGCTTTTTGCTGACTTTTTAGCATGTTTTCTGAGGTGTTTAATGATTTGATGTATGATGAGGCAAGGCAGTGCTTGGTAGGGGCTTAGGCGCACTTTTGGAGTGTACACATAACACTCATGATCAATGTTTTGTACTATGGGACAACTTAAAACAATTATGGGCTTTGTTTTCCGCATTCATTACAATGTAAAACCTATGCTTTTGATTTATGTAACTTTAAAACGGGTTAGATAATCCATTCTCTATTACTTGTGTTGTGATTTCAATAAGTAGCACCACGAAACCTCAGCCGCTTCATTCTGATTTGGGGGTGTTACACCTTCCTCTTTTGTGCGAACTAACCAAATGATCACCGGTCGTCCGGATGAACTTAAGAAGTTAGGGATGAATGTCTAAGATGTTAGCGCTCGGGCACTCATTATTTCGAATCTTGCATGTAGGGTACTTAATGACTTGGCTTAGGTGACTTAAGACCCTCGACTCCCCAAGGGGTAAACCTTTGACGTCGGGTAGGAGCCTTTGTTGATTGGTTAGGACGAATTAACCAAATGTTGTCCTAGCGACTTAAACCACTTGAATCAATTGGAAACAATAAAACATAGACATTACACGATAGGAGGATTAATTAGGTTAGCACACTTCTCTCTATTGATCACAACCTCTATTTACTTTTCGCTATTTCATTTCTTAGTTTAATCATTTCTACTTCAAACCAGTTAAAACAAGTGACACTTAGACTTAATAGGATCCTCATCTACATAGCTCTTGGGAACGACATCGGCTTTACCACCTTCTATACTACGCACGATCAGGTTTGTTAATACAAATAAACCGTAAAAACGTTTATTAATATTTTGCGAGCTCTTTGTGTTTTGTTGATAACAAATATAATGTTATCTTAAGTACAATTATAAGGATACATGTTATTTTTGTAAAGCATTTACATATAGCCATTTAATACAAAAATGTTGTAATTAATCATTTGTTGTAATAGTTTATTAGGATGGGTAAAACCCACAACCCATGGACCAGAACCCATGGATCATAACCCATACCCAAGTTGGCTAGATACAATGTATACTTTAGATACATTGAATCTAAGCAAAACCCATGGACCAACCCATAACCAAAAAACCCATGGGTAAAGAGGAGCGTACTACGGATCCCTAGGATTACACTAGACGGATCCCAATTGGGAGGGATCCGTGGGATCCGGGGAACAGTGGAAGAAATTGCCTATAAATAGAGAGCCATTTCTTCATTCTAACTCACCCCTCTTCTTACTAAATCTCTCAAACACTCTCATTCTCTTCTAACATATAGATCACTTGATCTAGAGAGTTGTTCTTCTTTCTTTCTATTGTGATTCTCATATAGGTCCTTCTCTAAGGCGAGATCACGAGCATTCTACAAGTCATCTAAGCAAGGGGTCCTTGATTGATTTGTCACTCCGCAAGATTTCTGTAGCAAAGATCTTGTATTTGATATTTCAAATATTTGTTGTGTAATAGTCGTGTTGGTTTGGTCCACCGTGTTACGGACTTGGTATCTAGCTTTGTACCGGAAAAAGGTGTAAGCAACATTGTGAAGGCTTCTCCGCCAAGTGAAGGAGTTTGTTGACATAGTGCTTGAACTCTCGAGTAGGTGACTCGGGGAGTGGAGTAAGGCAAGGAAGGTGTCCTTGTAGCCGAACCACTATACATCGGTTGTGTCATTTCTATCCCTTTGCTTTACTTTATTTACTTGCTTTATCATTCGATCTATACTTTCTCTACATCCATAAGATCTCACATATTAAAGAATCTAAAGTTTTTGAAACTAACTTAAAATCGGCAAAACTATTCAACCCCCCCCCCTTCTAGTTTTCCACAATTGGCATCAAGAGTTAAGTTTATAAAAGTTTTAAAGTAAAATTGTATTTTAAAAACTTTTCGATCACTATGGGTTCTGAAAATTATAAGGAAGGGCAATCTATGCAACGACCACCACTACTTGAAACTAATGGTTTTATATATTGGAAAAATAGATTCGAAAAGTATGTGAAGTCTAAAGATATTGATCTTTGGTACATTATTGTTGAAGGCGATTTTGAGGCTACCTCAAAAGATGATAAAGGGAATTTAGTTAACATACCTCATGATAAACTAAATGATGAAATGAAGAAAAAGCTTTCTAAAAATAGTGAAGCTAAAATAGTTTTATATAATGCTTTACCAAAAAAGGAATTCGAAAGAATTTCTATGCTTAAAACCTCTAAAGAAATTTGGAATTCTTTAGTTGTAACTCATCAAGGTAACCAACAAGTTAAAAATAATAAAATTGATTTGTTTGTTCAACAATATGAACAATTTTCAATATCGGATGAGGGAACTATAGATTATTCATTTGCTAATTTCAATACTATTATTACATCTTTACAAGTACTTGATGAATCTTTTTCTAGCCGTAACCATGTTAGGAGATATCTAAGGGCACTTCCATCTAAGTGGAGATCCAAGGTGACGGCGATCGAAGAGTCAAAAGATTTGACAATCCTCACCCTTGATGAACTCATAGGCAACTTAAAAGTCTACGAGCTTGTCCTTGCTAAAGACTCCGAAGCCTCAAAGGTGAAAGAGAAACACAAATCTCTTGCCCTTAAAGCCAAAAAGGCTTCAAGCGATGAAGAGAACTCCTCTTCGAGTAGTGACGACGAGGAGTACGCTATGGCGGTAAGGGACTTTAAAAAGTTCTTTAGAAGATAGGGAAGATACGTCAAACAACCGTATGACGATAAGAAAGGCTTTCGGAAAAGCAAAGAGGAAGAGAATCCAAAAGATGATCGTACTTGCTTTAAATGTGGGGACCCAAACCACTTTATTAGTAAGTGTCCCAAACGGGATGATCAAAAGGCGTTCGTGAGCGGCACGTGGGGAATGAGCGACGAGGAGGACGAAGAAATTTGTCTCATGGCTAATGACGATGTATGTCACGAATACTATAGTAGTTCATCACTTGATGACGACTCATTGCATAATGAATATGACAAATTATGCAATATTAGCTTAAAACTAATTAACAAAAACAAGCTTTTAAAAAGTCAAAACCAACGTTTAGACAAAGAAGTCATAGAATTAAAAGCAAAACTAAAACGTTTAGAAAAGGGTAAAATAGGAAGTGGTGAATGTGAACTTTGCGTTCAACTTCAAACACTAGTTGATCAACTAGACTCTAAATTGCTAGAATGAGTACGAATACTTTAGATATGATATTATATAGTGTTAAAACCGGCAACAACCAAAAAGGTTTAGGTATTCAACAACTTGATCCATCAACTAGTGAAAACAAAGAAACACAATTTGTTAAGGCACTATCAAAACCAGCCACTGTTGTGGCGGATCCCACGGATCCCATCAAAAGGGAACCGGCTAGTGTGAAACCAGGGATCCGTGGATCTCCTGTAGCAAACAGTGGTAATAACGTATCTTTTTCATCTAGAACTGAGTTTGTTATCATTAATAGGAAGAAACCAACTCATGTCACCACTAGACAACCACCTCCAAAATATAATCCCACTTTTGCAAGAAACAAATCTCCATCTTTTTCAAAACATAATCCATCTAGGAGACCTAATAACGTTTATCCTAGAAGTAACCATCAAATGGGACGAAACTCAAATATGCAAAATGGTTTTCCTTATCAAAACTTTGCTCCATGGAATGCATACTCACCTTTAAGGGTGAGCAAATGGACCGGATGGACCGGACCGACCGACAAAACCGACCGGACCGGACCGAAACCGACCGGACCGGACCGAAACCGACCGGACCGATGGACCGGCGGTCCGGTCTCGGTCTAGGGTTTTTGCCGGATTCGGTCTCGGTCCGGTCCGGACCACAAACCCGAAATTTAGCCTTGTTGGACCGGACCGACCGACGGACCGGACCGGACTGACCACATTCGGTCTCGGTCTCGGTCTAGGGTTTTTGCCGGATTCGGTCTCGGTCCGGTCTGATTTTTCTCGGCCGGGTCCGGTTTTCGACCGATGAGCACCCCTACTCACCTTATCCATACATGTCTAACATGAATGGAATGTTTAACACTAATGGACCCATGAACAAATGGGGACCAAAATTTTAAGTTTATTATTTTCTTAGGTGTGCTTAAAGGTCGACCTAGACCCGGATGAATGGGTCAAGGATAGCGGGTGCACGAGGCACATGACCGGCAATAAAGATCTATTCTCCACATATGAATCCTTCAATGGAGCTAATGTGGTGTTTGGAAATAGCAAAACTAGAATCATCGGTAAAGGTACGATTTCTAACAAATCTCTAACCATTAACGATGTGTGTCACGTAGAAAACCTAAACTTTAACCTCTTAAGTATAGGACAAATATGTGATAAAAAGTGCAATGTACTTTTTACCGAAACCGGTAGTAAGATATTAAAACATGGCATAACCATAGGAAGAGGAATTAGGAAACATGGAGTCTATGTCATTAAAATTGGTAATGAACCTAAAGACAAACTATGTCTTACCTCTATGGATGATACTTCGACCTTATGGCATCAAAGATTGGGTCATGCCAATATGCGACTTCTTCAATCGCTATCATCCAAAGATCTAGTAAGAGATCTACCTAAGTTAAAATATGAACATCACTTTTGTGATGCTTGTAATGTAGGAAAACAAGTTCATTCTAGTCATAAAGCTAAAAACATGGTGTCTACAACTAAGTGTCTAGAATTACTAAATACGGATTTATTTGGTCCATCCGCTATCCAAAGTTATGGAGGCAACTACTACACTTTGGTCATAGTAGATGACTATTCTAGGTATACATGGACAAAATTCTCAAAGAACAAAATGGAAAGCTTTAATTATTTTGAAATATTAAGCAAAAAGATCCAAAGACAACTAGGAAGTCCTATAGTGTCTATTAGGACGGATCATGGTAGGGAATTCGATAATGAAGTGCAATTTGGAGCCTTTTGTGACGCTAATGGTATTACTCACAACTTCTCGGCTCCACGCACTCCACAATCGAATGGGGTAGTAGAAAGAAAGAATAGAACCCTATAAGAAAAGAGTTGAAACATGCTTAATAAACATTCCATACCTCAAAAGTTTTGGTGTAATGCCGTTGATACTTGAACGTACATACTCAATCGAGTCTTAATTAGACCAATCTTAGGTAAAACTCCATATGAGTTACTCCGAGGCAAAAAGCCTACATTAAATCACTTTAGAGTCTTTGGAAGTAAATGTTTTATTCTTAACACTAAAGATTACCTTACAAAATTTGATCCTAAATCAACCGAAGGTATCTTTCTAGGTTACTCTCCAAATAGCAAAGCTTACGTCATATTAAACAAAGAAACAATGAAGGTAGAAGAGTCATTAAATATAAAATTTGATGAAAGTCCACCAAAACCCTCTCCACCTCTTGTCAATGACGAGATTGTAGAAAGTGAAGCTATAGTAATAAAGAAAAAGATAAATGAAGAAGAAGAACCTTTAAATGATGAAGTCATAAACATTAAAGAGTCCAAAGATCACCCCGTAGATAAGGTCATAGGAAAGCTAAACGAAAGAACATTAAGGTCTCAAGTTCCAAACCAAAGTAGCTTGTTTTGTTTCGTTTCAACCATAGAACCTAAGAATACACAAGAAGCCATAAAAGATAAGAGTTGGGTAATGGCTATGCAAGAAGAATTAAATCAATTTGTTTCTAATGATGTTTGGATACTTGTCCCTCCACCTAGTAATCAAACCATTATAGGAACCAAATGGGTTTATAAAAACAAATTAGATGTAAATGGAGTAGTGTCTAGGAACAAGGCTAGACTCGTTGCCCAAGGGTATAACCAACAAGAAGGAATAGACTTTGATGAGACCTATGCCCCCGTGGCTAGATTAGAGTCTATAAGAATACTTCTTGCGTATGCTTGTTCTAATGATCTAAAGCTTTATCAAATGGATGTCAAAAGCGATTTTCTAAATGGTTTCATTAATGAAGAAGTATATGTAGCTCAACCTCCGGGCTTTATCGATTTTGAAAAACCCAAACATGTGTATAAATTAAAGAAAGCCCTTTATGGTCTTAAACAAGCTCCAAAAGCTTGGTATGACAGAATCAAGTCATTTTTAATTAAACACAACTATACCAAGGGGTTAGTTGACAACACACTTTTTACTAAGAAAAGAGAGTCACATATAATCATAGTGCAAATATATGTAGATGATATTATATTCGGATCCACTTGTCAAGACATGTGTGATGATTTCTCTAAAATCATGCATGACGAGTTCGAAATGAGTATGATGGGAGAACTTAGTTTCTTTCTTGGTCTACAAATCAAACAAGTAGAAGATGGTATCTTCTTTAATCAATCTAAATACATAAAGGAGATGTTAAAGAAATTCGGTCTAGAAGAGTCGAAACCTATTAGGACACCAATGTCATCCGACACCAAACTCACAAAAGATGAAGACGGCGAATCCGTCGATAATACTAAATATCATGGCATGATAGGTAGTCTTCTCTACATCACGACAAGTAGGCCAGATATCATGTTTAGTGTTTGCTTATGTGCTAGGTTTCAATAAGACCCTAAAACATCACACCTAGAAGCCGTAAAAAGGATATTTAGGTACAATAAGGGTACAACACAATTAGGATTATGGTATCCTAAGGGCACGGGAGTAGAAACAATTGTATATGCAGATTCTGACCATGCAGGTGATTACGTTGATAGAAAAAGTACAAGTGGGGTATGTACTTTCATGGGATGTTGTTTAACATCTTGGTTTTCTAAGAAACAAACGGCACTAGCTATATCAACAACCGAAGTCGAATACGTCTCCGCCGGCAAAGCATGCCAACAAGCACTATGGATGAAACAAGCGTTAGTTGACTACGAAATTCATCTAAGCGACATAGCCATCCTATGTGACAACAAAGGTGCCATCGATTTAAGCAAGAATCCGGTATTGCATTCTCGCATAAAGCATATAGAGATTCGTCATCACTTTCTAAAAGATAATGTTCAAAAGGGGAATGTGGAAAACTAGAAGGGGGGGGGGGTTGAATAGTTTTACCAATTTAAAACTTCCTTTTAAATATTTAGATCGACTTATGTCAATCTATTTGGTTGTTTATGTTGGACGTTGATAGATAGATATATAAACGTGTAATGAAAGATAAAGAGTAAGAAGCACATCACCACGACACAAGTATTTATAGTGGTTCGGCTACAAGGACACCTTCCTTGCCCTACTCCACTCCTCGAGTCACCTACTCGATAGTTCGTAAGCACTACACCAACTCCTTATGGCGGAGAAGCCTTCACAACGTCGCTTAACCTTTTTCCGGTACAAAGCTAAATACCGAGTTCTTTCACACCAAGGCGAACCACACCTAACACAACGTCGCCTACCCTTTATACGGTGCTAGGCTAACCACCGAGTTCTTTCACACCTTAGGAGAACTAATCCTATCACAACGTCGCCTACCCTTTATTAGGTACTAGGCTAAGCACCTAGTTCCATTATGGAGGAACTACTACCCTTCACGACACAACACCTATTATCAAGGAGATCTACTCCTTGTTACAACACCATCAAGGATATCACCATCCTTGTGAATAAATAAACACTTATATGTATAACGATGCACCTCATCGATTATACGACCTAAGCATTCTTCCGAAATGCTACTTGATTAGATTCTTCGGCATCCTTCACTAATGCCTTTGACACAACGCTTGGCATCCTTCACTAATGCCTTCGTCTTGACACCTTAAGCATTCTTCACTAATGCTTTGAAGCGGATGATCAGCATCTTTCACTAATGCTTTCATCTTGACACTTTCGGCATTCTTCACTAATGCCTTCAACCCAACATCTATGGAGAAAGGAAGAACTATCAACAAGAGAACCTTCGTTGTCTTGATGATGACGAAGCATGGCAACTCATGGACTTGAGCTTTGCACGTCTTCAAGATGTGGTGATCTTTCCTCTAATAGGAATCTACAAGATCACACAAAAACAAAAGAGAAAAGCTACATAGATCTCTTGGATCTGAGGTTAGAGGGTTAGAATACTTGGGGGAAGTATGTGTGTAAAGGGATGAATAGAAAGGAAGAAATGGCTCTCTATTAATAGAGGAAATTCACTACTGTTTCCCCGGATCCCACGGATCCCTTCCACTTGGGATTCGGCTAGCACAAAGCTAGGGATCCGTGGTTCGCTCCTCTTTGCCCAGGGGTATTTTGGGTTATGGGTCATGGGTCATGGGTTATGGGTTGATCCATGGTTTTCAATCTAGATACAATGTACCTTAAGGATACATTGAACTTGTGTAAGTGGTATATATAAAACCATGGGTTATGGGTCAAAAACCTTTTGCTAGTTTTTATCTATTTAGTATATACTTGCTTTTACCCATTTTAGTATATACTTGTTTTTACCCATTTTAGTGTACTTAATATAAGTATGTATTAACCCAATATGTAAACACTAGTTGTTGTACATATGTATCTAACTCATAGAGTTACTTAAACTTGTTAAGCCAATATGTAAACACTAGTTGTTGTACATGTGTATCTAAAATATAAAATCACTTAATCTTGTTATAGTGTTTTATGTGAAAACGTAAGTGTGTTAGAAAACTATTTGTTCAAACCATTTACGTATTTTATTTGTTTCATTAATATGATTTTACTTTTGTTATCGACGAAACATTAGAAGATCGTAAAATATAAATAAACGTTTTTACGGCTTATTTGTATTAACAATCTCTCCCTTTTTGTTGATGACAAAACATAAAATTATTTTAAGGAAAAGCTAAAATTCGTAAACGTTTGAATTTGTAGTTTTTACTTTCTTCTCCCCCTTTTTGTCGAAACAAAAAGTGTTTGAAGAAATTAACACAATTTTTATAAGAAAAATTATAAAAGATGTAATGAGAGCAAGTGACGGGAATGGTACTCGTCTTAACTCCCCCTTGACGAGTCCATCCCTTTGAAAAAGGGTGTCAAGGACATAATGTAAAATAAGCTACTTGTGTTTGCAATTAAGTTTGCAAATGGTTCGTCTAAGTGACGAAAATGTGCTCCCCTTGAATATTGCAAAGTTGCAATGGGGTATCATGAAGTGTAATCCAAAATTGGATTATGTTGCAAATGATTTTGCAATATTTTTTGACACAAAGCTCCCCCTAGCTTTTATGGTGTCAAAATCTTCATGTGTTATTTTGAAAATCTACAAAGTAAAGATTAGAAAAACAAGAGTATAGTGCATAATTTCCTGCAAAAGAGACTAAAGTTAGTAGAAATTTGTGCTTCTGTACCACAGATCCCACGGTTCCCTTCAAGGAGGGATCCGTCTAGTTAACAGGAAGGGATCCGGCTATATGTTCCAGTTTCTTCAGTAGTGAATAAATGTCAAGGAGTGCAACTTGAGGGAATGAGATAAAATTACAATATAACAAGCACAACACACATAATAGTCATGGCATAAAAGTATTCATTCAATAAAACAAAGAGATACACAACCAAATCTCTAAAAACTAAGAGAATGATCTAGCCAAATAGATGCTATTAATGCTAATAAGTCAACCCAAACTTAAGATTCGACTAAAAAGCTTAATTACTAAAAGATGTCCTAAACGTTCTAGGTTTGAGCTTATGACTATTATGGTTATTGTGGTTTAGGCTTGTTAACCTCTTCGAAACGTTCGAGGAGGTGATGAAACATGAAACGATGCTCTTCACGTAATTCATGTATCGACCTTTCAACGTGTTTACAATGATAGCAATCCTTGTTATGGTTTTGAATTTCTTGAAGTGAAAGTTCAAGTGAAGTGGGTTGAGGTTCTTTAAATAAAGGAGGATTTGGTTGAGACTCATTTAGTGGTGGCTTTATAATGCTTGTGGCTAGAGGTAAAGAGACATCAACTTCCATTTGGTTAAGTGGTTGCTTTTGATGTCTTCTCATAATCCAAAATGGACTATTGGGAGGGATGATAGAGTTTGCTTTTGGATCAAGTGTTGATTCAACATTTTGATTTTGTGGCTCAATCTTTTCATGTGAATTGGATGGTAATGGTGAAACATGAGATGGCCAAGAGGGTAAGTCTTCTACATTGTGAGAGTGTGAGAATGATTGTGAAGTATCTCTAGGTGCTAATGATGTTGGTTGAGTTGTGGGGGGTTTGTTTGCTATGGTAGAATTTGGTGAAGATTTCCTAGAGGGAATCTTATTCTTGGGGATTAGTTTGATTGGTTTCCTTGATGTGGGAGAAATCCTAGCATTGGTGGACTTAACCGGAGATGATTCGGTTGAAGAAACTTTATGTATGATTCTAGCAAGTTTCTTGGGTGGTTCTTGGGTGGATGAATAAGCACTAGGAGCTTTTCTCATATTGAAATGACTAAGGGAAATGGTTGCAATTGCTGATATTTGTGTGAGATGACTAAGATGTTTCTAGGCAATGTGGTTTATAAAGAGAGGATCTTGGCAATTAGTATTTAAGACTTAATCCACTAATGTTCTTGGAAATGTGATGATTGACATGTACAAGGTTGAAATTCAGAGTTTCACTGATCTAGGAACTCATTTAAGATGAGGTGGAGTGTTTGGGTTAGCAATGTTAGACATATACTGTCACCCGGATCCCACGGTTCCCTCCTTGGAGGGATCCGTCTAGGCTATTCCTAGGGATCCGGCTCTCAGCAGTTATGAGAGATTTGAAATGGGGTTTCTAGAAGCTAAAGCCTATCTTGTTTTGGGTGTTTCAGCTCTCCTAAGTGCTTTAGGAAGAGAGGGTACTTAAATGATCATGAGTAATAAGTGTTTGTGCACATGATTGCTTTTTATGAAAGAAGGAAGGGACAAGAAAACTACCAATGGATGTCCAAGGATGACACTAAAGATGAGAGTTTCAATTGAAGCTAAATGATCCTAGAGATCAGGTTGTGACTTAGGATTATGTTTTGGAAAATATCCTAAAGGTTTTGAGATGGAAAAACTAGGAATTGATCAACTTTGATCAATTTTGTGGTAAGGATGATTTATGATCAATCTTAGCTATAATCGAAGGATTTCTAAGACTAGATGTGAGGGATTAAGTAAAAAATGAAGTGTGAGTTGTGAGAGCGGAAGAGTAATGGATTAAAAATGAAATGGTGGATCTATAGGTGTTTTAGAGTGTGATCTAGGTGAGTTATGTGTAGGAAGGATCAACCTATCTTGATAAGGACTTAATCTGCCTTGAGACACTATGTTTAGCTTAGTGTGAGGTGTTCTAAGGATGTGTTTGAGATACAATGCTTGCAATTGCATTTTCTGTTTGCCGGATCCCACGGTTCCCTAGGTGTAGGGATCCGTTTAGTACAACATTTGGGATCCGTCCATCTGCTAGACATAACCTTTACTAAAGGTATGCAACGATCTTGACAATGCATTATATCCCTAGGTTTATTTAAAGAGGTTCTAACACCAAGATATCAAATGTGATCGAGCTCACAAATAACAAAGAGGCTTATCAAACTTAACAAGCACTATTCAAGAAACTCAAAACATATTTACGATCTAGATTAGTAAATCATTTGTATTAACAATGGCGTGCAGAGTAGATGATGGTGTTCAAGACAATAGGGTTGTTTTGGCCAACGGAAGCAATGAACTATGTATAGTCATTATGGATGGTGATTAGCATACAATGAACTTCATCCATGAAGTCATGTAGCTCTTCTCGATCAAAGCAAGATAATCGCTTGATGAGGCAAGTGGTTGTGATTAATTAAACGAAAAATCAATTTTACAACTTGGTTGATTAGTAATCCTAAGACAACGCAAAGTATTTCCATTGTAAACTTACTTTAGGGAAACATGGGAGTATAGATTTCCCAAGTGAGAGAATGAATATGAGACTATTACTAGTGGTTCTCAATTACGGCTAAACACGACCATTTTTACGGGTGATTCCACATACCCAACTTCTATCAAGGAAGAAATTCAACTGTTAGGTCAAATTGAGTTTCTAGTGCCACAAGTTCTCCAGTATTCATTCTCAAGTTAGGAAAATTAATATTCCTATAATGGCCTATCGAAGAGTAACAATGATGATACTTTGCTTCGTTTAATATTATACTTGAGACAACTAAGGTGACGAAGGCGTCATGTTAAAAATAAGTTTAAAAGTTGTCCATATGGTAAACAACAAAAAATGGTTGGATGAGCTAGTTCAACATATGTTGTTGGAAAGCTTTGAGTTTGGACTTTCGGATATGAACAATTATATTTGCGTTGAAAAATAATTTACTTGAGTATATCGGATGAAATAATCAAGTTGTCAATCCTACTATGAAGCTTTGGAGACCGATCATGAAAAGGAAAATGGGAGAGTACATCATCAACACAAGCGTAGGTTATGATCCGATGTACATTCTTGTTGTTTTTAGAAAACGATACAAGAACAAAAGAAATCATATAAGCACATAAAACATTTATGTTGCACACATGACAAACTCAATCAAAAATCCATTTAGTGTGTTATATGTTTTAAACATTTTTCAACCTATATGACTTATTTAAGTATCTAAACTAACATTTTCGACACAACTAGATGTTATCCCAAACACTCCTTCAAATAGCACATTGATTAGTAGAATATTACTAAATCGACAAACAAGAGAATGAATAGCAAGGTCAGGAAACCACATATGCTATTCAATCAAACAAGCACAAAAGCTATTTGAGATAAGCAAATAATCAAGTAATGCAAAGAAGACAATTTATCATTTAGCATAGCATACGAAAGTTCTTTTCATCGCTTTGTGTTAAATATAAACATGTATACCAAGCTTGATTAGTTTATTTTATATTTATAAATATGATCAAAACCTTAATTTCAATAGAGGACACATTGTTATTCAAAAGCGAAAACATCCGTCTCCAATTAGATCAAAAGTTTGTGCAAAAGTTATGATCGAAAAATGACTTTCTATTATTAATCAATGATTCTGTAAATTATTGTTTTGAATCAGTTTATGAAATCATTTTTAAATGAAAGTAGACTCAAATACCTTTAAAACGATAGGTGGCACGACTTCTAACGACTTTCGGTTAAAAAGTTATGAATTTTTGAAATTCAGACAAAAACTGTCTTCTGTACCTACGGATCCCACGGATCCCTTGCTTGAGGGATCCGTCCAGTGTAACCTGAGGGATCCGCGGATCTGACACAAAATTAAAAAAATGTACGTTTTGACCGACGAAAAGGTTTAGTCTTTGTAGACTTTTTAGTGAAGTTATATTACCCATTTTTACTTTTATTCAAGCTTGATTAACAAGATATCTAACAACAAAACTTCAAAGAAAAAAAAATCACTAAAACACATTTCATATTATGCTTATTATAAGATAGAAGCATGTATCACCATTTTGTCCACAAGCAATTTAGCACGTTTTTGAAAAAAAAAATGTAACTAAGAAAACATACCTTAGCTATATCCCTTTTTTATGGTTTTAGAAACCATAGACGCGAAATACTTCATGATCTTCTAAGATACCCCAATCCTTTGCTATATTCCCTTTTTATGGTTTTAGAAACCATAGACGCGAAATACTTCATGATCTTCTAAGTTACCCAAATCCTAGTATGAAGACTTCTCAAAGGAAAAAGTTATAATGATCTATCACTATCCAACATATGATGATTTCTAAAAACATGACTTTTTGTTTTAAGAAATTCCCTTCTTTGTAGTTTTCAAACATATATGGATCGTATCAAGTTTTCAAAGTACAATATACAAAAAAAACTTGGTAACGAAGCTCTGGTACCAATTGTGGAAAACTAGAAGGGGGGGTTGAATAGTTTTACCAATTTAAAACTTCCTTTTAAATATTTAGATCGACTTATGTCAATCTATTTGGTTGTTTATGTTGGACGTTGATAGATAGATATATAAACGTGTAATGAAAGATAAAGAGTAAGAAGCACATCACCACGACACAAGTATTTATAGTGGTTCGGCTACAAGGACACCTTCCTTGCCCTACTCCACTCCCCGAGTCACCTACTCGAGAGTTCGTAAGCACTACACCAACTCCTTATGGTGGAGAAGCCTTCACAACGTCGCTTAACCTTTTTCCGGTACAAAGCTAAATACCGAGTTCTTTCACACCAAGGCGAACCACACCTAACACAACGTCGCCTACCCTTTATACGGTGCTAGGATAACCACCGAGTTCTTTCACACCTTAGGAGAACTAATCCTATCACAACGTCGCCTACCCTTTATTAGGTACTAGGCTAAGCACCTAGTTCCATTATGGAGGAACTACTACCCTTCACGACACAACACCTATTATCAAGGAGATCTACTCCTTGTTACAACACCATCAAGGATATCACCATCCTTGTGAATAAATAAACACTTATATGAATAACGATGCACCTCATCGATTATACGACCTAAGCATTCTTCCCAAATGCTACTTGATTAGATTCTTTGGCATCCTTCACTAATGCCTTTGACACAACGCTTGGCATCCTTCACTAATGCCTTCGTCTTGACACCTTAAGCATTCTTCACTAATGCTTTGACGCGGATGATCAGCATCTTTCACTAATGCTTTCATCTTGACACTTTCGGCATTCTTCACTAATGCCTTCAACCCAACATCTATGGAGAAAGGAAGAACTATCAACAAGAGAACCTTCGTTGTCTTGATGATGACGAAGCATGGCAACTCATGGACTTGAGCTTTGCATGTCTTCAAGATGTGGTGATCTTTCCTCTAATAGGAATCTACAAGATCACACAAAAACAAAAGAGAAAAGCTACATAGATCTCTTGGATCTGAGGTTAGAGGGTTAGAATACTTGGGGGAAGTATGTGTGTAAAGGGATGAATAGAAAAGAAGAAATGGCTCTCTATTTATAGAGGAAATTCACTACTGTTTCCCCGGATCCCACGGATCCCTTCCACTTGGGATCCGGCTAGCACAAAGCTAGGGATCCGTGGTCCGCTCCTCTTTGCCCATGGGTATTTTGGGTTATGGGTCATGGGTCATGGGTTATGGGTTGATCCATGGTTTTCAATCTAGATACAATGTACCTTAAGGATACATTGAACTTGTGTAAGTGGTATATATAAAACCATGGGTTATGGGTCAAAAACCTTTTGCTAGTTTTTATCTATTTAGTATATACTTGCTTTTACCCATTTTAGTATATACTTGTTTTTACCCATTTTAGTGTACTTAATATAAGTATCTATTAACCCAATATGTAAACACTAGTTGTTGTACATATGTATCTAACTCATAGAGTTACTTAAACTTGTTAAGCCAATATGTAAACACTAGTTGTTGTACATGTGTATCTAAAATATAAAATCACTTAATCTTGTTATAGTGTTTTATGTGAAAACGTAAGTGTGTTAGAAAACTATTTGTTCAAACCATTTACGTATTTTATTTGTTTCGTTAATATGATTTTACTTTTGTTATCAACAAAACATTAGAAGATCGTAAAATATAAATAAACGTTTTTACGGCTTATTTGTATTAACAGGGAACATATCTATCGAGAAGGTAGCATCCGAAGACAACATAGCCGACGTCCTCACCAAACCGTTGAAGCGGGAACAATTCAACCTACTTCGTCTTGGTCTTGGTCTCATGGAACAAACGTCGTAATTTACTTTTTGACTCTACAAGGTATGTAAACACTAGCCTTCTTCTTTCTAAGTCTAGGATCTCTATTTCACGCACAAATCACAAACAATACAGGAATTTTCAAAACCTAAGATAAGTTTTTCACTTATATTTTTCTTGTTTTCTTTCAAAATAAGTACGAGTTACATACACATCCTTCTTTTAAAAGGATAAAACGTTTGTATTTCAAAATGCTTTCTAAAATGATACTCCTTCCCGTATCAATTTCACAAAAGCAATTTCTCACATCTAGGACAAATCGCTTTTTCATTATTAATACAATGTAAAAACCCATTTTCATTGCATATCATGTCTTTGGATGCTAAAGGGGACACATAACTAATATGTGTTTTCGGGTACATTCATTTAAGCCACAATGAATTAGGAGCATTGGTAACACTAAATTACGTACTCAAAGTACTAAATATGTGTTTTCGGGTTATCTCATATAATAGTATGCTTTTTCACTTCTAGTTTATTTTTCTTTTATTATTAGGAGTCGAGATAACCGCAACTCCAAATGGTTTGCATATAGGCACACACTAGGCAAAAATATTTCCAAAAGGAAAAATTTTGTGCTGCCTGGATCACCAGACCCCACGGATCCCAGCCTTCATGCTGGACGGATCCCTCAAGGGAAGGATCTGTGGGATCCGTGAGATAGAAACTGTTTTTACCTTCTATTTTTCTCACTTGGGATGAAAAATCCACATTTGTTTTATTTTTTTGGAGTATGCTCTTTAATGCTTGTATTCTCATGATCGCATGCCTTAAATTCATATCTAATCATTAGATTTTAATCCACATTTTGGATCAAGCATTCATTACAATGCTTTGTTTTTCTATATATAGAACTCCCAAAATGCTTGCATAATCCATCTCATCTTCACAAACAAACTACACCATGTCATTCACAAACTCTTTAGATGAATAACTTAGTACAAACAATCATCTTCATGAAACCCGAACCTTTGTACTTCCACCTTCCAAAATACCAAAATCAAACTCTAGGATATCCGCACGGATTAACATCCGATCTTATTGCTTAGGAAAACCATCATCATATGGCTCATCACCATCAACTAACTCACCACAAGATGCTTCCATTATAGCACCTCCTTCATCACCAACGAGTACACCAACTGCATCACAAAATCACTCACCACATAAAATCACTCTTTTGGGACTCCTTACGACTCCAACAAGATCTCAACAACCAAAGCAAAAAGAAATAGCCTTTTTGACACCTCCAACTTCTCCAAACACAATATTCAATGATCTTGAAACATCACCACCTTTAGCTCACATTAAACTACAAGACCATCTAGGTTCTTTTCCACCACCACTTCCAATCATTCCGGACATTGATCCGTATTTTCCTATTTTTCCACCACAACTTCCGCAACTCACAAATCAAAACAACCCGGAAGATTTCCGTACTCATTACCCACATCACTTACATTGTGAACATTGCCAATCCACTAGGGAAATTGTAATAGAAGTTAGGGAAGAAATACGATTCATACTCAACCTCATCCTTGATCGCATCCATACCATTACTCATCCAAACCTCCATCCATAACCTTATGCAAGCATGGAAGGAATCATTATTACTATTTTCTATTTTTAGTACTTTTTCTTTTTGAGTCATTTTCAAGAACAAGTCTTGTTCTTATTTTTACATGCTTGTAGGTGGCATAAATACCACTACACTTTGTTGTTTTATTACAAGGCCTTGTTTATATACCTTGGCTCCCAATCTTGATTCTCGTCAATCACAAGATTACATAAGCATGTTACTAACCTTTCTCTTTGTAGGATTTTTTTATTTTTCTTCACTTGACGCTCCAAACAAGGGGGAGTAAGCAATACGTGGACTAATTTTTCCACACTTTTATTTCTTCGAATGGTTAACTTTTTGTTTCGACAAAAAAGGGGAGAAGAAGTAAAACTTAGGGGCTTTCATAACATACATCTATTCTTAAGTTTTACTCATCATAACATTATGTTTTGTCATCAACAAAAAGGGGGAGATTGTTAATACAAATAAACCGTAAAAACGTTTATTAATATTTTGCAATCTCTTTGTGTTTTGTTGATAACAAATATAATGTTATCTTAAGTACAATTATAAGGATACATGTTATTTTTGTAAAGCATTTACATATAGCCATTTAATACAAAAATGTTGTAATTAATCATTTGTTGTAATAGTTTATTAGGATGGGTAAAAACCACAACCCATGGACCATAACCCATGGATCATAACCCATACCCAAGTTGGCTAGATACAATGTGTTAATACAAATAAACCGTAAAAACGTTTACTTATATTTTACGATCTTCTAAATGTTTTGTCGATAACAAATGTAAAATCATTTTAACGAAACTAATAGAGAACGTAAATAGTTTGAGTTAATAGTTTTCTAACACACTTAAGTTGTCACATAAAACACTAAAACAAGTATAAGTGATTTTATGATTTAGATACATATGTACAACAACTAGTGTTTACATATTGGGTTAAACATATACTTAAACTAAGTATACTAAAATGGGTAAAAACTAAGTGTATGCTAAAAAGGGTAAATACAAGTATATACTAAATGGGTAAATACTTGTAAATGGTTTTGACCCATAACCCATGGTTTTATATATACCACTTAACCAAGTTCATTGTATCTAGAAAGAAAACCATGGATCAACCCATAACCCATGACCCATGACCCATAACCAAAAATACCCATGGGCAAAGAGGAGCGGACCACGGATCCCTAGCGTTGTGCTAGCCAGATCCTTTGTGGTAGGGATCCGTGGGATCCGGGAAACAGAAGAGAATTTCCTCTAAAAATAGAGATCCATTTCTTCCTTTCTAAAGTGCTTTTTACACACATACTTCCCAAAAGTATTCTAACCCCCTAACCTCAGATCTAAGTGATCTATGTAGTTTCTCTTTTGTTTTTGTGTGATCTACTAGGTTCCTCTTAAAGGAGAGATCACCACCTCTTGAAGACGTGCAAGCTCAAAGTCCATGAGTTGCCATGCTTCGTCATCATCAAGACTACTAAGGTTCTCTTGTTGATAGTTCTTCCTTTCTCCATAGATGTTGGGTTGAAGGCATTAGTGAAGAATGCCGAAAGTGTCAAGATGAAAGCATTAGTGAAAGGTGCTCATCATCCGTGGTATATATAAAACCATGGGTTATGGGTCAAAAACCTTTTGCTAGTTTTTATCTATTTAGTATATACATGCTTTTACCCATTTTAGTATATACTTGTTTTTACCCATTTTAGTGTACTTAATATAAGTATGTATTAACCCAATATGTAAACACTAGTTGTTGTACATATGTATCTAACTCATAGAGTTACTTAAACTTGTTAAGCCAATATGTAAACACTAGTTGTTGTACATGTGTATCTAAAATATAAAATCACTTAATCTTGTTATAGTGTTTTATGTGAAAACGTAAGTGTGTTAGAAAACTATTTGTTCAAACCATTTACGTATTTTATTTGTTTCATTAATATGATTTTACTTTTGTTATCGACGAAACATTAGAAGATCGTAAAATATAAATAAACGTTTTTACGGCTTATTTGTATTAACAATCTCTCCCTTTTTGTTGATGACAAAACATAAAATTATTTTAAGGAAAAGCTAAAATTCGTAAACGTTTGAATTTGTAGTTTTTACTTTCTTCTCCCCCTTTTTGTCGAAACAAAAAGTGTTTGAAGAAATTAACATAATTTTTATAAGAAAAATTATAAAAGATGTAATGAGAGCAAGTGACGGGAATGGTACTTGTCTTAACTCCCCCTTGACGAGTCCATCCCTTTGAAAAAGGGTGTCAAGGACATAATGTAAAATAAGCTACTTGTGTTTGCAATTAAGTTTGCAAATGGTTCGTCTAAGTGACGAAAATGTGCTCCCCTTGAATATTGCAAAGTTGCAATGGGGTATCATGAAGTGTAATCCAAAATTGGATTAAGTTGCAAATGATTTTGCAATATTTTTTGACACAAAGCTCCCCCTAGCTTTTATGGTGTCAAAATCTTCATGTGTTATTTTGAAAATCTACAAAGTAAAGATTAGAAAAACAAGAGTATAGTGCATAATTTCCTGCAAAAGAGACTAAAGTTAATAGAAATTTGTGCTTCTGTACCACAGATCCCACGGTTCCCTTCAAGGAGGGATCCGTCTAGTTAACAGGAAGGGATCCGGCTATATGTTCCAGTTTCTTCAGTAGTGAATAAATGTCAAGGAGTGCAACTTGAGGGAATGAGATAAAATTACAATATAACAAGCACAACACACATAATAGTCATGGCATAAAAGTATTCATTCAATAAAACAAAGAGATACACAACCAAATCTCTAAAAACTAAGAGAATGATCTAGCCAAATAGATGCTATTAATGCTAATAAGTCAACCCAAACTTAAGATTCGACTAAAAAGCTTAATTACTAAAAGATGTCCTAAACGTTCTAGGTTTGAGCTTATGACTATTATGGTTATTGTGGTTTAGGCTTGTTAACCTCTTCGAAACGTTCGAGGAGGTGATGAAACATGAAACGATGCTCTTCACGTAATTCATGTATCGACCTTTCAACGTGTTTACAATGATAGCAATCCTTGTTATGGTTTTGAATTTCTTGAAGTGAAAGTTCAAGTGAAGTGGGTTGAGGTTCTTTAAATAAAGGAGGATTTGGTTGAGACTCATTTAGTGGTGGCTTTATAATGCTTGTGGCTAGAGGTAAAGAGACATCAACTTCCATTTGGTTAAGTGGTTGCTTTTGATGTCTTCTCATAATCCAAAATGGACTATTGGGAGGGATGATAGAGTTTGCTTTTGGATCAAGTGTTGATTCAACATTTTGATTTTGTGGCTCAATCTTTTCATGTGAATTGGATGGTAATGGTGAAACATGAGATGGCCAAGAGGGTAAGTCTTCTACATTGTGAGAGTGTGAGAATGATTGTGAAGTATCTCTAGGTGCTAATGATGTTGGTTGAGTTGTGGGGGGTTTGTTTGCTATGGTAGAATTTGGTGAAGATTTCCTAGAGGGAATCTTATTCTTGGGGATTAGTTTGATTGGTTTCCTTGATGTGGGAGAAATCCTAGCATTGGTGGACTTAACCGGAGATGATTCGGTTGAAGAAACTTCATGTATGATTCTAGCAAGTTTCTTGGGTGGTTCTTGGGTGGATGAATAAGCACTAGGAGCTTTTCTCATATTGAAATGACTAAGGGAAATGGTTGCAATTGCTGATATTTGTGTGAGATGACTAAGATGTTTCTAGGCAATGTGGTTTATAAAGAAAGGATCTTGGCAATTAGTATTTAAGACTTAATCCACTAATGTTCTTGGAAATGTGATGATTGACATGTACAAGGTTGAAATTCAGAGTTTCACTGATCTAGGAACTCATTTAAGATGAGGTGGAGTGTTTGGGTTAGCAATGTTAGACATATACTGTCACCCGGATCCCACGGTTCCCTCCTTGGAGGGATCCGTCTAGGCTATTCCTAGGGATCCGGCTCTCAGCAGTTATGAGAGATTTGAAATGGGGTTTCTAGAAGCTAAAGCCTATCTTGTTTTGGGTGTTTCAGCTCTCCTAAGTGCTTTAGGAAGAGAGGGTACTTAAATGATCATGAGTAATAAGTGTTTGTGCACATGATTGCTTTTTATGAAAGAAGGAAGGGACAAGAAAACTACCAATGGATGTCCAAGGATGACACTAAAGATGAGAGTTTCAATTGAAGCTAAATGATCCTAGAGATCAGGTTGTGACTTAGGATTATGTTTTGGAAAATATCCTAAAGGTTTTGAGATGGAAAAACTAGGAATTGATCAACTTTGATCAATTTTGTGGTAAGGATGATTTATGATCAATCTTAGCTATAATCGAAGGATTTCTAAGACTAGATGTGAGGGATCAAGTAAAAAATGAAGTGTGAGTTGTGAGAGCGGAAGAGTAATGGATTAAAAATGAAATGGTGGATCTATAGGTGTTTTAGAGTGTGATCTAGGTGAGTTATGTGTAGGAAGGATCAACCTATCTTGATAAGGACTTAATCTGCCTTGAGACACTATGTTTAGCTTATTGTGAGGTGTTCTAAGGATGTGTTTGAGATACAATGCTTGCAATTGCATTTTCTGTTTGCCGGATCCCACGGTTCCCTAGGTGTAGGGATCCGTTTAGTACAACATTTGGGATCCGTCCATCTGCTAGACATAACCTTTACTAAAGGTATGCAACGATCTTGACAATGCATTATATCCCTAGGTTTATTTAAAGAGGTTCTAACACCAAGATATCAAATGTGATCGAGCTCACAAATAACAAAGAGGCTTATCAAACTTAACAAGCACTATTCAAGAAACTCAAAACATATTTACGATCTAGATTAGTAAATCATTTGTATTAACAATGGCGTGCAGAGTAGATGATGGTGTTCAAGACAATAGGGTTGTTTTGGCCAACGGAAGCAATGAACTATGTATAGTCATTATGGATGGTGATTAGCATACAATGAACTTCATCCATGAAGTCATGTAGCTCTTCTCGATCAAAGCAAGATAATCGCTTGATGAGGCAAGTGGTTGTGATTAATTAAACGAAAAATCAATTTTACAACTTGGTTGATTAGTAATCCTAAGACAACGCAAAGTATTTCCATTGTAAACTTACTTTAGGGAAACATGGGAGTATAGATTTCCCAAGTGAGAGAATGAATATGAGACTATTACTAGTGGTTCTCAATTACGGCTAAACACGACCATTTTTACGGGTGATTCCACATACCCAACTTCTATCAAGGAAGAAATTCAACTGTTAGGTCAAATTGAGTTTCTAGTGCCACAAGTTCTCCAGTATTCATTCTCAAGTTAGGAAAATTAATATTCCTATAATGGCCTATCGAAGAGTAACAATGATGATACTTTGCTTCGTTTAATATTATACTTGAGACAACTAAGGTGACGAAGGCGTCATGTTAAAAATAAGTTTAAAAGTTGTCCATATGGTAAACAACAAAAAATGGTTGGATGAGCTAGTTCAACATATGTTGTTGGAAAGCTTTGAGTTTGGACTTTCGGATATGAACAATTATATTTGCGTTGAAAAATAATTTACTTGAGTATATCGGATGAAATAATCAAGTTGTCAATCCTACTATGAAGCTTTGGAGAGCGATCATGAAAAGGAAAATGGGAGAGTACATCATCAACACAAGCGTAGGTTATGATCCGATGTACATTCTTGTTGTTTTTAGAAAACGATACAAGAACAAAAGAAATCATATAAGCACATAAAACATTTATGTTGCACACATGACAAACTCAATCAAAAATCCATTTAGTGTGTTATATGTTTTAAACATTTTTCAACCTATATGACTTATTTAAGTATCTAAACTAACATTTTCGACACAACTAGATGTTATCCCAAACACTCCTTCAAATAGCACATTGATTAGTAGAATATTACTAAATCGACAAACAAGAGAATGAATAGCAAGGTCAGGAAACCACATATGCTATTCAATCAAACAAGCACAAAAGCTATTTGAGATAAGCAAATAATCAAGTAATGCAAAGAAGACAATTTATCATTTAGCATAGCATACGAAAGTTCTTTTCATCGCTTTGTGTTAAATATAAACATGTATACCAAGCTTGATTAGTTTATTTTATATTTATAAATATGATCAAAACCTTAATTTCAATAGAGGACACATTGTTATTCAAAATCGAAAACATCCGTCTCCAATTAGATCAAAAGTTTGTGCAAAAGTTCTGATCGAAAAATGACTTTCTATTATTAATCAATGATTCTGTAAATTATTGTTTTGAATCAGTTTATGAAATCATTTTTAAATGAAAGTAGACTCAAATACCTTTAAAACGATAGGTGGCACGACTTCTAACGACTTTCGGTTAAAAAGTTATGAATTTTTGAAATTCAGACAAAAACTGTCTTCTGTACCTACGGATCCCACGGATCCCTTGCTTGAGGGATCCGTCCAGTGTAACCTGAGGGATCCGCGGATCTGACACAAAATTAAAAAAATGTACATTTTGACCGACGAAAAGGTTTAGTCTTTGTAGACTTTTTAGTGAAGTTATATTACCCATTTTTACTTTTATTCAAGCTTGATTAACAAGATATCTAACAACAAAACTTCAAAGAAAAAAAAATCACTAAAACACTTTTCATATTATGCTTATTATAAGATAGAAGCATGTATCACCATTTTGTCCACAAGCAATTTAGCACGTTTTTGAAAAAAAAAAATGTAACTAAGAAAACATACCTTAGCTATATCCCTTTTTTATGGTTTTAGAAACCATAGACGCGAAATACTTCATGATCTTCTAAGATACCCCAATCCTTTGCTATATTCCCTTTTTATGGTTTTAGAAACCATAGACGCGAAATACTTCATGATCTTCTAAGTTACCCAAATCCTAGTATGAAGACTTCTCAAAGGAAAAAGTTATAATGATCTATCACTATCCAACATATGATGATTTCTAAAAACATGACTTTTTGTTTTAAGAAATTCCCTTCTTTGTAGTTTTCAAACATATATGGATCGTATCAAGTTTTCAAAGTACAATATACAAAAAAAACTTGGTAACGAAGCTCTGGTACCAATTGTGGAAAACTAGAAGGGGGGGTTGAATAGTTTTACCAATTTAAAACTTCCTTTTAAATATTTAGATCGACTTATGTCAATCTATTTGGTTGTTTATGTTGGACGTTGATAGATAGATATATAAACGTGTAATGAAAGATAAAGAGTAAGAAGCACATCACCACGACACAAGTATTTATAGTGGTTCGGCTACAAGGACACCTTCCTTGCCCTACTCCACTCCCCGAGTCACCTACTCGAGAGTTCGTAAGCACTACACCAACTCCTTATGGTGGAAAAGCCTTCACAACGTCGCTTAACCTTTTTCCGGTACAAAGCTAAATACCGAGTTCTTTCACACCAAGGCGAACCACACCTAACACAACGTCGCCTACCCTTTATACGGTGCTAGGATAACCACCGAGTTCTTTCACACCTTAGGAGAACTAATCCTATCACAACGTCGCCTACCCTTTATTAGGTACTAGGCTAAGCACCTAGTTCCATTATGGAGGAACTACTACCCTTCACGACACAACACCTATTATCAAGGAGATCTACTCCTTGTTACAACACCATCAAGGATATCACCATCCTTGTGAATAAATAAACACTTATATGAATAACGATGCACCTCATCGATTATACGACCTAAGCATTCTTCCCAAATGCTACTTGATTAGATTCTTTGGCATCCTTCACTAATGCCTTTGACACAACGCTTGGCATCCTTCACTAATGCCTTCGTCTTGACACCTTAAGCATTCTTCACTAATGCTTTGACGCGGATGATCAGCATCTTTCACTAATGCTTTCATCTTGACACTTTCGGCATTCTTCACTAATGCCTTCAACCCAACATCTATGGAGAAAGGAAGAACTATCAACAAGAGAACCTTCGTTGTCTTGATGATGACGAAGCATGGCAACTCATGGACTTGAGCTTTGCATGTCTTCAAGATGTGGTGATCTTTCCTCTAATAGGAATCTACAAGATCACACAAAAACAAAAGAGAAAAGCTACATAGATCTCTTGGATCTGAGGTTAGAGGGTTAGAATACTTGGGGGAAGTATGTGTGTAAAGGGATGAATAGAAAGGAAGAAATGGCTCTCTATTTATAGAGGAAATTCACTACTGTTTCCCCGGATCCCACGGATCCCTTCCACTTGGGATCCGGCTAGCACAAAGCTAGGGATCCGTGGTCCGCTCCTCTTTGCCCATGGGTATTTTGGGTTATGGGTCATGGGTTATGGGTTGATCCATGGTTTTCAATCTAGATACAATGTACCTTAAGGATACATTGAACTTGTGTAAGTGGTATATATAAAACCATGGGTTATGGGTCAAAAACCTTTTGCTAGTTTTTATCTATTTAGTATATACTTGCTTTTACCCATTTTAGTATATACTTGTTTTTACCCATTTTAGTGTACTTAATATAAGTATGTATTAACCCAATATGTAAACACTAGTTGTTGTACATATGTATCTAACTCATAGAGTTACTTAAACTTGTTAAGCCAATATGTAAACACTAGTTGTTGTACATGTGTATCTAAAATATAAAATCACTTAATCTTGTTATAGTGTTTTATGTGAAAACGTAAGTGTGTTAGAAAACTATTTGTTCAAACCATTTACGTATTTTATTTGTTTCGTTAATATGATTTTACTTTTGTTATCAACAAAACATTAGAAGATCGTAAAATATAAATAAACGTTTTTACGGCTTATTTGTATTAACAGGGAACATATCTATCGAGAAGGTAGCATCCGAAGACAACATAGCCGACGTCCTCACCAAACCGTTGAAGCGGGAACAATTCAACCTACTTCGTCTTGGTCTTGGTCTCATGGAACAAACGTCGTAATTTACTTTTTGACTCTACAAGGTATGTAAACACTAGCCTTCTTCTTTCTGAGTCTAGGATCTCTATTTCACGCACAAATCACAAACAATACAGGAATTTTCAAAACCTAAGATAAGTTTTTCACTTATATTTTTCTTGTTTTCTTTCAAAATAAGTACGAGTTACATACACATCCTTCTTTTAAAAGGATAAAACGTTTGTATTTCAAAATGCTTTCTAAAATGATACTCCTTCCCGTATCAATTTCACAAAAGCAATTTCTCACATCTAGGACAAATCGCTTTTTCATTATTAATACAATGTAAAAACCCGTTTTCATTGCATATCATGTCTTTTGAATGCTAAAGGGGACACATAACTAATATGTGTTTTCGGGTACATTCATTTAAGCCACAATGAATTAGGAGCATTGGTAACACTAAATTACGTACTCAAAGTACTAAATATGTGTTTTCGGGTTATCTCATATAATAGTATGCTTTTTCACTTCTAGTTTATTTTTCTTTTATTATTAGGAGTCGAGATAACCGCAACTCCAAATGGTTTGCATATAGGCACACACTAGGCAAAAATATTTCCAAAAGGAAAAATTTTGTGCTGCCTGGATCACCAGACCCCACGGATCCCAGCCTTCATGCTGGACGGATCCCTCAAGGGAAGGATCTGTGGGATCCGTGAGATAGAAACTGTTTTTACCTTCTATTTTTCTCACTTGGGATGAAAAATCCACATTTGTTTTATTTTTTTGGAGTATGCTCTTTAATGCTTGTGTTCTCATGATCGCATGCCTTAAATTCATATCTAATCATTAGATTTTAATCCACATTTTGGATCAAGCATTCATTACAATGCTTTGTTTTTCTATATATAGAACTCCCAAAATGCTTGCATAATCCATCTCATCTTCACAAACAAACTACACCATGTCATTCACAAACTCTTTAGATGAATAACTTAGTACAAACAATCATCTTCATGAAACCCGAACCTTTGTACTTCCACCTTCCAAAATACCAAAATCAAACTCTAGGATATCCGCACGGATTAACATCCGATCTTATTGCTTAGGAAAACCATCATCATATGGCTCATCACCATCAACTAACTCACCACAAGATGCTTCCATTATAGCACCTCCTTCATCACCAACGAGTACACCAACTTCATCACAAAATCACTCACCACATAAAATCACTCTTTTGGGACTCCTTACGACTCCAACAAGATCTCAACAACCAAAGCAAAAAGAAATAGCCTTTTTGACACCTCCAACTTCTCCAAACACAATATTCAATGATCTTGAAACATCACCACCTTTAGCTCACATTAAACTACAAGACCATCTAGGTTCTTTTCCACCACCACTTCCAATCATTCCGGACTTTGATCCGTATTTTCCTATTTTTCCACCACAACTTCCGCAACTCACAAATCAAAACAGCCCGGAAGATTTCCGTACTCATTACCCACATCACTTACATTGTGAACATTGCCAATCCACTAGGGAAATTGTAATAGAAGTTAGGGAAGAAATACGATTCATACTCAACCTCATCCTTGATCGCATCCATACCATTACTCATCCAAACCTCCATCCATAACCTTATGCAAGCATGGAAGGAATCATTATTACTATTTTCTATTTTTAGTACTTTTTCTTTTTGAGTCATTTTCAAGAACAAGTCTTGTTCTTATTTTTACATGCTTGTAGGTGGCATAAATACCACTACACTTTGTTGTTTTATTACAAGGCCTTGTTTATATACCTTGGCTCCCAATCTTGATTCTCGTCAATCACAAGATTACATAAGCATGTTACTAACCTTTCTCTTTGTAGGATTTTTTTATTTTTCTTCACTTGACGCTCCAAACAAGGGGGAGTAAGCAATACGTGGACTAATTTTTCCACACTTTTATTTCTTCGAATGGTTAACTTTTTGTTTCGACAAAAAAGGGGAGAAGAAGTAAAACTTAGGGGCTTTCATAACATACATCTATTCTTAAGTTTTACTCATCATAACATTATGTTTTGTCATCAACAAAAAGGGGGAGATTGTTAATACAAATAAACCGTAAAAACGTTTATTAATATTTTGCAATCTCTTTGTGTTTTGTTGATAACAAATATAATGTTATCTTAAGTACAATTATAAGGATACATGTTATTTTTGTAAAGCATTTACATATAGCCATTTAATACAAAAATGTTGTAATTAATCATTTGTTGTAATAGTTTATTAGGATGGGTAAAAACCACAACCCATGGACCATAACCCATGGATCATAACCCATACCCAAGTTGGCTAGATACAATGTGTTAATACAAATAAACCGTAAAAACGTTTATTTATATTTTACGATCTTCTAAATGTTTTGTCGATAACAAATGTAAAATCATTTTAACGAAACTAATAGAGAACGTAAATAGTTTGAGTTAATAGTTTTCTAACACACTTAAGTTGTCACATAAAACACTAAAACAAGTATAAGTGATTTTATGATTTAGATACATATGTACAACAACTAGTGTTTACATATTGGGTTAAACATATACTTAAACTAAGTATACTAAAATGGGTAAAAACTAAGTGTATGCTAAAAAGGGTAAATACAAGTATATACTAAATGGGTAAATACTTGTAAATGGTTTTGACCCATAACCCATGGTTTTATATATACCACTTAACCAAGTTCATTGTATCTAGAAAGAAAACCATGGATCAACCCCTAACCCATGACCCATGACCCATAACCAAAAATACCCATGGGCAAAGAGGAGCGGACCACGGATCCCTAGCGTTGTGCTAGCCAGATCCTTTGTGGTAGGGATCCGTGGGATCCGGGAAACAGAAGAGAATTTCCTCTAAAAATAGAGAGCCATTTCTTCCTTTCTAGAGTGCTTTTTACACACATACTTCCCAAAAGTATTCTAACCCTCTAACCTCAGATCTAAGTGATCTATGTAGTTTGTCTTTTGTTTTTGTGTGATCTACTAGGTTCCTCTTAAAGGAGAGATCACCACCTCTTGAAGACGTGCAAGCTCAAAGTCCATGAGTTGCCATGCTTCGTCATCATCAAGACTACTAAGGTTCTCTTGTTGATAGTTCTTCCTTTCTCCATAGATGTTGGGTTGAAGGCATTAGTGAAGAATGCCGAAAGTGTCAAGATGAAAGCATTAGTGAAAGGTGCTCATCATCCGTGTCAAAGCATTAGTGAAGGATGCTAAAGGTGTCAAGACGAAGGCATTAGTGAAGGGTGCCAAGCGTTGTGTCAAAGGCATTAGTGAAGGATGCCAAAGAATCAAATCAAGTAGCATTTGGGAAGAATGCCTAGGTCGTATAATCGATGAGGTGCATCGTTATACATATATGTATTTGTTTATATACAAGGATGGTGATATCCTTGATGGTGTTGTAACAAGGAGTAGATCTCCTTGAGATTAGGTGTTGTGTCGTGAAGGTGTAGTTCACCTAAGGTGTGAAAGAACTAGGTGCTTAGCCTAGTACCTAATAAAGGGTAGGCGACGTTGTGAAGGATTAGTTCTCCTAAGGTGTGAAAGAACTCGGTGGTTAGCCTAGCACCGTATAAAGGGTAGGTGACGTTGTGTTAGGTGTGGTTCGCCTTGGTGTGAAAGAACTCGGTATTTAGCTTTGTACCGGAAAAAGGTTAAGCGACGTTGTGAAGGCTTCTCCGCCACAAGGAGTTGGTGTAGTACTTACGAACTCTCGAGTAGGTGACTCGGGGAGTGGAGTAGGGCAAGGAAGGTGTCCTTGTAGCCGAACCACTATAAATAACTTGTGTTGTGGTGATGTGCTTCTTACTCTTTATATTTCATTACACGTTTATATATCTATCTATCAACGTCCAACATAAACAATCAAATAGATTGACATAAGTCGATCTAAATATTTAAAAGGAAGTTTTAAATTTGTAAAACTATTCAACGCCCCCTTCTAGTTTTCCACAATTGGCATCAGAGCTTCGTTACCAAGTTTCTTAAAGTATGTTGTACTTTAAAGACTCGATACGATCCGTGTATGTTTGAAAACTACAAAGAAGGATTATCTTCATCATATTTTAAAATCACTATATTGTTTATTGTTGGACAATGATAGAATGCTCTAACATTTTTTTTTCTAAGCATTATCCATACTTGAGTTTGGAGCTACCAAGAAGAGCATAAAGAACTTATCTAAATATTTCCTTTCGCATAAAGAATATTTAGCCAAGGTATGATTACTAATCACTTGCTTTTAATTTTATTATTGAAATCATAGTTGCATGATTTATTAGTAATTGTTCTAATAGTTTTCTATATTAAAGTCATTATCAAAATAGTATTCTTCGACTTATTTGCAGAAACTACACTATGATTTCGTAATAATGACATTTTGGTTATTTGATAACCATTATCATTATTCATCACAAAGAATTTATTGACACTTCATCTATGTCTATAAATTTTCATGTGAAATTTCTTATGTTATAATAAAATGGGATTTTATTATAATGTTTCCTAAGAAGTATGACTAATTCTTAAAAAGGGGAACCTCGTCTAATAGGAATAGTACTGAATCTTCAAAAACCTCAAATCACAAGTTTTAGAACCTTAAACACCAAAACATTAGGTTGTTTAGAACTCCCAAACCTTAGTTATCAAGGAATGTTTGAGCTGATTTTTGCTGTTATGCCGGATCCCTCGGTTTACACTAGCCGGATCCCAAATGAGAGGGATCCACGGGATCCGTGCAACAGAAGACAGTATATGATCAAGAATGATCACTGTGGATGTTCCACAATAATACTCACCTCAAAGACTCACGAACAAAAACCCAGGTACTGTTCATAGGAGCAAATTGATCATTCTTCTCAAGTCTAACAATCACTTGTGTAAGTGTAATCTTCACTACATTGTTATTTTAATTCCTTGATTCTTAGAATTACAATTTCTTCATCTTTAAGAGTTGGGTTCAAATTGGGTTTATTATAATTTGTCACCACATTGTTTTCTAAGATAATCTAAATCAAAGAATTAACATTGTTAATACAAATTAAACACATTTCTTGAACTCAACAAAGATGATGAGAGCAAAATTGTGATCAAACCCTCTAGGCTACTATTCATCATTAACACCATATTGGGTTGTATTGTTTAGGAATATCATGCCTAGCAACAAGCAACAAGATTACCAAGACACCGCTCACTACATACCCATGTATCATAGGAAAAATGGCTTAAGTCCGGACGATAGAAAAGCCTTTAAGTTGCTCGAAAGGAGACTCTTTCATGAAGGTAGAGTTGTTGATCCATCATTTCTTGCAAATACTGACATAAGGGAAGTTTTTGCAACTATTGGGTTTGATTGTTTATTGGATATAAACGAACAAATTTGGCCGGTCTTTGTGCTTGAGTTTTACAAGACAATGGGAATAATTAGAAATGATGAAGGGTCCATCTCAATTGAATTCACCATCAATGAGCGATAGTTTAGTATTTCTCTTATAGAGTTTGGAAGAATTATAGGAGTTCCATTTCAAGGCATTTGTATGTACTCGAATGAATGGTCTTTGGAACAACTACACACAATGGTTGATCATCATGATATTTACTACAATTTGATCCCGGAAGCAACCACGGTAAGGGACGCCGTGTTCATGCCAAGAGCCTCACCATCAAGAGTCACAAGGAAGTCAAAAGTGATCCATAGGGATCCTTTTCAAATGGAGCTTTCGGAAATGTATGCATTGTATAGGAAGTGGGAGGATGTGATAAGAGAAAATGTGGTATGCCTAGTAGGGAACAAGGACCACCCCCAACGCATGTCTAAGCTTCATGATCTATTGCCTAATGACCAATACTCAATTCAACCTTGCCTACTACATGGTAAAAAGAATGGCAAGTGTTAGAAGCATGGATAAGATGGTGCTTCCGTACGCAATGCTTTTAACCCATCTCGCCAAATTCATCTTTGGTTTAGACCCTTCTCCACAATCCCTTGATCATAGCTTTTGCAATAAGGTTATGGTACCCTTGACCGAAGGTAGAACAACAAGGTTTATGGTGGAAGGCAAGAGACCACACCCACCCACGGACTCCTCGGACGAAAGGGAAAGGCAAGGAGAAGGTGGAGATGAAGGGAGTAGTAGCAACCCACTCGCAAATATCGATCTTGACCCCTTGGACTACATCAATGAATTGCCAAAGATCCCAAATGAATCACCCGAATGGCAACAAACCAATGGAATCTTCAAATGCTTCGCCAATTTCTTAAAGAAGAAGAAGTGAAGATAGTTTGATAAAGAGTGAAGGACGGGTGAAGAAGTGAAGAAGGAGGAGAAAGGTAAGGTTTGAAGAATCAAACTTTGATGAACAATTTCAAACAATGGTTTGTAAACATTTTAAATTATGCTTGTAGTTTGTAGGTATGGCCATATCATGGCACTAAACAATTCTAACGTAGGTACTTGGAAAATGAGATTTTACGACCCTTTGAATGGTCGTCGTCACTCATTCTAGGAATTCTAGGTATCTCTACTTTGCCATACATCATAGTAGTTGTGCTCGTACATTTAGTTCCCATAGAAACCACTAGGAAGAGCATTTACTAAGAAGTGCAAAATTGCACATTTGCTGAAAGCCTTCTGATCTGCAGTAGGCGGATCCCAACATTTGTACTAGACGGATCCCTCCCAGAAGGGAACCGTGGGATCCGTGGTATCTGATATGCAATACAGATTTAGGTACATCAAAACATTCTATTAGATCATCTCCAACAAGTCAAACATAAGATACTAGAGCCAACTAAGTTTTTCTCAAATAGTTGAAGATCTCACTCTTATCCATGACCTATCTAGGATACATCTTTGAAATATTTTTGATTTTTCTACTAGTCAAAACTCACCATAATTCCGCTCTAACACTCACACATTATCTATCACTCTTGATAGCACTTAGTTAGGTATATCTTTCAATTTTAGCTAATTAATCTCAATCACCTTTTAATCAAAATTAAGGCCAAAAATTGTTTTTCAATTCTTTTTATTTTTTAAGGATTTTAGTAAATTCCTATTAGGACATCATCTGAGTTCTAGGACTTGTTATCACCACTTCTCCACATCAAATTAAATGGAATCATTGTCAAACATATAGTTAGACTACCCAAAGTCAAAATTTCTTGGCCAAAATCATCATTAAACACCATTACTTGTTATGGTTAAGGGTTTGAGATATCCAACAGCTAAAGACTTCAAAATTAAGTTAAACTCTCGAAATCCATTAATAACTAACCTTACAAAAGCATAATTATTTCACCTAGACCATGTCTGATATCCGGATCCCTGGTCTTTAACCGGGCGGATCCATACTGTGAAGGATCCGCGGGATCTGTAGATGCAGAGAACATAAATCAGCTCCTATATTCAAACTCATGTCACTTTTTGGTTCTCTAACCACTCTTAGCATACATTAATTATCTTCCTAGAGCTGATCAAAATCTCAAGAGCATGCTTAGTCTTCTAAGTGGTCAAGAATTTAATTCCAAAATTCAAATTACTCTTTATAAACCAAACAATCTTAGATTTATGGCACCATCCTCAATTACCTTTCAAAAATCAGAAATTAGAAACTCACATTAGCACGTTCATCACCATGACTAAGGCTCTTAGCAACAACTCCTCAAACATAGGATCATCCAAAAGAAAGGGTCAAATGATCCATGAAATTTCATCCACTGAAACATCTCCCATTAGAGATAATGACTCTAGAATCCCACCTCATCAAACCCATCCAACAAAAGCTAAGAGAACCGCAAGGATTAGCATCAAACCTTTCCAACTAGAAAAATGATCATCTAGTTCCAAACCAAACATGGCTAGTTCCAGCAAGCCATCAAAACCTTCATTCATTGAGAATGGACTACACTCCTTGAATGAGCCTCTTCCTCATCCAAACATATATTCATTGTTCCATTCATCACCAAGAACCTCCCATTCACCAACCTTTTCATTAAATCGGGAACCACCTACAACACCAACTAGCCCATCATGGGAGACAAAGAACAACCTTGATCATATGGAAGAAGTTCCATTACCACCCTCATTTTTAGAACCTCTCCCAACTTCTCAAAATGAAGACCCTCAAACATACATTGAGCCCCCTCAAAATATCCCTTTCCCTTCGGGGACAAACCAAGACAATATTTGCTCAAATTGTCTAAAAACTCAAGGACTTGTTCAAGAAGTAAAAAATGAGATACATTTCATGTTCAATCATCTTCTTGCAAAGTTGGATCAATTCAACAAGTCCACCCATCCCTAGACTTAAGCACATTGTCACATTCTAAGTCTTGTAATGAGATTAGCATTAGTAGTGCTTATATGGCTAAAGTTCATTCTCTTAGTTTTTAGAGATTTGGTTGTGTATCTCTTGTTTTATTGAATGAATACTTATATGCTATGATTATCTTTGTTGTGCTTGATATATTGTACATACATCTCATTTTCTCAAAATAGCATTCCTTGACATTTCTTCACTGCTGAAGATACTGTCAACAGATAGCCGGATCCCTTCCAGATAACTAGACGGATCCCTCCTTAAAGGGAACCGTGGGATCCGTGGTACAGGAGCACAAATTTATACTAACTTGAGTCTCTTTTGCAGGAAATTATGCACTATGCTCTTGTTTCTCTAACCTTTGTTTTGTAGTTATTCAAAATACACATGAAGATATTGACACCATAAAGCTAGGGGGAGCTTTGTGTCAAACGACATTGCAAAATCATTTGCAACGTAATCCAATTTTGGGTTACACTTCATGACACCCCATTACAACATTGCAATATTCAAGGGGGAGCACGTTCTCGTCACTTAGACGAACCATTTGCAAACTTAATTGCAAACACAATTAGTTTATTTTACATTATGTCCTTGACGCCCTTACATAGGGATGGACTCGTCAAGGGGGAGTTAAGACGAGCACCATTCCCGTCATTTGCTCTCTTTACATTTTTACATTTTTTTTCATAAAAATTGTGTTAGTTTCTTTTAACACTTTTTGTTTCGACAAAAAGGGGGAGAAGAAAGTAAAAACTACAAATTCAAATTTTTACGAATTTTAGCTTTTTCCTTAAAATAATTTTATGTTTTGTCATCAACAAAAAGGGGGAGATTGTTAATATAAATAAACCGTAAAAATGTTTATTTATATTTTACGATCTTCTAAATGTTTTGTCGATAACAAATGTAAAATCATTTTAACGAAACTAATAGAGTACGTAAAACAAGTATAAGTGATTTTATGATTTAGATACATATGTACAACAACTAGTGTTTACATATTGGGTTAAACATATACTTAAACTGAGTATACTAAAATGGGAAAAAACTAAGTGTATGCTAAAAAGGGTAAATACAAGTATATACTAAATGGGTAAATACTTGCAAATGGTTTTGACCCATAACCCATGGTTTTATATATACCACTTAACCAAGTTCAATGTATCTAGAAAGAAAACCATGGATCAACCCATAACCCATGACCCATGACCCATAACCAAAAATACCATTGGGCAAAGAGGAGCGGACCACGGATCCCCAGCGTTGTGCTAGCCGGATCCCTTGTGGTAGGGATCCGTGGGATCCGGGAAACAGAAGAGAATTTCCTCTACAAATAGAAAGCCATTTCTTCCTCTCTAGAGTGCTTTTTACACACATACTTCCCAAAAGTATTCTAACCCTCTAACCTCAGATCTAAGTGATCTATGTAGTTTGTCTTTTGTTTTTGTGTGATCTACTAGGTTCCTCTTAAAGGAGAGATCACCACCTCTTGAAGACGTGCAAGCTCAAAGTCCATGAGTTGCCATGCTTCGTCATCATCAAGACTACTAAGGTTCTCTTGTTGATAGTTCTTCCTTTCTCCATAGATGTTGGGTTGAAGGCATTAGTGAAGAATGCCGAAAGTGTCAAGATGAAAGCATTAGTGAAAGGTGCTCATCATCCGTGTCAAAGCATTAGTGAAGGATGCTAAAGGTGTCAAGACGAAGGCATTAGTGAAGGGTGCCAAGCGTTGTGTCAAAGGCATTAGTGAAGGATGCCAAAGAATCAAATCAAGTAGCATTTGGGAAGAATGCCTAGGTCGTATAATCGATGAGGTGCATCGTTATACATATATGTATTTGTTTATATACAAGGATGGTGATATCCTTGATGGTGTTGTAACAAGGAGTAGATCTCCTTGAGATTAGGTGTTGTGTCGTGAAGGTGTAGTTCACCTAAGGTGTGAAAGAACTAGGTGCTTAGCCTAGTACCTAATAAAGGGTAGGCGACGTTGTGAAGGATTAGTTCTCCTAAGGTGTGAAAGAACTCGGTGGTTAGCCTAGCACCGTATAAAGGGTAGGTGACATTGTGTTAGGTGTGGTTCGCCTTGGTGTGAAAGAACTCGGTATTTAGCTTTGTATCGGAAAAAGGTTAAGCGACGTTGTGAAGGCTTCTCCGCCACAAGGAGTTGGTGTAGTGCTTACGAACTCTCGAGTAGGTGACTCGGGGAGTGGAGTAGGGCAAGGAAGGTGTCCTTGTAGCCGAACCACTATAAATAACTTGTGTTGTGGTGATGTGCTTCTTACTCTTTATATTTCATTACACGTTTATATATCCATCTATCAACGTCCAACATAAACAATCAAATAGATTGACATAAGTCGATCTAAATATTTAAAAGGAAGTTTTAAATTGGTAAAACTATTCAACCCCCCCTTCTAGTTTTCCACACAATGTATACTTTAGATACATTGAATCTATGAAAAACCCATGGACCGACCCATAACCCATGACCCATAACCAAAAAACCCATAGGCAAAGAGGAGCGTCCCACGGATCCCTAGGATTACACTACACGGATCCCAATTGGGAGGGATCTGTGGGATCCGGGGAACAGTGGAAGAAATTGCCTATAAATAGAGAGTCATTTCTTCATTCTAACTCACCCCTCTTCTTACTAAATCTCTCAAACACTCTCATTCTCTTCTAACATATAGATCACTTGATCTAGAGAGTTGTTCTTCTTTATTTCTATTGTGATTCTCATATAGTTCCTTCTCTAGGGCGAGATCACGAGCATTCTACAAGTCATCCCAGCAAGGGGTCCTTGATTGATTTGTCACTCCGCAAGATTTCTGTAGCAAAGATCTTGTATTTGATATTTCACATATTTGTTGTGTAATAGTCGTGTTAGTTTGGTCCACCGTGTTACGGACTCGGTATCTAGCTTTGTACTGGAAAAAGGTGTAAGCAACGTTGTGAAGGCTTCTCCGCCAAGTGAAGGAGTTTGTTGACATAGTGCTTGAACTCTCGAGTAGGTGACTCAGGGAGTGGAGTAGGGCAAGGAAGGTGTCCTTGTAGCCGAACCACTATACATCGGTTGTGTCATTTTTATCCCTTTGTTTTACTTTATTTACTTGCTTTATCATTAGATCTATACTTTCTCTACATCCATAAGATCTCACATATTAACGAATCTAAAGTTTTTGAAACTAACTTAAAATCGACAAAAGTATTCAACCCCCCTTCTAGTTTTCCACAGGGTTCACTGCACGTTAGTGCATTAGGTAGACCTTAGGTAGACGAGAAAATATAAATATTAAATCCTGGTCGGAAATCCTGCATCAGAATTTTGGCGCCGCTGCCGAGGAGCTATATTAGGATTTTTAATAAGTCTGCTTTTTATTTAATTTTCTTTTTCTTTTGTAATGTCAGGGTTCAAAACTAGAGGCTCCAAGCCATTCCTGACCACTCCATTTGACAATCCGGAAAGACAGTTCCGGACAAGAAAAGATTACTCTCCTATTCCTATCCATAATATCTTCTCGTTTTGCGAGTCTGATCAATCTGATGTTGAGCCCGAAGCAGTTGAGGAAGTTAGTATTGACGGGCTAACAATGGAACAATATCTAGAAAAAAACAAACATAAACTGTCAAAGGGCTTTCACACAAAACTCTGAAATGGGGGAATTCTCAATCCCAGACCAGTTCATCCGGGAATTGCATGAGTTACAATTTTCAGGAGACATGAATGAAGAAGTGCAAGATCATGTTGAGGAAGTGCTTTATTTGTCTTCTCTTTTTAGCATCCGGAATATTTCTAGGTACGCGGTTGTGGTAAAGATCTTCCCTATGACTCTCACGGGAACAGCTAAAAAGTGGTTTAATAAACTCCCCGCCGAATGTAAGGAAACGTGGGGTCGACTGAGAAAAGAGTTTGTACTACAATTCTGCCCTCCTTCGAAAATTGCTAAGCTTCTCAGTAACATCTATAAGTTCGTTCAAGGGAGTGAAGAAACACTTTATCAAGCATGGGAAATATACAATGAGCTTCTTTATCAGTGTCCTACTCATGACCTTAATAAGCACCAAATTGTCTACGTTTTTTATAGAGGCATTAGCATCGAGACCCGTCAACTTCTTGATTCACATAGACCTATTCCGGGGATGAGGCCTGACCAAGCTTTGAAATCTATTCGACGGATAGTTGATCATTGCTACAAATGGCATGTGGAAACTGGCTATGGGTCCAAGGACAATTTCCAACACAAGGTAATGAAAACTATGACAAAAAAGGGAGATGATTATGAGGCGAAAATTGAGAAAATGAGACTAGAGAAGGCTAATGATGATGAAGTTTTTAGAATGGAAGAAGTAAAGAGTTTAGTTGGAACCAAAGTAAAAAATAACTTGGAAGAAATGATTCTTAAGCACATTGAGGAATCCAAGGAAAGAGATGAGAGGGAAGAAAATATGATGAGAGAGTTTGTTGAGAGCAAAATATCTTACCTTAAGATTCAAGATGATCGGATCAGAAGCTTAGAAAAACAAGTGGACTTGTTCTCAAAAGCCATTACTGACTATCTGGATAAGCGTGATGAAGAAATTGTCAACTCAGTGACAATTGAGGCAGCCTCTGAGGAGCCAACTACCTTCTCCAAGAGGGTCAAAAGGAGGATCAACAAAGAAAAACTCCTGCTTCATGATCTAGGAGCTCTTCCGGTAAATTTGCCTTTAATTAGTTCTTTTAAAACTAATGAAATTCATATTTTGCAGGAATTAAGTGATTGGTAGAGTGTCCTTGATGAGACAGTGTTAGTTCAACTAAATGAACGGTGTTCAACAATTTTAAGGAATGAATTGCCACAAAAAGAAAAAGACCCAGGGTGTTTTACTCTCCCTTGCCTAATTAGCAATCTAAACATCTGCAATGCCTTGGCTGATCTAGGGGAGAGTATTAGCATCATGCTTCATTCAATGTTTTTACGCATGGGAGTTGGAAGTTTAAAGACGGTAAAAATGAACATCGAGATGGCAGATAGGTACATGTAGTCACCTTTGGGGATTGTAGAGAACATATTAGTGAAAATTAACAAGTTCCTTTTCCCAGTGGACTTCGTTATCTTGGATATTACTGAAGATAATCGGATACTAATCATTCTAGGGAGGCCCATGCTTGAAACTGCTAACACGAAAGTTGATGTTTTCGCTCGGAAAATGACACTAGAAGCTAATGGAGAAGTTGTTACATTCAGGGCGAGTGAACTTTTGTCTATCCCTAAGAAGGTTTGTGCGATCAACCATGATTGTGATTTTGGTGATGCCTTGGAGGAATTTTTAAGTGAAGCTCCCAAGACTCTTTCAAATCCTAACGATGTTGCTTCAGGAAAATATTTTGACGTGTTCGTTAACTTTGAAGAAGAGGAGGAGAGTTTGGGAATTAGTCCCGATGACTTTTCTAGTGACATCGACATGGTCCCCTGGCACAACAATCATGAGGAAACTTTTTCACCATCGGACCAACCTATGTTCTTTGAGATGGGGACTCGGATTCATCATCGAAACCCTTATAATCTTTAAATTTCGTGCAAAATTGGTTTCATCGATGTCTATCCTTTCATCGACATGAATTCTCCGGTGAACATCATGTCAAAAGATTGTTACAACCAAATTATGATGAAATAGTTGGAATATAAAGGGAATAATTTCCTTCGAATCACAACTAATGTTCATGTCTTCGTCGGGATGCACACCTTCTTGGCAGACTTCGTAGTATTAGATGACATTAGTGAATTTGTAGAGGATGGACTTCTGGGTGCAATTTTGGGAAAGCCTTACATAAATATATCTGGATTAGACGGGGATGCTGAGAAAGGGATTGTTTGGTTAAAAAATGGCAATGACAAAACTATCTTTAAAATGCCAAGAACCATTCCGAATTTCAAAAAATGGACAAAGAAGCAGTTAAGCCACGCCCGACCACTTCTGGAAATAAGCGAGGAGGATAAAGTTAATGGGGTTAAGCACCCGCACCAGAAGATAAGAAACTTTTACGCAGGGTGTCTAAAGCTTGGGGATGAATATAAAAAGGACGAAGCACTGATAGAGTGGATTCAACGTGGAGATTGCTTCATCCACGAAATGACGAATAATCACTTTTAAGCCCCATGGCTTTGAGTCTAACATAAAGACTCGGTAATAAAGAAAAGTGCTCTTTCGGGAGACAGCCCGAATTATCCCTTTCATTTTTGTTTCTTTTTATTTTTATTTGTTGGGTTTTGTATTTTTAACATTTTTGCAGGAATTAGAGACGAACTCACAGTGATTAAAACGGGGACCTGGTCTGTCCTGTCATGAAGTTATGGCGTAACTTATCCTTATGGTTACGCCGTAACATCTCCTCAGTAGGTGAATCTCTCCAGGTTATCAACCATTATGGCGTATTCTCATTCTGTTGATACGCCGTAACAGCTTCTTAGTAGCTGATTCCCAGGTTTAACCAAAATTACGGCGTAACTCATTCTTAAGTTTACGCCGTAATTCATCCAGCAGTCTAAATTTTTCCCATATTAGCACAATAACCTTGTATTAGTTTTAAATGAACTTTGTGGGTATGTTCCCTGTAAGGCCTCACGAGACTACACTCTTCCACTTGGGACACCAAGTGGTTTAAAAGGCTTGTTGCATATGCTAAATGCAACCGTGATTCCTACGAAAGTGAGTTAGATTTCTTTTATTTTTCTTTTACTTTTTCTTTTTAGAATTATGCTTGTTGGTTAGTTGTGATTTCAGGGATTGAAGTTTGCTCGTGGATGCTTAAGCGAAGGCACGGTTTTCTTCGTGGGCCTTCTTCCTTTTTAGGAGCGAATTTCAGGGAAGATCTCGCTCTAATTCTACTTTCTCTTCACCTTTATTTAACGTTTAGTACAAAAGGGACTTTGTACATCTCAAGTGGGGGGACGGGAGTAGAATTATCACTTGAACTTATTTGCCCTCGTTTTCTAGTTTATTTAGAAACATTATGCCATTTTTAAAATTTTGACATGTTTTTCTTAAATTATCTAGATTAGACCTTAGCCGAGCACATTATAACCTTTGATATTCCATGGTGAGATTAGCCTTATTCGTTTCCACTTATTTACCCAAATCCACCAAATTATGAGTGTGCCGGTAGCTTCTAAACTTTAGAACTTGGCATTTGTATTATTTCGAGACCATAAACGAGGTATGTTGAGTTTGTAGAATGTATATGGAATAATCAGTTTAAGAAGGCAATGTTTTTAGGATTATCACCTAAATAGCCTATTTTTGTGTGTCTATCGATTAGTCAGCTCGACTTTTTGACCCCCATGTTAAACGTTGCACTCACCTTTAGTGCAAGATACCCTTATATACACCCTTCATAGCCTTTCATTTTGTGGAAAACTAGAAGGGGGGGGGGTTGAATAGTTTTACCAATTTAAAACTTCCTTTTAAATATTTAGATCGACTTATGTCAATCCATTTGGTTGTTTATGTTGGACGTTGATAGATAGATATATAAACATGTAATGAAAGATAAAGAGTAAGAAGCACATCACCACGACACAAGTTATTTATAGTGGTTCGGCTACAAGGACACCTTCCTTGCCCTACTCCACTCCCCGAGTCACCTACTCGAGAGTTCGTAAACACTACACCAACTCCTTATGGCGGAGAAGCCTTCACAACGTCGCTTAACCTTTTTCCGGTACAAAGCTAAATACCGAGTTCCTTCACACCAAGGCGAACCACACCTAACACAACGTCGCCTACCCTTTATACGGTGCTAGGCTAACCACCGAGTTCTTTCACACCAAGGAGAACTAATCCTATCACAACGTCGCCTACCCTTTATTAGGTACTAGGCTAAGCACCTAGTTCCATTACTATGGAGGAACTACTACCCTTCACAACACAACACCTAGAATCAAGGAGATCCACTCTTTGTTACAACACCAACAAGGATATCACCATCCTTGGAAATGAACAAATACTTATATGTATAACGATGCACCTCATCGATTATACGACCTAGGCATTCTTCCCAAATGCTACTTGATTTGATTCTTCGGCATCCTTCACTAATGCCTTAGACACAACGCTTGGCACCCTTCACTAATGCCTTCGTCTTGACACCTTTAGCATTCTTCACTAATGCTTTGACACGGATGATCGGCATCTTTCACTAATGCTTTCATCTTGACACTTTCGGCATTCTTCACTAATGCCTTTAACCCAACATCTATGGAGAAAGGAAGAACTATCAACAAGAGAACTGATGATGTACCCTCCGAGTAGCTCGAAGGACACTCCTCCGAGACGTGTCGAAGCCCTTCCATACGAAGGCCCAGGTTAGGATTCCAAAATATCCACAGGCGTCAAACTATTCGTTGGCACGAAGGTTACCTTAGGGGAATTCGCCATTCGCAGCTCTAAGCCCTTCGGGGTATGGTTGACGAAGGAACAATGGATAAGGAACCTCCTGACTTGGTCAAACCCACGATCTCCCTCTCTCTCTTGGCTTCCCCGTCAAGTCTGAGAACGTGGGTCACTAACCCCTAGCGGTTACCCACAATCATGGGACGCCCCCATGATCTCCGACATTCAAGCAAGAGTGCCTCTAACCATATTTCTTCCACTCTGAATAGGTTAGACGGACAATGGATTATGGTATGCTCATTTCACACTCATCTTTTTACTTACACACACTTATACAACCATAACTCATACTTACTCTCACGCCGGAGGTGGTTCGCAGGGTCCTACCCCTGCGTAATCACTTAACGTAGTGTCTTAGTATTTCTTATTCTCAGGTTACAGGCGAGTCTTGGCTGGAACATACACCCCTCATTACTTTGATCCTCATCGAAGCCTGGTAGTGCAATCTTTTGCACAATCAGTGGCGCCATCCGTGGGACCACAACTATTAGTCCCGTAATCACCCAGTCCTAATACCCTAACCAACTACACTACTTTTCCGGCATGGAACCAGGAAGAGAAGATTCACCTCCACCAGGTTTCTCTACTCTGGTCCCACTCACCATAACTAATACCGACAATCTCGCCCCCATAACAGCCTCAACATTTACCACACGATCTCGTTTGGAAACTACTCCCGTGCATCACGCCTCAACATCCGCTAACCCTATTCCAGACATTAGCCCTGCCTTCGTTGAGGCAAACTTTGAGGCCTTAGATTCTTTGCTAAGGGCTCACAAGAGACAAGTTCGCAATACTGAAATGCAGAGGGAGTTGGAATACTCCAGTGAGGAGTATGATGAGGAGATCGAAGCAGAGGGCAGACCTCAATCTGTGGGCAGGGGGCACACGACCGTGCGAAATGGTTCTCCTTCCATTAGAAGGTCAAATGAAAGGACGGTGGGTTTTGAAGAAGGACCCAGAGGAAATCCAGGAAGAAGGGAAAGAATGCATGGTGAAAGGAGGAGCGAGAACTCCAACGGAGGAAACAACCTGGTAGGAAACGGAGGGGTAAACCTGCCCCCTCTTCTTGCTGCTCACTTGGGAAGAGAAGGGACAGGGGCTCCAGTACCCCCCTCTTATGTTTCGAGTGTCGAAGATCCACCTCCATACTCCAACATGAATCAGTTACCCCCTCCGGGAATGAATCCCTACCTACCTGCTCAAACCTACAACACTTAGCCTCCAAATGGTTCACTCCCCAACCAGAATTACGAGCAAATGCCCTATGGACAGGTTCCTACGCAATCAATGGGGGTATACCCTTCGTATCAACCCTCTACTGTTTACCCTACCTACTCACAACCATTTCCTAACCCGTATAACCCTACACCTGTTTATCCACCTCGGTACAACCCTTACTGTACCGAAGCCTCTGGAGCTTGCACACCTTTCGTGAAGTGGATCGAGGACTACCCCTTACCTGACGGTGTAAAGATGCCTACTCACATAGGCACCTACGATGGGAAAGGTGATCCTGATAACTTTCTGCACTTATTCGAAGGCGCTATCAAAATGCAAAAGTGGGTCATGCCTGTAGCATGCCACATGTTCACTTACACGCTCAGAGACTCTGCACGAATATGGTGGAACGGACAGAAGTTGGGGAGCATTATGAGTCTAGATGATCTTAAGGCTAAGTTCCGGTTACACTTTAGCCAGCAGAAGAAGTACACCAAAACTCACCTAACCGTGCACACCATCAAACAAAGGGACAACGAAAGTATGAGGGCCTTCGTTACCAGGTACACTGATGAAACCTTGCAAATTATAGGGTTACACGAAGATAAGAGGATCTCTGGCTTCGTACATGGCCTTCGGACTCGAAGCTTGGTGGAATTCCTGTCCACTGACCTTCCCAACACCTACAAGGCCTTGATTAAGAAGGCTTACACCTGGATTGAGTCTAAGGAGGTAGCAGCAAACGGGGCTTCGATAGAGCAAAAGGAAGCGTCTGACAAATTCTCTAGAGGGTCCTCCTGGGAAGGATCCAAAAACAAGAAGAAGAACAGAGATCGCTTCACTCCCTACAACAAAGGTTCGAACCATGGACTCTTGGCAAACTTGGTTAAATCTCCTCGAGAGATCCTAGCCACCGAGAAAGCCGCAAAGTCTTTCGATCCCCCACCTCGGATGATAGCACGGAGCAAGGCCAGAGACATGTCCAAGTATTGCCATTTCCATGAAGATCATGGACATGACACGAATAACTGCAGGGAACTAAAGAAGCAAATCGAAGAGGCGGTACGATCCGGGCAGTTAGCACATCTGGTCAAAGGCATCAAGAAGGGAAAGGACAAGTTCTCCGACACTCAACTAGGAGAATGGAAGGTGAATAAGAAGGAAACTACGCCAGCAGAAGCTCCAATACTAATGGTACGCAGACACGATACCACCTTGAAAAGAAAGGAAGCAGATGGGGAGCTGGGAAGTATAGGGGAAATAACCTTCCTTTACATATTAGGGCAGACACCTTCGACTGATCCCGTGATCATCAAGGTACGAATCTCAAACAAGGAGGTAAACCGAGCATATATGGATTGTGGAAGCTCCTGCGAGATCATCTATGAGCATTGTTTCCTAAAGCTCAAATCATCCATACGCTCACGGAGGGTGGATTCGAAAGCACCGCTAGTAGGGTTCTCCGGTGAACACTCATGGCCCCTGGGAGAAGTACCGTTGGAAATCACCATAGGCGAAGGCCCCTTATCCCGCACGGAAACACTCATCTTCGTCATCGTAAGGTCAGATTCTCCTTATAATTTGTTAATAGGGAGAACAGCTATGCAAAAAATGGGAATCGTTGTTTCCACCATACATGCTGCTATTAAGTTCCAAACCCCCTTCGGAGTGGGAACTGTTCATTCTAGTTATGGAGCGGATAAGGTTGTATATGGTGTCAAAAAGATCAGAGAAGAATCGGAGGAGTCTCCGATGGCAATTCTAAGCTGTACAGATGCGGAAGAGCGAGTTGTGGTTAACCCTAGCTACCCAAAACAAACTGTGGTAGTAGGAAAGCAACTCCCGGCAAATTTCAAGGCGAAGCTCACGGAACTGTTGCGGGCTAACCTTGATATTTTTGCTTGGAAATATTTTGACATGACAGGTGTACCAAGAACATTGCTGATAGATGCACAGTCCTTCGGAACGGAGCACAAACTCAATGAGTACAAACACATTGAGCCAATAAAGCAGAAAATGAGAAGCCTAGCCCCCGAACGAAACGCTGCAGCCTGCAAAGAAGTTGATGAACTCACACAAGAAGGCATCCTGAGGGAGGTCAAGTACCAAACTTGGGTGGCCAACCCAGTGCTGGTCAAAAAGAGCGACGGAGGGTGGCACATGTGTGTTGACTTCACTGACATCAACAAAGCATGCCCAAAGGATTGCTACCTCTACCAGAAATTGACTGGAAGGTAGAATCCTTGGCAGGTTTTCGGTTAAAATGCTTCTTAGATGCCTATAAAGGGTATCATCAGATCCAGATGGCGAAGGTGGACGAGGAAAAGACAGCCTTCTACACAAGCAAAGGCGTCTACTGTTACAGAAAGATGCCCTTCAGTTTAAAGAATGCAGGGGTGACTTATCAACGTCTCGTAGATAAAGCCTTCAACAAACAGATAGGCAGAAATATCGAAGCCTACGTTGATGACATGGTTATCAAGAGCAAGACGGAGGAGGACCTACTCCTCGATGTACAGGAAACATTTGACCAGCTTCGGGCGATTAACATGAAGCTGAACCCTAAGAAATGCTCCTTCGGTGTCGAGGAGGGACAATTCCTACGGCATTTGATCACTAAGAAGGGGATAAAAGCTAATCCCTCTAAGGTCAAGGCGATTTCCGATCTCCAAGCCCCAAAGTGTCTAAAAGATGTGCAGAGCCTGAATGGGAAGCTGGCAGCTTTAAGCCAGTTTTTATCAAAAGGAGCTGATAAGTCCCTACCATTCTTCAAAACACTCAAAGGATGCATGGACAAGAAAACTTTCCAATGGAGCCAGGATGCTGAAGCTGCCTTTCAGAAGATGAAGGAGTTCATCGAACTCCTTCCAACACTTACAGCCCCAATCAAAGGCGAAGTGTTGTTCATGTACTTAGCATCCTCAATGGAGAGTGTTAGCACAGTCCTTATGGCGGAACGGGACAGGCGACAGATCCCCATTTACTTTGTTAGCAGGGTCCTACAAGGAGCAGAGATCAACTATCCAACATTGGAGAAGTTAATACTCTCCTTAATCTACGCAGCAAGGAGGCTCCGATGCTATTTCCAGGCCCTTCCAGTTACAGTCTTAACCGACAAACCACTAAAACAGATCTTGTCGAAACCTGAAAAGTCTGGGAGGGTGGCTAAATGGGCTATTCAGCTTGGAGAACATGAAATAGAGTTCAAAGGACGAAACTCTATTAAAGGGCAAATTCTCGCAGACTTCTTGGCAGAAACACCTTCCGAGTCTGATATAGGAAAGGAAGAGCCCAAAACCAGCCTCTCTCAAGTGCAGGCTGAATGGAAGCTTTATACAGACGGAGCATCCAGCTCCGACGGCTCTGGAGCAGGTCTAATGTTGGTCAGTCCTGAAGGGAAAGAGCATACATATGCTCTTCGGTTTGAGTTCGAAGCCACAAACAACGAAGCAAAATACGAAGCACTGCTAGCAGGACTCCGATTGGCTAAAGATATGGAGGTCAAAGCTCTCGCTGTTTTCGTAGACTCCCAATTAGTTGCAAACCAAGTGACAGGCTCCTATGAAGCAAGGCAGCCCGTCATCAAACAATACTTGGAGAAAAAAAAGATGCTGGAAAACTTCGACTCCTACACCATCCAGCATGTTCGTAGGAATCAGAATAAGAAGGCAGAAGTACTAAGAAAGCTAGCTTCAATGGCCTTCGCTCATCTCACTAAAGAAGTACTCGTGGAAGTCCTTCCTGAAAGATCCATTGTTCTTAAAGAAGTTACCGATGTGATTCATGAAGAAGGAGAGACATGGATGACTCCCATAAGGGAATATTTGATAAGCGGTCTTCTCCCTGAAGATCCCAAGCTAGCAAGGAAGGTTCGGGTTAAGTCCCCGCAATACCGGCTAATAGGGGAAACCCTATATAGAAGGTCATTTTTGTCGCCTTGGTTACGATGTGTAGGCCCCAAGCAAGCTTCGAGCATCATCTCTGAAGTCCACGAAGGATCCTGCGGTCTTCATGCAGGACCCCGCTCGGTTGTGTCGAAGATAATGAAGTTGGGCTACTATGGGCCTTCGATGCACAGGGACGCAGCCAAAATCATTCTCAAATGTGAAGCTTGTCAGATACACTCAAACGTTCCAAAAATGCCGAAGCAGGACATGACAAGTGTGACGTCCGCATGGCCCTTCTCTTAGTGGGGCATCAATATCGTAGGGCCTGTGACTATAGCCCCCGGAGGAGTCAAATTCTTGCTGGTAGCAATCGATTACTTCACTAAGTGGGTGGAAGCTAAACCCTTAGCCTCCGACACAGGGAGACAGATCGAGAAGTTTGTATGGGAGCACATTGTGTGCAGATTCGGAGTGCCCCACATAATCATATCTGACAACGGGAAGCAGTTTGCCGAAGGAGTCTTTTACGACTTCTGTCAAGTGCTCAACATAAAGCAATCCTGGACATCCGTCTACCACCCGCAAGGTAATGGACAAGTGGAGGTTACAAACAGAGACATCGTCAAAGGGATCGAGAAAAGGCTAGGACGAACTCATCATGGATGGGTGGACGAGCTCCCTCAAGTCTTATGGGCTCACAGGACGGATCCTAAGTCAAGCAATGGTGAAACTCCCTTCAGCCTAACATACGGAATAGAAGCGGTCATCCCTTCGGAACTAATTGTACACACGGAGCGTGTGGCAACATATTATGCCTCCCAAAATGACGAAAGAATCAGGGAAAACCTTGATCTACTAGAAGAAAGACGAGAAATAGCCTCCATCCGAGAAGCAATGCACAAACATAAGATCGAAGGCTACTATAACAAAAGGGTCAGACCTTCCACTTTCAAACCTGGAGAATATGTGCTACGCCTCAACAGTGCAAGCAAAGCAGAGTATCAGGGAAAGCTGGGACCAACTTGGGAAGGACCCTACATGGTAGTTGAGGCCTACGGCAATGGAGCCTACAAATTGGCCACTCTTCTCGGAAAACCCATCGACATGACATGGAATGGTACGAACCTTTGAAAGTTCTATGTTTAAAACGTATTTTTACTTTTTTCTTGTAATTAGAAGCTTCTCAGGGGAAAGCACACATTATTGGTAGTTGTCTTAGTTTTCATTTCAAGAATGATGTAATCCTCCCTACCAATTCAATGATAAATAAGACATTTCCCACAAATCTCTTGCTTCGTTTCTTAAACACAAAGATTTGTTCAGCCAATTCGTTAATGAGTTTCAATGTCGAATGGCTTGAGGTGTAACACATGGCTTATCATTTAAGCCAATATAAACATTCACATTAACTCTCCTAGTAGTTTTTGGCGCTTTTAAATTTTTTTTTTTACAAAGTCATACTATGTAAAGGATTTGAGATAGAGTGGGTCGCGACCCTCTGTCAATGATCAAGTTGGTCATTATATTCTTGGTGTTGCAATTTACACACAATGAGGTTGTTTAACCTTAGGTTGTAAAACTTAAGTGTCAGAAAAATGGCGTACGAGAAGTTAACAGAACAAGTATAAACTAAGTGTGTAGAGGTATCTCCCCTACACCATCACATTCAAAATAAGGGCTATTGCCCTTATACTTGCATGAGGAGCCTAAGCTCCAGTTAAATTGTTCTTGGCCCATGGCCATACATCAAAAGCATTTAAATTGTTTGGAGAGCAAGACACACATTGTCACATAAAATAAATTATCTTAAGGGTACATGCCACCCTTTGGAACCAAATTACTGCCAACAGGGCAGCCTTCATTCTTGCTTTTTTGGAGATGGAGTAGGGGATGGTTGAACTGAGACTGGCTTGGTAGACAAGGTCTTCTTTGTTAGAATGGTAGGCTTCAGCTTCCGAGGTTTCTTGGAAAGGAGGTCTTCGAGGGGTGCCATAGGATCTTTGGTAGCCTCAGCAAGGAAGGAGTACTCTGCAGTTGCAAATGCATTTCCTGCCTCATCATACTCAGCCTTCGAAGTGGGACGGTAGCATTCAATCTTGGAGAGGTCCACGGGCTTACCTGTTTTGGCAGCCTCCTCCAGCGCCAAGCACCGTCCATGAAATATGGATGATTTGATGACCTTCCACATCTGAGCTCCAAATTCATCACTGTGATAGAGCTCCATGGCTATGTAAGGCACCACCTTCGAAACAACCTCCGCACGATCCTTTTGCAGCATCTTATACCTCATCTGCAAGCCATCGATTTCCTCTCTCAACTTCACTTCTACCTCTCCGAGCCTACCCTTCTCACCTTCCAACCCAATACATTTCGCCTCAAGAACAGCATTCTGACCTGTGAGAGTGATGACCTTGGCTTCTTCCAGCTTAAGATTGCCAAGTTCAACAGTCAACTGGGCTACCTTTTCACGAAGGAGTTGGACGACGGGGTTCTTCTCAACGTTCCCCTCAATCTCGTCACACTTAGCCTCCAGCTTGGCCACAGTTCTAAGCAACGCTCTGGTCTTGGCATTCAACTGATTATCCATTACTGCCTGCCTCGCAACCCCATTGTCATGCATGTCACAAAACCTTTCAATGGACATATTTTCTAGCATACCTTTCCATTGAGGAGGGGTGACATGATCGACAATCCGGTGACAGGCCAAAGCATTGGGCAGCTCCTTAGTCTCTGGAAGACCTGCGACCAACACAATGTATAAAGGTTAACATAATTGTGACATTTATAATTTCACATGTTTCATAGGGAAAAACTACTTACCATGAACCTCAATGGATTCATCGGGCATTTTGAAGGCAGACTTCACAAACTTTCTGCCCTCGGCACTCTTCTGCTTCACAACTCTACTCCCAGAGGCAAGCAGGGGATTCTTCCTTTTGTTGGTAGATTTCACAGCCTTGGCTGCTGTTCCTTTCCTACTTTTCAACCTGTCAGCTATTCATGTTGAACCAATGACGGGGACATCCTCATCCGCAGGATCGTCCGAGTCCACAACATTCTCCACCAGTTGGGATGGGCCCTCCAACGCAAGTTGCGGGGGTGCTGATGAAAGAGGCTCTGGCTTCGGAATGTCTACCTCGTTGTTGTTTACAGATGTTGAAGGAGAGCCAACACCATAAGACTCCTCAGCCTTCTCCGCAGGCATGAAACTTAAATCTTCATCCAAGTCTTGGAACATAAAGTTTCTGAACGACATCTCTGCAAAATAGAAACAAAAAGAAATAAATATCAGTGCTACATTGGTCCTACTTAAATAGAAGTAGATAAACATACTTTGTCCTTGGTTTATGATCATAGGCTTCTTGGGAGACCCCTCCCAACTCTGAGCAATCCCAGCCATGTATAAAATGGCTTCAGGGAATACTTGCACATCCACAGGGTATTTGACCAAACGCTGATAACAGGGATCACTTCGAACCTCGTAGGGCAGGGGGTCATTATACCGTTTAGCATTATACCTATTTTCCTTGTTCAGCAGCTCTGAATATGTAGGGGGAACAATAGTGTCTTGCACGTAGAAAAAGCTACCCTTCCAACCTGTTATGTTTGTGTACACTTTCCCAAACAGGTTGGGTACATCTGCCTCAGGTCTTTTTGCTAGTGTCAACCAATTGCCCCCAGGGTACAAGTTCAAAAATCCTCTTAAAACTGTCAATGTTGGTTCATAGCCGTAGGCTTTGCACATCACTATGAATGTGGTTAATTTGGAAAAACCAAAGGGATTAAACCTAGAGATATGAACTTTGTAGTATCGCATAAACTCTAATATCAGTGGGTGCAACGGAATCCTAAGGTTTGAATGACTAAATGCATGTGTATACAGCCCTACGAAACCTGGAGGGGCATCAAAGATACCCTGAGTAGGTTTGGGTAACATCATTTTATGTTCTAGTGGGATGGGATAATCGGCTAAGTGATTATGAAGATCTTTTGCAGATAATGTACACTTTTGCTGTTTTATAATGAACTTGGAATCCATTTTTTAAAGGAAAAACAACAAGCTATCAGTAAGAAAGAAGGATTACCTTTGTTTCGGAGTGATGGCGATGGCGTTTTACTGCTTGTGAAAATAGTCGGAGAGAGTAAAATGGGTTAGAGTTTCATCTACCCTCTTTTTATACTCCCTTTGGCATCTATTAAACACCGCACACGTGTCCCAAAGATAAGTATTACTCGTTTAAAAAATTTTAAATTTTGAATAGGGATGACTTTTGGTTTCCGGGTAAAGTGGGATAGTGTGATTCCTGTAGCGGGCAGCGGTAATAATTATTTCGCATTTAATGCGCTCAGTTAGGTAAGTAATTATCCCCTAACTAACGCAATTTGCAGTGAGATGTAATTTTTTAGAAGCAAGAAGTCGAATGCAATGCCTCTTCGCTCATATGCATCACTTTCGACTGGGGGGCTTGATGATGTACCCTCCGAGTAGCTCAAAGGACACTCCTCCGAGACGTGTCGAAGCCCTTCCATACAAAGGACCAGGTTAGGATTCCAAAATATCCACAGGCGTCAAACTATTCGTTGGCACGAAGGTTACCTTAGGGGAATTCGCCATTCGCAGCTCTAAGCCCTTCGGGGTATGGTTGAAGAAGGAACAATGGATAAGGAACCTCCTGACTTGGTCATACCCACGATCTCCCTCTCTCTCTTGGCTTCCCCGTCAAGTCTGAGAACGTGGGTCACTAACCCCTAGCGGTTACCCACAATCATGGGACGCCCCCATGATCTCCGACATTCATGCAAGAGTGTCTCTAACCGTATTTCTTCCACTATAAATAGGTTAGACGGACAATGGATTATGGTATGCTCATTTCACACTCATCTTTTTACTTACACACACTTATACAACCATAACTCATACTTACTCTCACGCCGGAGGTGGTTCACAGGGTCCTACCCCTGCGTAATCACTTAACGTAGTGTCTTAGTATTTCTTATTCTCAGGTTACAGGCGAGTCTTGGCTAGAACATACACCCCTCATTACTTTGATCCTCATCGAAGCCTGGTAGTGCAATCTTTTGCACAATCAAGAACCTTAGTTATCTTGATGATAACGAAGCATGGCAACTCATGGACTTGAGCTTGCTCGTCTTCAAGAAGTGGTGATCTTGCCTTTAAGAGGAACCTAGAAGATCACACAAAAACAAAAGACAAACTACATAGATCACTTGTGTTAATACAAATAAGCCGTAAAAACGTTTATTTATATTTTACGATCTTCTAATGTTTTGTCGATAACAAAAGTAAAATCATATTAACGAAACAAATAAAATACGGAAATGGTTTGAACTAATAGTTTTCTAACATATTCACATTTTCACATAAAACACTAAAACAAGTATAAGTGATTTTATGATCTAGATATATATGTACAACAACTAGTGTTTACATATTGGGTTAACAAGTATAAATGATTCTATGATTTAGATATGTACAACAACTAGTGTTTACATATTGAGTTAGCATATACTTAAACTAAGTATACTAAAATGGGTAAAAGCATGTAAATACTAAAATAAGGTAAAAACATGTAAATACTAAAATGGGTAGAAACTAGCAAATGGTATTGAACCATAACCCATGGTTTTATATATACCACTTATCTAAGTTCATTGTATCTAGAAAGAAAACCATGGATCAACCCATAACCCATGACCCATGACCCATAACCAAAAATACCCATGGGCAAAGAGGAGCGTTCCACGGATCCCTAACTTTGTGCTAGCCGGATCCCAAGTGGAAGGGATCCGTGGGATCCGGGGAAACAGTAGAGAATTTTCTCTATAAATAGAGAGCCATTTCTTCCTTACTAGGCATCCCTTTACACACATACTTCCCCCAAGTATTCTAACCCTCTAACCTCAGATCCAAGAGATCTATGTAGCTTTTCTCTTTTGTTTTTGTGTGATCTTGTAGGTTCCTCTTAAAGGAAAGATCACCACATCTTGAAGACGTGCAAGCTCAAGTCCATGAGTTGCCATGCTTCGTCATCATCAAGACAACGAAGGTTCTCTTGTTGATAGTTCTACCTTTCTCCATAGATGTTGGGTTGAAGGCATTAATGAAGAATGCCGAAAGTGTCAAGATGAAAGCATTAGTGAAAGGTGCTCATCATCTGTGTCAAAGCATTAGTGAAGAATGCTAAAGGTGTCAAGACGAAGGCATTAGTGAAGGGTGCCAAGCATTGTGTCAAAGGCATTAGTGAAGGATGCCAAAGAATCAAATCAAGTAGCATTTGGGAAGAATGCCTAGGTCGTATAATCGATGAGGTTCATCGTTATACATATATGTATTTGTTTATATACAAGGATGGTGATATCCTTGGTGGTTTTGTAACAAGGAGTAGATCTCCTTGAGATTAGGTGTTGTGTCGTGAAGGTGTAGTTCACCTAAGGTGTGAAAGAACTAGGTACTTAGCCTAGTACCTAATAAAGGGTAGGCGACGTTGTGAAGGATTAGTTCTCCTAAGGTGTGAAAGAACTCGGTGGTTAGCCTAGCACCGTATAAAGGGTAGGCGACGTTGTGTTAGGTGTGGTTCGCCTTGGTGTGAAAGAACTCGGTATTTAGCTTTGTACCGGAAAAAGGTTAAGCGACGTTGTGAAGGCTTCTCCGCCATAAGGAGTTGGTGTAGTGTTTACGAACTCTCGAGTAGGTGACTCGGGGAGTGGAGTAGGGCAAGGAAGGTGTCCTTGTAGCCGAACCACTATAAATACTTGTGTCGTGGTGATGTGCTTCTTACTCTTTATCTTTCATTATATGTTTATATATCTATCTATCAACGTCCAACATAAACAACCAAATAGATTGACATAAGTCGATCTAAATATTTAAAAGGAAGTTTTAAATTGGTAAAACTATTCAACCCCCCCCCCCCTTCTAGTTTTCCACAATTGGCATCAGAGCTTCGTAACCAAGTTTCTTAAAGTATATTGTACTTTAAAGACTTGATACGATCCGTGTATGTTTGAAAACTACAAAGAAGGATTTTTTTTTTGGATCATATTTTCTGCTAAATCATTTTGTTGGACATTGATAGATGATTTTAACAATATTCCGTTCTCGAGTAATTTTCATGCTAGAATTTCCCAAAATCTTCATTCAAAGATGAAGTCAACATTCAAGGAAGGATTCTTAAAGTAATCACAACTTTAGTACATCAAGTACAAATGATTACTTTAAAAGCTCATGAAGTATTTTTGGTCTTATACCAAATCAAGAAGCATAGAGGTATGTTTTACTTTTCATTAGATAGGATACTTGAGCTCTACTTATTTTCACAAGTACTACTTTGATTATTAAAACACTAAGAGTGTTAGAAGTCTCTTTCGTCACTCTTCCACCTTTCTCGTCATCGGGAATAATTTTTTTTTAACGCCGTCATCACATCCTCGATATGAGATTCATCAAAAGCCGTCATCCAAAAACAATCGTCATCTAAAACCTCCGAACTATTGCTTTTTGTTGGTAAGCTATTCCATAAGCATACTACAAAAATAATGTCAAACAACCTCTTTTATGTTCATAGTAGCCGGATCCCTCTAGTTGTACTAGCCGGATCCCAAATACAAAGGATCCGGGGGAACCGTGGAACAGAACTCAGCTATACGCTTTCAAAAATCACATTGTGCTCACAACATTGTTAATACAAATCAAAAACCATAAACCCATTTCCAACTAATTTTACCTAATTGGAAAATTTGTATTTCTAGGACCAACCATGCCCAAAGCCACTCAACAAGATCATCATGACACCGTCCACTATCTTACTCACTACTATCGTAAAAGGGGCCTGACCAAAACTAACCGTAAAATTTTCAAAAGCCTCACAAAATGACTTATTCACGAAGGTCGTGTAGTCAAGGAATGTTTCCTTGAAGATACCGACATTCGTCAAGTTTTCTCGACAATCAACTTTGATTGTCTTCTTGACATTGATGAACAAATTTGTCCGGTTTTTATTTTTGAGTTTTACAAAAGCTTTAGGATCATTAGAAACACCGATAATAGCATCTCAATTGCCTTTATCATCAACACACAAAACTTTACTCTTCCTCTCAACACTTTTGCTCAAATTCTTCGCATTCCTTGTGAAGGAATTTGTATGTACTCTCAAGATTGGGCAATTAACGCTCAAAACCTTGCACTTGATCCTAAGCCTCTTTACAACACTCCTCTCGACAATCCCGAAACCATTCATGATACTATCTTTAAAATTAGGACCAACCAATCCCGTTACGATCGTAACAAAAAGCTCATTCACCGTGATCCCTTTAAAATGGAACTTTTTGAAATGCATCCCATGTTTATAAAATGGGAAGAAATCCTTAGGGAAAACATCATTAGCCTAGTTGGAAACAAAGATCATCCAAACGCATGCCTTGTGCAAATGATCTATTTTCTTATCCACCAAAGGCCATTTAATCTTGCCTATTACATGGTAAGGAGAATGGCTGGGGTATTCAAAGCTTCCAACATGGTACTCCCATATGGTATGCTCCTAACACGACTTTGTAAGTACGTTAGTGCATTGCAACCATCCCCTATCAACGATGACCATTACCTTTCCGATCACGTCATGGTACCCCTTACCAAGCAACCATCTAAACGGTTCATGGTCAATGGAGAGAAACCCGAAGCTCTCTCGGACTCCTCGGCCGGAGAAGAAGAAGAAGAAGATGAGGAGGACATCGACCCCGTATCCAACATCAAATTGGACATTCTTGAATACCACGAACAACTTCCAACCATTCCAAACGAGACCGCGGAATTCAAACAAATAAGAGGCATGATTCAAAACCTCGCTTACAATCTCACTAAGCCGTCAAAAAGAAAAAGGAAGAATTGACGAAAGAGACAATAGGAATGTGCTTCTTTTCATTTATCTTATGTTTGAATGATTTCTTTTTAGCATTGTTGGTTTAGGGTATTTTGGATATTGTTTCTGGTGCTATATGATGGCTTGCTTATTCTTATTGCTTGTTTTATAGACGTAATAATGTGCAAAACCTGCACATCATTTCTAAATAGGTTCTGATCTGCAGATGCCAGATCCCTAGGAATAGCCTAGCCGGATCCCCTCCTTGAGGGAACCGTGGGATCCGTGTCAGCAGATAAGAAATACTACATTTCCTACATCAAGATTGCTTTCTAGATAAACTTCACATTAGCTAAGCATCTGTTTTAGAACCCAACTAAGTCTTATTCCATAATAAGAAAAAGCTTAGACTCACTAAAGGCTTACTTAAGATCTTAGTCTAAATACGTCTTGATTTACTAACACATCAAAAACCACCATATTTCCGCTCCATTACTCACAAGCCAAATTTTCATCTTTCAAAACACTTAAGTAGACAAATTAAACATTTTTAGAAAATTGTTTCAAATCATTCTTATTTCAAAATGAGTCAAAAATTAGTTTTTCAATTCCTATAATTTTTAAGGATTTTTCAAATTTCATCACAAGCTTAAATCTGATCACTAGGATCATTTATTATGACTTAACACCTCCAAAACACTTAGTGTTAACCTTGGATATCTATTGGTAGTCATCTTGTCCTATCCTCCTTCCATAAGAAACAATCATTAGCTACAAACACTTATTACTCATGATCATTCAAGTACCCTCTCATCCTAAAACACTTAGGAGAGCTGAAACACCCAAAACAAGATAGGATTTAGCTTCTAGAAACCCCATTTCAAATCTGTCATAACTGCTGAGAGCCGGATCCCTAGGAATAGCCTAGACGGATCCCTCCAAGGAGGGAACCGTGGGATCCGGGTGACAGTATATGTCTAACATTGCTAACCGAAACACTCCATCTCATCTTAAATGAGTTCCTAGATCAGTGTAAACTCTGAATCTCAACCTTGTGCATGTCAATCATCACATTTCCATGAACATTAGTGGATTAAGTCTTAAATACAAAATTGCCAAGATCTTCTCTTTATAAACCACATTGCCTAGAACACTTTAGTCATCTCACACAAAAATCAGCAATTGCAACCATTTCCCTTAGTCATTTCAATATGAGAAAGGCTCCTAGTGCTCACTCATCCACCCAAGAAACTTGCTAGAATCATACACGAAGTTTCTTCAACCGAATCATCTCCGGTTAAGTCCACCAATGCTAGGATTTCTCCCACATCAAGGAAACCAATCAAACTAATCCCCAAGAATAAGATTCCCACTAGGATATCTTCACCAAATTCTACCATAGCAAACAAACCCCCCACAACTCAACCAACATCATTAGTACCTAGAGATACTTCACAATCATTTTCACACTCTCACAATGTAGAAGACTTACCCTCTTGGCCATCTCATCTTTCACCATTACCATCCAATTCACATGAAAAGATTGAGCCACAAAATCAAAATATTGAATCAACACTTGATCCAAAAGCAAACTCTATCATCCCTCCCAATAGTCCATTTTGGATTATGAGAAGACATCAAAAGCAACCACCTGACTAAATAGAAGTTGATGTCTCTTTACCTCTAGCCACAAGCATTATAGAGCCACCACTAAATGAGTCTCAACCAAATCCTCCTTTATTTGAAGAACCTCAACCCACTTCACTTGAACTTTCACTTCAAGAAATTCAAAACCATAACAAGGATTGCTATCATTGTAAACACGTTGAAAGGTTGATACATGAATTACGCGAAGAACATCGTTTCATGTTTCATCACCTCCTCGAACGTTTCGAAGAGGTTAACAAGCCTAAAATACAATGAGCATAATAGTCGTAAGCTCAAACCTAGAACGTTTAGGACACCTTTTCGTAATTAAGTTCTTTAGTTGAATCACTAATTTGGAGTAACTTATTAGCATTATGAGTACTTGTTTGGTTAAGCTCATTCTCTTAGTTTTAGAGATTTAGGTGATTATCTCTTATTTTATTGAATGAACATCTATTTGCTATGTGTTGTGCGTTGTGATCTGTATTGCTCATATATATATCATCATCATAGTAGCATTACTTGACACATCTTCATTGATGAAGAAACTGTCAACAGACAGCCGGATCCCTCCATTTTGCCTAGACGGATCCCTCAAAGAAGGGAACCGTGGGATCCGTGGTACAGAAGCACAGAATTGTACTAACTTGAGTTTTCTTGCAGGAAATTATGCACTATACTCTTGTCTTTCTAACCTTTACTTTGTAGACTTTCAAAATAACACATGAAGATTTTGACACCATAAAAGCTAGGGGGAGCTTTGTGTCAAACAATATTGCAAAATCATTTGCAACTTAATCCAATTTTGGATTACACTTCATGATACCCCATTGCAACTTTGCAATATTCGAGGGGGACCACGTTTTCGTCACTTAGACGAACCATTTGCAAACTTAATTGCAAAAACAATTAGTTTATTTTACGTTATGTCCTTGACGCCCTTTCAAAGGGATGGACTCGTCAAGGGGGAGTTAAGACGAGTACCATTCCCGTCACTTGCTCTCGTTACATCTTTTATAATTTTTCTTATAAAAATTGTATTAGTTTCTTTTAACACTTTTTATTTCGATAAAAAGGGGGAGAAGAAAGTAAAAAAAACAAATTCAAACGTTTACGAATTTTAGATTTTCCTTAAAATAATTTTATGTTTTGTCATCAACAAAAAGGGGGAGATTGTTAATACAAATAAGCCGTAAAAACGTTTATTTATATTTTACGATCTTCTAATGTTTTGTCGATAACAAAAGTAAAATCATATTAACGAAACAAATAAAATACGGAAATGGTTTGAACTAATAGTTTTCTAACATATTCACATTTTCACATAAAACACTAAAACAAGTATAAGTGATTTTATGATCTAGATATATATGTACAACAACTAGTGTTTACATATTGGGTTAACAAGTATAAATGATTCTATGATTTAGATATGTACAACAACTAGTGTTTACATATTGGGTTAGCATATACTTAAACTAAGTATACTAAAATGGGTAAAAGCATGTAAATACTAAAATAAGGTAAAAACATGTAAATACTAAAATGGGTAGAAACTAGCAAATGGTATTGAACCATAACCCATGGTTTTATATATACCACTTATCTAAGTTCATTGTATCTAGAAAGAAAACCATGGATCAACCCATAACCCATGACCCATGACCCATAACCAAAAATACCTATGGGCAAAGAGGAGCGTTCCACGGATCCCTAGCTTTGTGCTAGCTGGATCCCAAGTGGAAGGGATCCATGGGATCCGGGGAAACAGTAGAGAATTTTCTCTATAAATAGAGAGCCATTTCTTCCTTACTAGGCATCTCTTTACACACATACTTCCCCCAAGTATTCTAACCCTCTAACCTCAGATCCAAGAGATCTATGTAGCTTTTCTCTTTTGTTTTTGTGTGATCTTGTAGGTTCCTCTTAAAGGAAAGATCACCACATCTTGAAGACGTGCAAGCTCAAGTCCATGAGTTGCCATGCTTCGTCATCATCAAGACAACGAAGGTTCTCTTGTTGATAGTTCTACCTTTCTCTATAGATGTTGGGTTGAAGGCATTAATGAAGAATGCCGAAAGTGTCAAGATGAAAGCATTAGTGAAAGGTGCTCATCATCCGTGTCAAAGCATTAGTGAAGAATGCTAAAGGTGTCAAGACGAAGGCATTAGTGAAGGGTGCCAAGCGTTGTGTCAAAGGCATTAGTGAAGGATGCCAAAGAATCAAATCAAGTATCATTTGGGAAGAATGCCTAGGTCGTATAATCGATGAGGTGCATCGTTATACATATATGTATTTGTTTATATACAAGGATGGTGATATCCTTGGTGGTGTTGTAACAAGGAGTAGATCTCCTTGAGATTAGGTGTTGTGTCGTGAAGGTGTAGTTCACCTAAGGTGTGAAAGAACTAGGTACTTAGCCTAGTACCTAATAAAGGGTAGGCGACGTTGTGAAGGATTAGTTCTCCTAAGGTGCGAAAGCTCTTGGTGGTTAGCCTAGCACCATATAAAGGGTAGGCGACGTTGTGTTAGGTGTGGTTCGCCTTGGTGTGAAAGAACTCGGTATTTAGCTTTGTACCGGAAAAAGGTTAAGCGACGTTGTGGAGGCTTCTCCGCCATAAGGAGTTGGTGTAGTTTTTACGAACTCTCGAGTAGGTGACTTGGGGAGTGGAGTAGGGCAAGGAAGGTGTCCTTGTAGCCGAACCACTATAAATACTTGTGTCGTGGTGATGTGCTTCTTACTCTTTATCTTTCATTATATGTTTATATATCTATCTATCAACGTCCAACATAAACAACCAAATAGATTGACATAAGTCGATCTAAATATTTAAAAGGAAGTTTTAAATTGGTAAAACTATTCAACCCCCCCTTATAGTTGTCCACAACTTGGATCTGAGGTTAGAGGGTTATAACACTTGGGAAGTATGTATGTAAAGTGGTGAATAGAAAGGAAGAAATGGCTCTCTATTTATAGAGAAAATTCTCTACTGTTCCCCGGATCCCACGGATCCCTTCCACTTGGGATCCGGCTAGCACAAAGCCAGGGATCCGTGGAACGCTTCTCTTTGCCCATGGGTATTTTTGGTTATGGGTCATGGGTCATGGGTTATGGGTTGATCCATGGTTTTCTTTCTAGATACAATGAACTTGGTTAAGTGGTATATATAAAACCATGGGTTATGGGTCAATACCATTTGCTAGTTTTTACCCATTTAGTATATACTTGATTTTACCCATTTTAGTATACTTAGTTTAAGTATATGCTAACCCAATATGTAAACACTAGTTGTTGTACATATGTATTTAAATCATAAAATCACTTATACTTGTTTTAGTGTTTTATGTGAAAACGTAAGTGTGTTAGGAAACTATTAACTCAAACTATTTACGTATTCTATTTGTTTCGTTAAAATGATTTTACGTTTGTTATCGACAAAACATTAGAAGATCGTAAAATATAAATAAACGTTTTTACTGCTTATTTGTATTAACACATTTCATACCCTTTATGTTTGTTTCGTTCCACCTATTCACCTTAGCCTACCATGTAGTCTTAATTTGTGATCGGCAAGTCATTGTTTGCCCAAAGTTCAAGGTTCAAGTAGAGAGGTTCGAAAATCACGCTTTCGTCAAAGAATTATATTTGAAGATCATTGAAGACCCCCATATTCTCATTATATGTTCATCTCAAGTGGGGGATGTTATGTTTTTAGTTATGAAAAAAAAATGATGATTCGAAAAAAAAGTAGTTTATTGTTTATTGTTAAGTGCAATTTTATAAGCACTATGATAAGAGCTCATCAGATATTAAGCATCGAGTAGGCCACCTCGGTCACATTTGAAGAATTAAGTTGGTAATTATTGCGCCAACAGTTGGAGAACAGGTAATGTGCCCATCATGACGTCCGCTAATGGCACATCTACTTGATTTATCATGATCCGGTTTCTTCACCTTAAAGCTTGAACTTTGGATAAACGTTAGGCGGTGAGAACTTGGTTATAGGTTAAGCCTATTTGTTTCGTTATTTTTATTTTTACACCAATTATTTCCCATGTCTTATCCTACCTTTTAGTCATGAAGCGTGTCTAGGAGATGAAGCGAGCAATCTTTGGTGTCTTGGCCATGGATTTGGTCATGTATCATTGATTTTGTCCATTTTGCCATGCCATGTTAGTAATGACATTTCACGCTTAAGCCATGTTGTGTCCACCCATATTGCCTTCAAAGATTGTTTAGTCTTTAACTCTAGTGGTGGAGATTTGTGTAACCTCCAAGCTTATGATAGAATACATTCTATGACTGTGCTTTGAGTGATCACCCCGAAATTGACACTTAGACTAGATGAGAGAATTTGAGTGTTTGTTCCCATTTCGTGAGGTGTTCGGCTTTGGTTTATTATAGCATAAGGGATTTTTAAACTCATATCTTCCAGGTAATGGGGGATATCTTTTTAGAAAATTTTCTAATAAGGTCTACTTGAGGGCAAGTAGAGTTCAAGTGGGGGGATATTTGATAACATCAAATAGTCCTGACTTTTTAGTGTCAATTTCCCCCGATAATGCTTGTATTTTATGTCATTTATATGGATTTACGCTTGTATTCCTCTATATTTCACTTTCAGGTAAATTATGAGCATCGGAGCTTAAGAGACGCGGATTTGGAGATTTTCCTAACGGTTTATGATAGTATGCTACTAACGAAGAAGCTACGGCGTAACTCAATCTCTCACATTATGCCGTAGCTAGTGTTTTAGCTCGGATTGCCTACTCAACAGCAATTAAGGCGTAACTCCCAACTAAGGTTACGCTGTAATCATCTAGGTCATGAAATATTTCGCGCCTCCATCAACAACGCCGTAATTCCTCAGCAAGCATTACGCCGTAGTCCACTTAACGAGAGTTCTGTATTGAAGTTACAGCGTAACCGTTCCCTAGTGTTACGCTGTAACAACCGGAAAATTCTCGGTCTACTTAAGACGTCACTACTTCATCTCGTTAGGAAAAACGCGAGTTATTTATTTTATTTAGTATTCACGGACGATTATAATCGAGAAACAAGAAGTACGATAGTTTTCCTGAAAAACGAGTCCACACGCGTATCGGCAGTACACCATTTATGGCTTAAATATAAAAGTTAGCAATCGAAATCAACGACACTAAATTATTATCAGTTTTACGAAAAAGTGTCCGAAAATATAAATATTACATTTTTCCTATTTCGGGACGATACGTTTATAATCCGAACAGCGGGACACGGAATACACCTAATATCAAAATTATCCTAACAATAACTAATAATAAAACACATTTAATAAATAAAGACCTAAATAATCCTACCCTGTACCCCAGTCAACCCACGCCCACCTCCTTTTACTGCTTCCCCAAGAATGACTTTTCTCTTCTTTATCCTCCCTCCCAATACACGCTCCATCTCCTTCTCCTCCTGGTAAATCCCACACCATGCTTTCTCATCTAGAAACCCTCCATCAACCCCTTTTTAGTGATAATCAAATAAAGTCATCATCCTCTAGCAAGGTCAAATCGAAAAGCAGGAAGAAGATACCATGGTCGACCTATCACTATCTCGGTTTCATGTCCCAGGAAGAGTCACAAGATCACATAAGAATTTGATAGTTGAGAGAGAGCTTTCTTGAAGCTAGGCAACACCACTTTTCATGTATCAAAAGTTCCTTTTTGATTTTCCTTAAACTCTCCTATATAAGACCTTCGAATGCCTTAAGGTCCACACCATTTTCCCTTCAAACTTAGTCACGAAATCAGTATCATTCTTGGTTGATTCGTTGGTGTGGATTCTTGGGCAATTCGGAAGAAAGGGTCGACTTGTGCTCCCTCATAAGGTTTTCAATCATCCCATCAAATCTCTTCTTTTTTTGTAATTGTAAAAATATTATGATTAGTATTGTTTTGTTCTTTAGTAAATTGTGAGAAAATTATGATTGAATCACTAAATGGGTAATTAAGATTATGAAATGGTAAAATTGTTAGTCCGAATACATTGATACATTGGCTCGGGTAAATGGAAGTGTTAGGATGCGTCACCTTAGGTTGTCCTTGTGTCAAGTCGGTTGGAGCCAAGATGGCCTTGATCGACTGTAACTGGATCGACCACACCAAGGGTACTAGGTCGAGCCTAGTCATCCCCACAAGTTGGTACCACGACTTAGATTGTCATGGGTCGAGTGAATGGAAGCCCCTCCTTTGGTCTCATGGTAATCCATGGGTTGACCACTTGGCCATAACCATAGTTTTCAACCCTAAAGACTACCCATCCCATATTTATGATTCGCCCCTTGTGTCATTCTTTTGTTACCCCTAGGTGCCGGCTTGAGTGAGAGCTTGTATCAAGTGCCCAAGAACTAGAGCCTTGGCAGCCGAGCGTAGACACACTAGTCATCGTTTCCTTGTCAATTAACACCCAGGTATGTGGTCACCTTGACACGATGAAAGTGTCCCTCAAAAACCCTTGAACATAGTACCAAACGTCACCTTGTATCAACTCATGAATGCCCGAATTAGTCATTGTTTTGAGCTATTCCTGCCCCACGTTATTACCTCGACTGCCCAACGATTACCAAAAACACCACTACTTTTGTTCTAGGATACGTTAGCATCATGCCTCCTATCCCATGATCGAATACCAACAGAAATGTGTAACTAAGAAAACTTGTTCCTGCCTTCTCCTTTTCACCCAATTAAGGTGCGCTTGGCAGTAACCTTTGGGCCGAAGCCCAACCCCCTATCCACATCGACCCTCTAGCCCATGATGCCATCCCTTTTCCCCCTCCTTGGCTGCCCGTTTCAGTCCATGTAGAGCCCACGTTTCCCTCCCCCTTTCCCTGTGACCATTATTCGTAAGCCACCAAGAGAAACCAAACACATTAACGTATACATTCTCATCGTACTATAAAACTATCAACTCATATGTTGGGAATTCTGTGAAGTATGAATTATGCTGAAATTACTGCTGAAGGATTCTGCTGATGTAGTGTGGAATTTGCTGAAGATCTAATTGTACTGAAGTAGTGAAACTGTGTATATGGTTTCTGCAGAGATAGTTATTCCGCGTATTCTATAGTTAGTTAGGATATGCATGAGCTTTATTAGGAAGTTATAATGTATATCTTATTTAGTTTTATGTTTATACGTTTCTTGGGAAACAGTTTAGGGTTCCTTGTCTATAAAAGGAACACAATAGTATGAGTTATGTACGAATTGGAAAAACAAAGTTTTAGTTAATTTAAAGATCCATAGAGGATCAAAGTGTTCTTAGTTATTTGTTATTGCTTGTGTTTAAATTCCACTACAGAATACAAGTTATAGAGATTGTCTTTTAGTGTACTTGTGATTACATAAGTATAACTAACGATCTACGAGTGCTCATAAGATCTATCAAGGTCTTTGTTTCGACAAGTGGTATCAGAGCCTCGGGAGAGTCTCTAAGAAACTAAGAACAGTCTTTTCTCTACACACATACAACCTAAACAATATTCACCATGCCTGGATCAGATGATGATCTTGAAGTCACCAACAACAATAACAGCACCTCTATGCAACAACTCAGTCTTTCTAACAGCAATGCTAAGTTTCCCTATCTCAAGAAGGAGGAGTATGATTTGTGGTCGATGAAGATGCAGAACTGGATCTCCAACATTGATTGGAATCTTTGGGAAATCGTGAAGAAGGGGAATAGTTTGAAGAGGACTATCACAGATCCTGATGGTAATGTTACCATTGTTCCTCCCAAATCTGTTGAAGAGATAATGGCCATGCAAAGAGAGCACAAAGTGAGAACTATCCTTCTTCAGGCTATACTTGAAGATCACTTGGGTGATTTTCACTACATGCTGGATGCAAAGGACATATAGATGGCAATCAAGGCGAGGTTCGGTGGCAACGAGGAGTCCAGGAGAATGAGGAAGTCTATGTTGAAACAACAGTTTCAAGAGTTCCAAATCTCAGAAGAAGAAGGTGTCCACAAGGGATATGATAGGTTTCATAAGATATTGAGTCAGTTGAATCAGCTGAAGGCAAAGCCAGATAATGATGACTGTAATTCAAAGTTCTTTCGATCTTTACCTTCATCCTGGTTGCAAGTAAGTATTACCCTCAAGGCTAAAGGTGGGCTGGACATGCTCACTTTTGATGAACTATACAACAGACTTAAATCCCTTGAGCCTGATGTTAGAAGTCCCTTTCGTGCATCCACTCCTGGACACACAGCATTTGTCGGGGCCTCCCCCTCCAATATGAGGACACATGCTCCAAGTCCAACTTACTCTTCATCATCATCTTCTTACACTACCACTCCATCAAGTTCTCAACCAAAAGCTAGTAGTGTGTTGGAAGATGTTCTTCACTCGTTTGTTGCTGACTATGATACTCAACAGCATCTTGTCTATGAAGATTTTGAACAGTTGGACCCGTTTCATATGGAGGAGATGAAATTGAAGTGGCAGGTGGCCATGCTTTCAGTAGATATCAAGAGGTTTGAGCAGAAGTCTGGGAGAAAGTTTGACTTTCAGGGAAGAGATCCAGCTAGATTTGACAGAAGAAAAGTCAAGTGCTTTACCTGTCACCAGATTGGTCACTTCTCAAGGGAATGCAAGGATAGGAAGGCTGGAGATGGAGTTAGATATTCTTCCTATCAGCAGAATCAAAAGGAAGCTGGAACTTCGAAGACTGGAAACTCAGCTGCTCTAGTCACCGTGGATGAGCATGTCAACTGGTCGATGCATGAGCCTGTGAATGAGGAAGCTTTTGATGCTGAGAATATTGGATTGCTGGCTAGCTGTACTTCAGAGGATAGGCATGAGCAAATTGCCTTGATGGGCATCTCTCAGGTACACAACTGTGTTTTTAGTTGTAGTGAACGATACAATGAACTTAAGGAAGAATATGATATTTTGAAACCTAAATATAATGAATGCTATGTTGAAGTTGAAGCTTTTAAACAGGCTTTAAAAACATTAGAAAGACAAAAAGTGTGGTTTCAAAAGAATTAGTTGGCTTATGATGAGAAAATAAGGGTGTTACAAAGTGATCTAGATTGTGCTAAAATTGATTTAAAACGCACTGAAAAAGAAAAAGCTGAGGTAGTCTCTGAAAACCTAGTGCTAAAAGAGAAACTAGATGAGGAAATAGCTAGACATAAACAATGGTTAATATCAGGTAACAATCTAGCTAGAGAGATCTATAGCAGTCACACGTAAATCTACACCAGCAGGACTAGCTAACTTTGTTAAAGAAGGTAATTTACATGCGGTGAGTGGACCAATTAGAGGTGAACATATGCCCATTGACCTGTCCATCACTGTTGACTTTGATGGATCATACCATCTATATGGAAAAAAGTTAAAAGACTTGCCAGACCCTGATTCTTCATCTAATGATTTTGTCTCTTGCTCTGACAGTGACAAATCTTCTGATCAAGGGTCTACTTCTTATGCCAGTTGTGATTCAAGTGATAAGTCAGACCTACCCAAGACCTCACCTAAGCCTGCACCCAAGACTCCCTACAAGCCTTTTAGAGTTCCTGTTGAGGAGTTAACTTCCAAGACAGTTTCCTCGGAAGACTTGTCTTTTAATTCTTTGCATAATAATACTGTTAAAAACAATTCCTTTAATGTTTCTGGTTTGAATGCTTTTACATGTAATAGAACATCTTTCAATTTGAATAAATCTTCTAAAAAGAAGACATGTTTTGTTTGTGGAAGCAAATTTCATTTGATTAAGGATTGTGATTTTTATGAGCAAAGAATGGGTGTATGTGCAAATCAGCAGAAATCTAGACCAATGTGGACCAATGTTAATGATATACCACCTTATGTTCCATAGGCAACCCATAATAAATCTTCTTCATTTCCTTGGAGAAGATCTGTTGCTAAACCATGTGTGCAACCTACTAGTTCATATTTTAAACATGGTTATTGGCCTGGATGTGTTGACTCAATGTATGCTGGGAAGGGATATCGGGATACTGCTGTGAAGCCCTCAGCAGGTTGTTCTTGGACTAAAAAGGGACCTACTTGTAAATGGAAACCCAAGAACAATAGTGGATCTTATACATCTGCGTGGCCTACCTCTAATGATCCACAAGGCAGGCTCAAGTCAGTGATGACTTGAGCCTCTATAGTGTACTAATATTTTGTATATTTTTGTTGTTGTTGTAGGATCATCCTCTTAAGCATAAGGACATTGGTATTGTTGACAGTGGTTATTCTAGAAGCATGTCAGGAAACAGAGATATGATGCATAATTTTGTACCCATAGAAGGAGGAGGCAATGTGACTTTTGGTGGAAGTGATGGTAGAATCACTGGGAAAGGGACCATCAAAACACCTTTACTGGACTTTGAGAATGTGTACTATGTCAGGGAACTGCAACACTTTAACTTGTTCTCAGTCTCACAAATATGTGACACTAAGAACAAAGTATTCTTCTCTGAGGATGAATGTCTTGTGCTATCTAAAGACTTCAAACTTCCAGAAGATTCATCAATTCTGTTGAGAGTTCCTAGGAATCACAATCTATACACATTCAACTTAAATGATGTTCAACCAGAAGGTGACCTTACTTATTTGGTGGCTAAAGCATCCCTGGATGAGTCTACTAAATGGCATAGGAGGATGGCTCATGTGAACTTCAAGACCATAAACAAGCTTTCTAAACTGGGTCTTGTTGAAGGTCTTCCTTCCAAAGTTTTCACCAATGAACATAATTGTGTTGCCTGCAACAAAGGAAAGCAACACAGAGCCTCATACAAATTTGTTACTGCTGTGAGCATTATTTCTGAACCTCTTCAGTTGCTTCATATGGACCTTTTTGGTCCAACTCAAGTCAGAAGCATTGATCACAGGTATTGTTGTCTGGTAATCACTGATGGCTATAGCAGATTTTGTTGGGTATTCTTTCTGAGGACTAAGGATGAGACATCTCAAGTGCTGAAAGACTTCATTACCCTTGTTGAAAACCAGTTGAATAAAAAGGTTAAAGGAATTCGGTGTGATAATGGGACAAAGTTCAAGAATGTTGTACTTATAGAACTTTGTAGGTCTAAAGTGATAAAAAGGGACTATAGCACTCCAAGAACCCCACAACAAAATGGGGTAGCTGAAAGAAAGAATATGACCTTAATAGAGGTTGCAAGATCAATGTTGGCAGACTCTAAACTACCCACTATGTTTTGGACTGAAGCAGTTGGCACAGCTTGTTATGTACTGAACAGGGTATCCATTACTAGACCTCATTTCAAGACACCATATGAACTTCTCACAGGTAAAGTTCCTGCTATTCATTACCTCAAACCTTTTGGTTGTCAAGTGACCATTCTAAATACTAGTGATCCACTGGGTAAATTTGATGAGAAAGCTGATGATGGTTATATTGTGGGTTATTCAGCTCATAGTAAGGCTTACAGGGTCTACAATCTAAATGCTAAGAAGATTGAGGAGACTTTGAACCTGAGATTTCTAGAAGACAAGCCGAATATTCAAGGGCAGGGTCATGTTTGGTCTTTTGCCTTGATTACTTAACTGATTACTTGGGTTATTCTAGACATGTGGCTAACCAAAATGCAGGTACTTAAGAGTCTCCCACTAACAATGCAGGTACAATGGATGCTGACTCTGACAGTGAGTTTGAAGATGATGAACAACCTATTATTGTGCCTTCCTTCTCCCCTAACCATTTTGCAGGTGATACTTCAAAGGTTACTTCTGATGAGAGTGAAGATGAGTCACATTATGCAGAGGACCTTGCCAGGCTTCAGACACAAGAGTATGCAGCTAATCTTGAAGCTGAGAAGCTGAATGGGGAGGTTGCAAGAGAAGCAGTCAGTGGAAACCATGATTCTCCTGACAGTGATCCTGTTTCTCCCATCATCAACAAATCTGCTGAAAGCCCTGCTGTTTCTACTCCTATGTCTACTAAAGTGTCTACAGACTTTGGAGAACCATATACACGCTTTCCAAGTCCTTCAGATCTTGGAAATCATCAACCCAAAGCTGGCATCTTCATCTCACCTTCCTATGACACTGATTTTGAGCCAACTGTGACTAATCTTGATACATCAATTGAAGTCAACCCAACTGCTACTAAAAGGATCAACATTGCTCATCCTCAATCCAATATTATTGGTGATCTTCTAGCACCTATTAGAACTAGAAGGGCTGTAACAAGTTCTAAATTTGGACAGGTTGCTTTTCTCTCCTATGTCTCAAACCAGCAAAGAGACAATCACACAGACTTTGAGCATTGTCTGTTTGCTTGTTTTCTTTCTCAAGTGGAACCAACCAGTGTTACTCAAGCTCTTGAAGACTCAAGCTGGCTTGAAGCAATGCAAGAAGAGATGCAACAATTTCAAAATCAACAAGTTTGGATCTTGGTACCACTACCTGATGGCAAGTATGCAATTGGGACAAAATGGATTTTGAAGAATAAGAGGGATGCAAGGGGTGTTGTGATTAAAAACAAAGCTAGATTAGTAGCTCAGGGATACAGGCAAGAGGAAGGAATTGATTATGATGAAGTGTTTGCACCTGTTGCTAGAGTTGAGGCCATTCGAATTTTCTTGTCCTATGCATCTTACATGGGATTCATGGTATATCAAATGGATGTCAAAGGTGCTTTTCTGTATGGTGAAATAGAGGAGGAGGTTTATGTCACTCAACCCAAAGGATTTGAAGACCCAGATCATCCTACTCATGTTTACAAGGTTGTAAAAGCTCTCTATGGACTACATCAGGCACCAAGAGCATGGTATGCTAGGCTTTCATAATTTCTGCTGAAGCATTGTTATAGAAGAGGTGCCATTGATAAGACACTTTTCCTTAAGAAGAATTCCACAGACATCATACTTGTGCAAGTTTATGTGGATGACATTATTTTTGGATCCACCAAAGAAGCTTGGTGCAGGGAGTTTGAGGAGCTGATGAAGGGAGAGTTTCAGATGAGTGCTATGGGGGAGCTTACTTTATTTTTGGGTCTCCAAGTTTAGCAGAAATCTGATGGTATCTTTATCAGTCAGGATAAATATGTGAGGGATATCTTGAAGAAGTTTGGTATGGAGAGTGTCAGGACTGCCACTACACCTTATGAAGCTCCAAAGACAAAGACCAACAATGAAGCAGATTCGGCTGTGAATGTTCACTTATACAGATCAATGATTAGTTCTTTGATGTATTTGACAGCTTCAAGGCCAGATATTACCTTTGCTGTGAGTGTGTGTTCTAGACATCAAGTCACTCCACTTACTTCCCATCTGAATGCAGTCAAGAAGATCTTTAAGTACCTAAAAGGCCAACCTCATTTAGGTCTTTGGTACCCAAAAGAGTCTCCTTTTAAGTTGGAAGCATATAGTGATAGTGACTATGCTGGTGCAAATCTGGATAGGAGATCCACAACTGGAGGTTGCCAATTCCTTGGAAAGAGATTGATTTCTTGGCAGTGCAAGAAACAAACCATTGTGGCTACCTCATCTACTGAAGCAGAGTATGTTGATGCTGCCAATTGCTGTGGACAGGTTCTTTGGATACAAAATCAATTGTTGGATTATGGGTATAACTTCATGAACACAACGATTTTTATTGATAATCAAAGTACCATATGCATTGTTAAAAATCCAGTTTTTCACAGTAGAACTAAGCATATTGAAATCAGGCACCACTTTATAAGAGATGCATATGAAAAACATTTGATAAAAGTGGTTAAGATTCACACTGATGATAATGTGGTAGATTTACTGACTAAGGCTTTTGATGGACCAAGGTTTCAACACCTAGTGGTCAATATTGGGATGCTTAACCCTTAACTGCAAAGTTTAAGGGGAGGCATAGGCCTCAGGGGAGGCATATGCCTCAGGGGAGGATTCATGTTGTAAACTTTGTAAATTATTGTTTATATTCACTAACCAGCTAATGTTCTTTTAGTTTGTTTGTCTTGGTTTGGTTTGTATGTTTCTCTGTGTCTGTTTTGCAGATTGCATATATAAGTTAAAGTTCACCATGGTTGGTCAATTGGATTATGGCCAAGTAAGCTTTAAAGCTTGTTTCTAATGATAATAAAGTACTGAAGTGAGCTAATTATTTCTACTGAAGAGAAGTACTGAAGTTAAATTGTTCATTCATTCAAGAAACAGTTTACAGCTTACAGCTTACAATCAACTTCAAAGGAGAATACAAGACCACTTCTATACAAGATCTACTAAACCTATTCTAGCTCTTATCATCTACTAGCTCATATCATCTATTCCAAACGCTGGATATGCATGGCCAGTACAACGAAGAAGCTAAGGATCAAAATGGGAAGGATGGATTGATGAAAACGAAGATGATGAAGATGAATACAGTATATGGATGTGTGATATGACAATCTTCCATTGTTCCATCTACTCGTTCCACCATAAAGCAACCAATCCATCTTCCTTTTACCCTTTTCCTTAAACGATATGAGATGAAGCACCAAAACATGGCGCAGGAAGAGCTAACACCACCTCTTCTTTGGCACGTGGCCTTGGTTGAGGTTGAGGTGTTGAAGGTTGGGGGTGTGATGTTCTCTCCTTGTTGGAGTCATCAGAGTCATCAGAAGACTCACTTGGATCCACTACACTATCATCTTCAAAAGCAGGGAGAAATGGGGATTTCAAAGGTAGAGGTTTATCTTGATAAGAAGATCGTAAAAATTGGCGAAAATCATCACTGGATGATGATGATGATAATGAGAATGATGGAGAGGAGGTTGGATCAATAACCTCTGGTTTATTTGACATGGTTTTGTTGATGATTATGGTATTTTTGGAGAAATTAGGGTTTGAGTAGACTATTGGGGTAATTGATATGAGTCGAGTGTGCATTGGGAATGTTTTATAGACGGATTCAAGGTGTTATGATAATTAATGTGAGTTGGTGTCACAGTAAAAAGATATTTACTGAAGGATACTTAGCAACTTGAGTTATTTCTGCTGATTGATCTTCTTCAGTAGTTTGACTCGTGTTTCTGCTGAAGTGTTAAGTTTGAAATTGGTTGAAGTTATTTTCCACGCAAGATATGGTCAACATAAGTTCCGATATATTTGACCATCAATTGGGAAACTTTCATTATTAACCAATTTACATATCTTCGCTCAAAATACCTGATTCCCACCTCACTTGATTTAAACACCCTTTCTATTGCGTGAATCATAACCCACTCTCATAAATTCTCTAATGGCGCTTCAAATTAAGAAGAATCATAACAAAGTTGCTTATCTAGGAAAAGCAAAAGGTCATGAAATCTATGAACCAATGGTGGAGTTCTTGAAGCAATCAAAGATTCATTATGCTTTAACGCATTCTCCGGAAGTAATTTATGAATCATTGGTTGCACAATTTTGGGCTTCTGTTGTAAAAAGAAGTGACACAGAGATTGTAGCTACGATTGATAGAACAGATTATGTGATTACGGAAGATTTGATTAGGAGGCAACTAAGGTTGGAAGATGCCGATGGGGTTTATCATTCTAATTCTATGGAGATACTTGAAGGACTAAGAGCTGTGGGATATCAGGGTACGAGAACTGATATGTGGCAGAAGAACAAGCTTTGCCCTACATGGAGGTTTTTGGTACACACTTTACTACAGTGTATTAGCAATAAGTCAGGGGGATGGGATCAATTTTCTACTCAATTGGGTTGTGGGATTGTATGTCTGTCACAAGGGGTAACTTATAATTTTTCTAAATATATTTTTGATAATATGGTTGAAAATGTTCAAAGAAAAAAGCATAAGTTTTTAATGTACCCTAGGTTCTTGCAAATGATTTTAGACATAACAACCCAAGTCCAAGCTTTTTGTCCCATAGGAGCTCTGTCTTCTAAACTGTTTGCTTCGATGAAAACTCATTATGAAGGGGAACATCATCCTTTGCTAGCAGCTATGTTGCCTCAAGGCAATGAGGCTGCTGATGAGGGTAATGTTGTTGGTTCTCCACCCTCTACCACTGTTGCTGCTGATGGTAATCCATCAGTTGCCATGGATGAGGGACCTTCTAATATTGCTGAAGCTACACATGTTTCTCCTGACCAACCACCATCTACACCTTTGCCTATGCCTACATCTAGTTCACCACCTACTCATATTGCTCCTGATGAATTTGAGACTGCCTTTGATAGAATGCTTACACCCAGTCCTATTAGAGAGCCTGTTGTTGAAAGCTCTCCTATATTTGAGCAAGACCATTTTTCTACTGAAAGGTCCAATGAAGCTCCCATTACCACAGAGCAATCTGCTGGTGGAGCTGAGGATCCTATTACTCTTACTTATGTCTATGATTTGCTCAACAGGACTGTCCAAGAGGTTGCAGATCTAAAAAGGGAGCTTGCTGAAACTAGATCTACACTTGGTGGTGAAATTGTGGATTTAAAGAGAAAGGTTCAAGATTTGGAAGAACAACTTGGGCATTGTAGCAACAGAAGAGTTGTTGTTTCTTCTGATGAGGAGCAAGTGGATGCTAATTTGGATTCACTTGATATTTTTGCTAATGTGGCTCAACAATCTAATGCTTCTACTCCAATGGCTGCTAAATCTGTAAAGCAAAAGGAGCCAATTTTGTTTTCTAGAAGGAGGAGAAGGCAATATTTGAACAAGGATACGTTGCAAAGTGTGGATGTTGCAACTACTGAAGAGCATGTTGTTGCTGATACTCCTATGATGGATATTGCTCCTGAAGATGGTCAAGCTTCATCTGTGCAAGCACAACCTGCTTCTACACCTTCAGCAGATCCTAATGATGTGTTTGTTGTTGGAAGGAATTTTAATTTGGATCCTCATGCAAATGTAATTCCTGAAGACACTCCTCAACATGTTACTGCTGATACTTCCATGGGTGTTTCTTCTGAAGTTCCTATTGTAAGTACTAAGTCTGCTGACGAAGAAAAAGGAGAATTGATTGATGAGGAGCTTGGATCTGGTCTAGTCAGTGAACAGGAATGGCAAGAACAAGAAAGAATGCTAGCTGAGTGTGAGAATATCAAGAAGAGTCAAGCATTGGCTCAAATGCTTCAAGATCAGTTTTCTACCAATTTGCCTCCTGAGAGACAAAGAGAAATTGATGCAATGGCCACTCAGTTCACTGATGCACAATGGGATACTTACACTAATCAAGTTGCATCCAATCCTACTCTTGCTCAAAGTATCTTAGGAGCAGACTTTGATAGTGAGAACTTTGCTGCAAAGATGGTGGCTCTTGGTCAACAGAGGAAGCAAGCTGCAGCTGCACAAAGAAGAGAAATTGATGCACAGAAAAATAAAGCAAAAAGGGAAAGACCACAAACAGCAGCTCAGAAGAAAGCTTATATGAGAATGGTGGTGTATAATCAAAGTAGTGTTATCTATCAGAAAGGATTAACAAAGAAGCAAGTTTGGGCTTTAGATGAATCTGAGTTGATTAACATGTATCATAGGGTTATGAAGTATATTACACCATCTTCTAATTTGAAAAGGAGTGTTGGTGCTTTGGATGTTCTTGAAGCAAAGAGACCAAAGCAAGTTGAGATTGTAGATAATTTTGATGATGTTACACCCAAGATGAGTTCTCCTGTTGTTATTGCTGAAGCATCTACTGAAACTATACATTTAGCTGCACAGGTTCAATCTGCTGAACCTCATATTGTTTCTTCTGAACCATTGCCTTGTGTTGCACCTGTTGATAAAAAGGAGAAAAATTAGGTAAGAAAGCTGAACAAGAAGCTGCTAAAGCTAAGAAGGCCAGAAAAGTACTTGAACGAATGTATGCCTTGCATGGTGGTGTTCCATTTAAGTCTACTTCTACTTCTTCCTCTCATGCTAAAACTGATGAATCTGAGGATGTACCATCTTCTGTATCTATGGGGATTTATATACCAGGTAGGAGGAAGAAAAGGATGTCTAAAAGAAAACACATTTCTCTAAGGAGATCTGTGAGATCCGCTAGGACACATAAATCTAGGGTTAAGAAATCTCACAGGAGTATTCCTTTGAATCTAAAGGCTGCCGAGTCTCCTTTTATTAGAGAAGGATCTGTTGATGTTTTTCCTGAGGGATCTCATGATGTGTTGACTAATTGGACTTTGACTGATGGGCAGCTTAACACTATTTTTCGGCTGGATAATTCTACTATGCAGTTCAACTTCTTGAAGGAAATCTTTCATTTGGTGGATAGACAAGATTTGAATACTTTGTATGGACTTGTCACTAAGCATTATGCTACTCATTCACCACAGGGTTCTGGTTTATATTTGCTGAGTGATCTTCAAGTTCTGTTTGATTCTAAATCTCCATATGGTAAAGGGTATTCTATTTGGAAGAATTCACATAAGTGGAAGATTGAGACTTGGAGATTTTATCCTATGTCATGTGTGCATGTGGTGGAGACAAAGTGTGGTATGATTGTGTGCATGTTCTCAGATAAGACTTATCCTTTTTCTGTGTCCTTGATGGAGAGAATGCTTAGACAGAAGTTGGAAGTTCCACCTGATCCAGTTGGGAATGATAAGCTACATGCAGAACAATGTGTTGGATTGATTAAGACTCAGCTTCTGCAACATAAAGCATCATCTTGATTATGGTATCATGTATCTTTTGTAATATTTGTTTTGTTTTATTTCTTTATTAGTTAAAAAAAAAAAAAAAAAAAAAAAAAAAAAAAAAAAAAAAAAAAAAAAAAAACTCTATGTATCTTTTTGAGTTTATCTAACTTTTCTTGCAGGTTTGTTGTACATTGTTGATGGTTATCGACTCACCAGTTGTGCCTTGTGTACATCAAAGAGTTGGCTAGTCCAAAGGGTACAGCTTTGGTAAAGACACATCAAATCTGTTGATAGCTGTAATGGTTTGCTCAAAATCATAGGGTCTGCAACCACCCATGCTTAATTGCTGAGGGTTGTATGGTCATCAATTCACCATGGTTTATTCCTTTTTGGAATCCAATAATTGACTAGCCCACATGTATATGGCTTGTGGTAAAGGCAGTTGAATACCATATTGGGTTCTCAATTCACCAAAGGTGATTCTTTCTCCTAAGAATTGACTAGTCCTGAGCAAACGGCTACAGGTAAAGACATTTCAAATCCGTTCATGGTTGCTGATTTTCTAATAAATCAGATGGTTATCAGTGTACTATGGTTTTCGAACTTAAACAATTGGCTACTCCAGTAGTGATGGCTATTGGTAAAGAGACATCAAATCCATTATTTTCTATGATTCACCTCTCACAGGAGTTAACACACCTGGATGTGATGAGAATAGTATGAAACTAATATGTTTTGATGTTCATGTTGTCATTTGTTACTGCAAAGATTTGGAGTTTTAAAGTTTTGTCATCATCGAGGTGTTCTTGTTTTGATTCTTTGCTGCTGATGTTCGTGTACAATCCTCTAATTCTGAAGTGTTAAAGATCTATCAAGAAACTGGAACTTAACCATGTCAAATTCCAGTTTAGGGGAGGATTGTTGGGAATTCTGTGAAGTATGAATTATGCTGAAATTACTGCTGAAGGATTCTGATGATGTAGTGTGGAATCTGCTGAAGATCTAATTCTACTGAAGTAGTGAAACCGTGTAGATGGTTTCTGCGGAGATAGTTATTCCGCGTATTCTATAGTTAGTTAGGATATGCATGAGCTTTATTAGGAATTTATAATGTATATCTTATTTAGTTTTATGTTTATACGTTTCTTGGGAAACGGTTTAGGGTTCCTTGTCTATAAAAGGAACACAATAGTATGAGTTATGTACGAATTGGAAAAACAAAGTTTTAGTTAATTTAAAGATCCATAGAGGATCAAAGTGTTCTTAGTTATTTGTTATTGCTTGTGTTAAATTCCGCTACAGAATACAAGTTATAGAGATTGTCTTTTAGTGTACTTGTGATTACATAAGTATAACTAACGATCTACGAGTGCTCATAAGATCTATCAAGGTCTTTGTTTCGACATCATACTTAAATAATCTTCCGTCACCACAAACATTGATTGACACACAATTACTAGTTACGACCGCAAAAGCTACATTACCAACCACTATTCTTTTAAAACGACAAAAACTTATATTAGATTTTAAAACGACAATCTTATAAATCGAATTCTAAATATTTAAACTAAACCTCCTTTTAATAATTAACGATAACTTTATGTTTTTATAATTAGTAAAGGGTAACTCTATTTTAAAAAAAACAATGATTTTATAAACTAAACTAACGATGATAAATATAAATGAAACAAAGATTTGCGACACTTATTTATATATGCATTATACCATATATAAACGGAGACTATTTGTACAACGACGCTTTATTTTCATAAACCGTATTGTGAACGGAACCAATTTAACGCTAACACTATATTATTTTCAAAACTTATATTTGCGGTATGTAAACGAAACATGCCAAATTTTCTTAAAAATCAATTCTCTAGATAATGTTTCATAATCATATGTTAAATAGCTAGTATACCATTTCTATAAATTATTACATACAAATAATATTTCGTAACTATAGTTTATTTAAAAACCAATATTTGAAAATATAAATAACGTACTTTTCTTATTAACTCACATACGATTATATATAAACATTTACGTTCTAAAAATGACATTTTATAACTATAATACGTTACTATCTACATAAATCGCCTTTCGTATGACGTCCTTTATTGGTCAACGAATCTACGACGTGATCAACTTGACGTCTTACCTTCCTATATATTCACGCACTTCCATGAGCCAATGTTCACTAATTTTAACGATATCAGACAAGTAATAACAACATATATTCTTAACTTAGTTAAACGTTATCGAGTCAAACATAACATAGTAACCATTTGTGAGAATTGATATTTCAATAGTCTTTTTTTCGGGTAACCATGGTTTTACGATTATTAGGGCGACTAATCCATGGGGTTTGAAACCTCCCGCGACTTCTTATGTACATCTAAGTTTATCACTTTGCAACAGCTTATTCACACCTGTAAAATTAACAAAACATCAAAAGGTGGCAGCGCATAGTGGAACGCGCGTGTAACCGAAATACAACTGTGAATTGCAAACATAAATCTAAGCAACGTATAAGTGCTAATTTATAAGCATAAACGTAAACAATTCCAGAAACCCTCTAAAAACGTACAGCAGATAATCACTTAAACAACCGAACCCTACAACCATAAACATAAGTAATTCCAAACACCCTCTAGAAAGTAACTAAATAAGCAGCTTGTTCAGTGAGTACTCCCTATTAGCTCCTATGACACCGCACCTTGAAAGTGGATTGTTAGCATGAATTTGATAATAAGTTCATCAAAACACACCGTAAGAAAACATCAAAAGTATCCTAATTCAAAACCCTCATTCAAGAGGAAAAAATCAAATCAAAACCCTAAACACTATATCGTAATAAAACCCAACCAGGAAGAAACTTTACCTTTATAAGAAGACTAATCAAAACCTAAACCAACCTCCCCCACCAGAAACCAACAAATCCGGTTTCTTCTTGAGGATTCAGGCCATTTTCCTTGACAAACATTGATTGATCATCATCTGGATTTGTGAAGCGGTGGAGTAACAGTATTTTAGACTATATGTGTGTGTGTTCTTGAAGTATGTTCTGGAAGACTCCAGTGAAGGTGTAGCATCTAATCTATCATGAGTTTTGTACAATAAAAAACGGGAGCAAAGGAGCCCAGTATTTGTTGGTGATCCACAATTTTGGCGGGAAAAGGCTACAACAAAACGGTGTCGTATTTAATGCCCTTTAATATATCTTATAATAAGTCTTTAGATTTCAAGCAACATTCTTATATGATAACATCAAAGTACTTAAGCTAAACCATCCATTTGATTGTGCCAGTTTACTGTTAAGTGTCGGGTTCGTATTGTCTATTGACATAGTTTAATTCGGACTTAACACTAAATTTCCATTAGGTTAAACTATATAAAAAGATTTTACAAGTTACAACATATAGTAGTTAAGCCACATGTTTTCCAATTTAGATAAAGCAATAGTCACAAGTTTCTTTAATACGTGATTATAACGTAATTACAAGGATTCTTGGCGCATAAGGCTAAACACAGTGGATCGGTCGTGACTTTTGATCTTGCTCGGTCGTGGTTCGGTTCCCCATTGTGGGGTTTTGGTCTTGCTCGGTCAGCAGACGACATTTTAGGGAGAAGGGTCGTTTACTCGACCAAGTTTGAGACAAGCTGGTGTGTTTATTTTTTATTTTTATTATCATTTTGCATTTCAAATTAAAAAAATAAAATAAAAAATAACTTGGTTGTCACTGTGCAACTTGGTCGTCTTCGGGTCGCCGGAGAGAGCCCCACTAACTTTATTGTGTCAAGAACTAGGATCAGGGGTGGCTCAAGGGTAAACCTACAAAAGCCATTTCTTTAGGCCTCATAATTTTTAAGGCCCCAAATTTTCTAAACCACCGTCATGTATTAAGTCGTTACATATATTCTTCAGCATCGCTGATAGCACGTTTAGGGTCGAAAGACTTCATTTTCTACGAGCAAGCTCTACAACCCTCTAGGCAGTGTAACTAATCGTTTTAGTGTAATATGGGGTAAGCCCAGGGGGTTGATCGTTCTCTAGGGGAATAGAGATGCTAGGAAGAGATGTATGACGAGAAGGTAAGGTTAAGGGAGATTCTTTTTAGTTTTTTTTTTTTTATTTATTAGAAAGCAAGTAAATATCTTGAGGTATAGGAGTGGGGGTGGTACTTCTTCCAATTTTAACTACTTTTTATAAAACTAATTAACTACTTAAACTAAGGATAGGTTATGCTAATGTAAGAGTGCTCTTATGATGATTAAGAATGTGTTTACTTAGATGTTCTTACTCCCTAGTTATCTCTTATTGGTCGGTTGAATTGTCACATCCTTATCTTAATTAGTGTGTTGTATTCTATTTGGTCATAGGGTGGTGCTAAATTCCCCAATTCTATGAATCGTAACTCTCCTCTAAAATATTCGGGATCGCCAAGTGCCTAAGTATCTCCCCCGAATACTCTATTATCAACAAGCTACAACTCACGCAATAAACACAACGATGGCCTAGGTGCACTCCTAAGCTTTTTGCTATTTAGGACGTTCAAGCTCGCAACAATTAAAGAAGAAGTCAGTTTTCCTTACTCTAGCGTCTATCAATTAAGACAAGAGACAGCCTAACAATAATTAACAACTAGGTTTCATAGATCTAAGAAAACACAATGATAATTTAGCTACTCATGATAAACAAACAAGCATACACACATACAGTTAAACATGGGGTGACATAATGATAATATGGATTAACAAACTTATCTTATGATGTAAAGAAGGGTATGGAATCTTAAAATACTGTCCAAGTCGGACTAAAACCGAATTAGGGACGTTGGGACGGCGTCATCTTATGATTGTGACGCCATCTGTCTTCAATAGGGTCTTCGTCTGAGGATGGTTCTTGGGCGTCTGGTGTAGAAATTGAGGGAGACGCCTTTTAGAGTTTAGGCGTGACGCCGTCATTCTTTAGAACCAAAAATTCACCTGAGCCGTCGCGTGTAATTTGATCAAAACTCTTATATAGGGACGGCGTCGCTCTTTGAGATGGGACGCCGTCAGGCTTGAAAACAGCTTGGATCTTGAATTTGCCTTTTTCTTCATGTTTTCGCTCCTTTCCGTCCAAATATGCTTCATTCCAGCATTTTGCTTCCAAAAGACCTAAAATGTGAAAAGGAACAATTTTAAGTAGTAACGAATATAAAATGTGTCGATTTAGGGCTTAAATGACCCCCTAAAAATGTATATTTTAAATCCTTATCAAATATCCCTACACTTGGAATTTTCTTGTCCTCAAGCAAATGTGCTTTTGGCTAATCAATTTATAAGTTAGGGGCATGAAGCATTGGTTACTACAAATACAACAATAGTCATAACAAGCACGAAAATTATACACTAGCACCTCACAATTGGTGTTTGGATTCTCTCATCTCTCGGGTTTTTATATGAAATATAATATGTAAGGAAATGGAAGATAAACACTCATTACCTGTCATAGTACATAGATTACCATAGGCTTGAGAATAGATCAAACCTCCATCACTTTGGTGTAAGAACCTAGGGAAGCATATTTGATAAAGTAACTATCTCATGGGTTAAAGTAACTATCTAAGAGGTCTTTACAAGGGTTGTAACGTTAGGCTTAGGGTAGGGAAGTAAAGGGTTTTTTTGGATAAGGGATATTTAGTTGTGGCAAGTCAAAAATCTTATGTTACAAGCATGTAAAGCGTGGCGTTGCTAAGCCAAGACTCGACTCACTAACACTAAACAACTTGAAACAAAATACAAACATAAACTTAAAAACATAAACATAAAGATAGATGTAGGATGGTAGCTCGTATGTTTTTCTCATTTTTTTTCATTCCTTTTTACTTTACTATCCTCTACGATAACATCAAAATAAAGGTATTTATAAGAGCATCCTTACACTTGAGTTTTTATTTAACTAACGCTAATTGACCCGATTTGAAAAGATCAAAACACTTGGAGTACTTAATTACGTAGACAAAGGGAATTTGAATTTATCGTTCCTTCCCGTTACTTCATAAAATATTACTTTAACCCATGAGTCCCAATCGTCCCAAAACTGTATACAAATGATATAACTCGACTTACCAACCATGCAAGTAACTAGATAATTAAACTAAGGGTTTCATAATGATGACAATAATGCACTAAAGATGAGTGCATACAAGGTAGGCTAAGGAGATTTTGGTGTAACATTTGGGGGTGGATTGTAAACAATGCTCTTCATTGATATTCCGGAAACCGAAACATCACGAGAACCGCGAAAAGGATAAGCTCTGAGGGTTTAACTAGGGTTATCGTGTACTAAATATGAGTACATCGCGAGGGTGTTGGGAAAATTAATCAACCGATTTGGATGACGTAATTAAATTACAGGTTTAAAACAAGGGTTATCCTAATGCCTCTTATCATTAAGTTAATCCTAACTACACGAATGTAGTCTCACTAGCAATCTTGTAATACATCACAAAACAAGTTCTAGAATCTATTATACTACCGGTACACTCACTAAGCATTAAAGATGAATGCTTTTTTTCCTAAAGATCTAGGGGCGAACCTCATATTTTTGGGGTGGAATTTGAGTGGTATACGGTTTTTGTGCTAGTCATATAATTCCTATCCATGAGACGCTTTATTAAGACTAAAGTTTAACTCGTAAATGCTATAAAAAAATTTAAATTTTGTGCTAAAATTGCCCTAACAAATATTTCTCATAGTTTATTAAACAATTTACTAAGGACAAGATAAAAATCAAATGAGTGAATACTTTCTAAGTTCCCGTTTTATTCTCCCTCTCAACACTTAAACTGAACATTGTCCTCAATATTCCCCGAAAGTATCAAATTTATGATCAGGGTTGCAAAAATCGTGAATCGGTAGTGAGGCGGTCGACCCCCCTGTAGCTTGTAATCGGTCTAGGCGGGATTAATCGGTGATTAATCGGATTGGCATTTTTGGCAAGTTTTGGGTATTTCTGGGTAGTTTTGGGTATTCATGAAAATAATTTCCTTAAAAATATATTGTAATAGATATAAACAGCGACTATAAGTGGTTACATTTGTTCAGGGTGCAAAAATAGCGAATCGGTGATTAGCTCGGTAGGATATGTGTGAAGTTGCGGTTAAATCCTCATCCAAGAAGAATGAATAAGTAATAAGTGCTTCCAATATGTGTTTCTTCTTCTTGTCTAATATAACCTGCACACTTATAAGAAAACGAAACGAAACCTCGCATAAAATCGGCGGTAAAACTATATATGAAACAAAACTAAACTAGAAAGCGAATAAGATATAATGCTTGTGGAATGGATGTTTGCAGTTTCTTTGGAAAATTAAGAATTGGGAATTTCCAAAAATCACAAGTTACACAGAAAGTGAAACTGATATTATGTTTCTACATTGCCTGACGTCGTCAGGTGTTAACCTTGACGTTGTCAGGTTGTCCTGACAGAAAGTGGTCTGGTGCATTTTTCTGGAAAATTTACCTCATTAAAACCTGGAAAAATTCCTGCAAAACATCCATTATGACTTGATACAAGCATTCGACTCTAACAAACACACAAATATATTCAATTCCAATTATTGTTAATCTCATGTTCATGTTCTTAAAAACATATGTGATCTTCCCTACACTTATCTTTTTGTAAAATACATTTATATGCAATTAAAACGAGGTTAAAAACAAAATAAAGCATTTTCACAAAATCTAACATGAGAATAAACAACAATGAAAAAGATATATAAACACACAAATAAAATTGAAAAAAAAAACAAGCAAACAATTAAGCATGGTTTGCCTCCCAAGAAGCGCTTTTCTTTATTTATGAGTCTTGTAGCTAGACTCGAAGTCGTGCCCCTACTTTCCGCATATCTTAAATGCCCATTCGAATGTTTTAACTTGTCCTTCATCATGAACATATTCGGGGCCTAGCTTTAGACAATCGGTGTAGTAAACCTTATCCTCACAGTCAACTTCAAAAGCTGGTATATTATCCACATCTAAATCTTCAATGCCCTTAAACTTTTTTTATTTTTGCAAGGTATTATATATTTGACACATTCGGTTCTATTTGAAAACTTGACTATCCCCTCCTCTTGGTCATAAATCATCATGGATTCCTCAATAAATGGTTTTTCAAGTATTACCTCTCCTAAGAATCCATCAATGACACCTCTAACATCTTCTAAGATCATGAAATCACACCTATATGTGAAATTACCTACAAAGACATGCAATGCTCTAGCTCTCCCAACAAAGTTACTCAATTTCTTGGGGTAAAAGGGATCCTTCCTAGGTCCTCGCTTTTTACTCGTAATCCAGTTGTAATAGATCCTAGACATGATGTTCATAGGATCCTTATAGTCAATGTAAGTGTGATCCCTATATAAGTAGCCAATCATGCATTGTATTTTAATGTTCCTAGGGTCACCCTTTTTTATGCATGGGTCAAAAGGTGGTCGCGGGTTATTAACTACGTTATAATGATAGGCGATTTCTTTTCCATTGAGGTATGACTCAAAATACTCATTAAGTTCCTCTTCCTCATTACCCTCCATAATTTCTAGCACCCTAGAATCTCCTTCCTCAAGCTCTTCATATGAATCATCACTCATGGTGGAATTTCTATCTAATATACTAGTTGTCTCTTCAAGTGCTTTCTTGAGTGCGTTTTCAATTATCCTATTCAATTTCCTAAGTTCCCCAATTTCACTATAGATGCTAGTGCGAAGTTGGTTGGCATAGGTTCGATCAAGTGGTGGGTTTTGTGGTAATGGTTTGGTGGTGGATGAAAGGGATGATGTGGTGGATTGTTGTTGGGTGGGTTATCACCTTCCATGATGAAAAGTGATGAGGTCTACGAACAAAAACACGAAGAAAAAGATAGACTACAAGGAAGCTAATGAAAAGGGGGAAAAAAGACTCGCTTGATAGGAATCAAGCGAGTAGACCTAAACGAGATAGAAATCTAACTAGCTATTCTATACCCCGTCAGCGGCTCCAAAAACTTGATAGCAGGTTCGGGGTAGAAAGATTTCCTTTTCTACGAGCAAGCTTTACAACCCTCCAGGCAGTGTACCTAATCGTTGTAGTGTAGTATGGGGTTAGCCCAGGGGGTTGATCGTTCTCTAGGGGAATAGAAGTGCTAGGAAGAGATGTATGACGAAAAGGTAAGGTTGAGGGAGATTCTTTTTAGTTTTTTTTTATTTATTAGAAAGCAAGTAAATATCTCGGGGTATAGGATTGGGGGATAGTACTTCTACCAATTTTAACTACTTTTTATAAAACTAAGACTAAAATACACGGTTGGTCCCTAAACTTGTCAATCCGCTTCGTGTTGGGACAAACCTGGGCATTATCATCGCCGGAGGTCCAAAACATGGGCTTTATATACCAAACTCATCCCTTGACCAATAACGCCAATGTCAACGTTCCGTTATACTCCAGAAAACACCGTTATCATGTTACTGTTGAGGGTAGAAAAGTCATTTTACTTGATGTACAATAGCAGATGTCTTGTCTAATTTCCCGCTGTTATGTAGAATATAACAAAGCTGTTTACTCATTGCTCATCCCCAAACTTGTTTTGGAAGCCTACCCAGAACACCCTAATGCAATGTCAATCATCAAATCAAATAATCTAAGTAAGAAAATAACAAACAACCACCTTGGATTTACTCTATGGCGAATAAGAGAATATCCTTTCTTTGATGATCATGAAATTGAGGAAAAAGTTGCAATCAGGAGATATTGTAAGTCTTTTTTGTTTATAGCCTATTACAATCATATGTTAGTATGACTGTTTAAGTTATTCCCCTTTTAGGTAACTTTAGCTTAACATTGTTTTTGTACATTTTTTATACAGCTGGTGAACCAGGATCCTTTAGCATGATGTTCCATTATAAAGGTACATTCAAATACTTTCCAGGTAGGATATATCAAGGAGGCAAGAAATGCCTTGTTGATCATGTGAAAATAAAAGAGGTATCCGTTGATGAAATGGATGCTCTCATGACCCAAATCAGTTATGAGATTGGACAAACTAGGGGTGCTCATCGGTCGAAAACCGGACCGGACTGAGAAAAACCAGACCGGACCGAGACCGAATCTGGCAAAAACCCTAGACCGAGACCGAGACTGAATGTGGTCGGTCCGGTCCGGTCTCGGTCGGTCCGTTGGTCGGTCCGGTCCAACAAGGCTAAATTTTGGGTTTGTGGTCCGGACCGAGACCGAGACCGAATCCGGCAAAAACCCTAGACCGAGACCGGACCGCCGGTCCATCGGTCCGGTCGGTTTCGGTCCGGTCCGGTCGGTTTTGTCAGTCGGTCCGGTCCATTTGCTCACCCTTAGGACAAACCAATTATTTCTACTTTCTTAAGCCTGGTTGTACATTGGACGACGGTTTGTTTACTTTGCGTGAAGCTGCTAATGTTGAGTTGTTGAAAGATGTTGTCATAGAGCATAAGCTAATAGATGTCTAAGTGGAAATAGGGAAGACAAGATTAGAACTTTCTGAAATGTCCCCACAATCAATTAAGACTGTGTTTTGGGAGATGGATGAAGATAGGAGAAAATTTGCTACTGCGGCTATTCAATCTTGTTGTAGACGATTGGTGTTAGATGATCTTGATAATGAACCTTCCCTAGATCCTTTTATCCAACTTACACAAGTGCCTATGGACGTCAATGATATTGGTGAATCTAGCAATTTGCCAAACATTGACTCTGTATTTTCCACCCTAGACACATCATTTGCTAGCCAACCTGTTCATAACAGTGAGCGTGCTTTAGTACTTATTGATGAGGACAATGCTATTAAGGAGCCTGATAATTTTGAGGTTAATATATTCCGAGTGACTCAGGGGAAGCACTTACACAAAGTAGGAAGAGCACTAGTTGATGTCAATAACAGGTTTGAGGAGCCTGATAATTTTGAGGTTAATCTGTTTCAATTGACTCAGGAGAAGCACTTAGACAAAGCAGGAAGAGCACTAGTTGATGTCAATAACAGGTTTGAGGAGCCTGATGTGGATGTAACTCTGTTTCAATTGACTCAGGATAACGTGGAAGAGGATCTTGTTGTTGATGTTACTATGTTACAAGTGTGTGACACTAGTGACTTAGGCAATGCAGTTGATGATTCAATTCAAGCAAATGAAGAGAACACTTGCCAGGAGAATGATGCACAACTTGGTATGGTCCAAGTAGATCAGAGTAATGAGTTAGGTGAAGCAGGAACAACCAGTAATATAAGTGATGACATGCAGTTGGAAAATGATTTACCTGTGATGGTTGATGATGTCTTTTGCAGTGACTATGTTTCTTTCCAACAGGCAGACTTTGCAAATGGAGTCTATACCACATTCTTCTATTCTGGTCAGGAGTTTGCTACTGCAGGGGAAGTCAAAAACCTAGTAAGAGAGCATTCAATAGAAACTATGAAGGAGTTGTTTTTTTTGAAGAATGACAAAACAAGAATAAGGGTCAGGTGTAGGGGTTGTGTTCCACTTTCAGGACCAAGTGAAGATCTTGGACTGGATATAGGCCCATCTAGAAGTCCATTAAACAGAAGGGGTATAAATGCATTGCTTTCTGACAAAAAGGACCCTTCAGAAATACTCTGCCCATGGCTATTGTTTTTCGGCAGGAATGGTGAGACAGGTATCTGGTCAGTCAGGACATATAAAGAGTAACACACTTGTTTGCAATCAAGGGCAGTCAGAGCTTTTGACCTTCGCTATATCTCACAAAAAATTACATCACAAATTGAAACCAATCCACTGGTTCCTGTCAAGTATGTGCATAATCAACTTACCAACCAATACGAGCTTCAAGTGTCCCTGCATAAGGTTTTAAGGGCCAAAAACCTAGCAATAACAGCCATCAAGGGTCAATTCAAACTACAATTTACCATGTTGAGAGATTATGTTCAAGAGTTGCAGAAGACAAACCCTAATACAACAGTGGTGATGAATGTGGAACGACCTCCAGATGAGGCTCTTCCAAAAAGAGAATTCAAGAGAGTGTATGTTTGTTTAGGTGCACTGAAGGAAGGATTTAAAGTGTGTGGGAGATCGTTGTTGGGGCTAGGTGCTTTTCCAATTCGTGGTCCTTTGAATGGTCAACTGATGACAGCTGTGGGAATTGATAGCAACAATGGTATATACCCTTTAGCTTATGCTTTTGTTGAATCAGAAAACGTAGGATCATGGACTTGGTTTCTTCATTGTTTATCCGATGATATAGCACTTGAGCCAATCCCAAGCATCACCTTTATTACTGACATGGAAAAGGTACTTCCTTAATCTGTTCATGAATTTAAGTCTCTTTGTTCTGAAACAGACAGTAAACATATTTGATTTTGTGCAGGATATAAGTAGAGCTTTAGCAGAAGTTTTTCAAGATGCAGAACACAGATTCTGTATTAGAAGCATTCATGAGAAAATAAAACTGCAATGGAAAGGTAGGGCCTACAAAGAGCATCTGTGGAAATGTGCAACAGCCTCAATTGTTGTACAGTTTCAGAAAGCTATGGCTGATTTCAAGAAACTTAATCAACCAGCCCATGATTGGTTAAGTAACATACCACCGATCCATTGGTCAAGGTCATATTTTTCATGTAAGTGATCTATCTTCTTCAGTTAATTTGTATTTGTTAATGCAGTATAAACAGTTATAATTAATACATGTTTATTACTGTTTATCTTTAGGGAGAGCTACTTCTTATGTGTTACTTAATAACATGTGTCAAGTGTTACATGACAAAATAATTGAGGGTTTAAGCAAACCAATTATTACAGCCTTAGAATACATCAGGAAATACTGTATGAAGAGGATAATGCATGTTCTTATGGTGATTGAGAAGAGTGATGGGCCACTAACACCAACTGCACAACACATGCTAGAGGGCAATGTTGCAAAAATCGGTCAACTCGGCCGATTAATCGTTAATCGGCCGAGTACCTTGTCGATTTTTGAAAATCGGTCAAAAAATCGGCCTAGGAAAAAAATCGACACTAAGGAGTCAAAAAATCGACCGAATCGGCCGATTAATCGGCTGAATCGGTCAAAAATCGGCCGAATCGGTCAAAAATCGGGCAAATCGGTCATTTTTAGAAAAATAATAATTTAGGCATTCTACTTAGTTTGGGGATCGTATATTTCACTTATAACGCACAATGGGCATCATAATCAGAATTGGAGCTTTTTATTGAGGTTTGGAAACATAACAGGCTTGGAATCAGTTAAGATTTTTAGTTTGGTCTCCAGAAATACTAAAAAATTGCAGAAAATGCCAATCCGATTAATCACCGATTAATCCCGACTTGACAGATTACTCGCTACAGGGTGGTCGACCGCCCGACTACCGATTCACGATTTTTGCAACATTGCTAGAGGGTATTAAGAAAGAGGTTGTTAAGTATAATGTTTTATGGAATGGGGGAACTAAGTTTAAGGTTAGTGGACCATGGGGTGACCAATGTGTAGTTAATATTGTACACAAGTCTTGTACTTGCAGAAGATGGGAGATAACAGGTTTACCATGTAAGCATGTTCTTGCTACCAATTGGAATATGGCTTTAAATGGGCAACAAGTAGGAGCTGTAGAAACATGGGCTCATCCTTGTTATTATCTTCTCACTTGGGAGGCAACCTACCATCACCATGTCCAGCCTATAACTAGTAGCGAACATTGGGAAAAATCAACTGTGCCAACAACAATTGTTCCACCGAAATCCGAAACAAACCCACCTAGCGCAAGAGGTAGAAAAAGAGTTAGGATAGCTCCTGAAAGTGAAGAGATTGTGAAGGATGGTAAACTGTCAAGGGCTTGGAAGAGTGTTAAGTGTAGTATTTGTGGCATTGCTGGACACAACCGAAAAACATGCCTAGGGTATGGTGGATCTGAAAGTAGTCGAACTGCCAATAAGGGAAATGTCAAACAGGTGCCTACTAAAGCTGCAGCAAAAAAGACACATCCTAAAGGTAACAAAGTAGTAGCAGATAAAGAAGCTGAAGGTACAGGTGTTGTTGAAAGTCAAGTTAGTGCAGTTCAAGGAAGTGGTGTTCAATTTGAAAATCAAGATCCAGCAACTCAAGATCCCATTATACATGATGCATCCCTGTCACAATCCTAGCAACATCAAGATGAAGCAATTGCTGATCCCAGCATACATGACCAAGCCCAGTGTCAATCCCAGCAAAATGATCAATCCCAGTCTGATTCTCAGCTGCAGTCAAGTGATGTTCAAGCAGTTTCTGCTTCAACCCAGCCTGCTACACGAAGAATGACTAGGCAGCAGGCTGCACTAGAAAGAATGATGGCCTTACCATAGGTCAATTCTATTATGCTAATTATCTAGACAATGTTTCATCTAGTTTATTTCCTATGGACAAGTTATGTACTCTAAAAACATATGTGTGTGTGTGTCTAAATGTAGTTCTCATGCTTTGAAAAGTATGCAATTTTATGCATTTGGAATTATATCCATTTGCATTAACTATGGAACCATGTCATTATTGTGTATTTTTATAGATTGACTAAGCTTGATGTGTGAATAATTTGCATCAAAAGTAACCAAAGCTAAACAGAACCTCATAAGAATGTTTACATTTAAAAGTCAACCCTAAACAAATTGCTAACCATCTGCATACCCATAAGGCATTGAAAATCAAAAACAAACCAAATTGAATACTTCATAACAACGTTACTACAATTCAAGATACTGAACATTAACCATCTCGCCTCATTACATAAAAGCTAAAAAAGTTATCCTAATGCATAAACAATCAAGAACAACATCCAACTTAGCACCAGGTAAATCTTCCACTTCCACACATCACCTTCAGCAGCTACTAATCTTGCCTCAAGCTCATTTCTCCCCCTCAAAAGGCCTGGTATGATCATTCTTGAACGAGCACAGATTTCAGGATCATACCATCTTATCCACCGACAAGAAGACCCCTGTTCATGATTATGACAAGTCATTAAACAACCACCATTGTTACAATGTACTTTGCTGCTTGCGAAAACAAACTAACACAATAAATATTAAGACGCACTTACTTCAACAGAACAACCAAAGAATCGACGCCCTGGGTTGGCAGAGGTCCACGAAGTGCGAATAATAGCTTGCTTACCACACCAGCAACGTACCATCTTGAAACGATTATCGTTTTGTAGAAGACTGTTTTTGTAGGATAGTTTAGGGATGGATGATAAATGTCGACCAAACCGTGTTACACAGACATATACTAGCTACAAACACTGTTCAACGATTTCTATTTAGTACGCTACAGTGAAAGACGGTTTTGCCCTCACCAACATAACGTTGACAACGGCATTATTGGTCAAGGGACGAGTTTGGCATATAAAGCCCATGTTTTGGACCTCCTGCGATGATAATGCCCAGGTTTGTCCCAACGCGAAGCGGATTGACAAGTTTAGGGACCAACTGTGTCTTTTAGTCTAAAACTAATTAACTACTTAAACTAAGGATAGGTTATGCTAATGTAAGTGTGCTCTTATGATGATTAAGAATGTGTTTACTTAGATGTTCTTACTCCCTAGTTATCTCTTATTGGTCCGTTGAATTGTCACATCGTGATCTTAATTGGTGTGTTGTATTCCGTTTGGTCATAGGGTGGTGTTAAATTCCTCAATTCTATGAATCGTAACTCTCCTCTAGACTATCCGGGATCGCCAAGTACCTAAGTATCTCCCCCGAATACTCTATTATCAACAAGCTACAACTCACGCAATAAACACAACGATGGCCTAGGTGCACTCCTAAGATTTTTGATATTTAGGACGTTCAAGCTCGCAATAATTGAAGAAGAAGCCAGTTTTCCTTACTCTAGCATCTACCAATTAAGACAAGAGACAACCTAACAATAATTAACAACTAGGTTTCATAGATCTAAGCAAACACAATGATAATTTAGCTACTCATGATAAACAAGCAAGCATACACACATACAATTAAACATGGGGTAGACATTATGATAATATGGATTAACAAACTTATCTTATGATGTAAAGAAGGGTATGAAACCCTAAAATATTGTCCAAGTCGGACTACAATCGAATTAGGGTTTGCTCTCCAAAATTCTACTTCTCTAAATGCAAAAAAATTGAATTCTATATATAGATTTACGAATGCGACGGCGTCACCTTTTGCTAGTGATGCCATTAGGTCGCCATCATTAGGGTTTCGTTTGGGCCAAGTCATCGTTGGGATGGTTCTTGGGCGTCTGGTGTAGAAATTAAGGGAGACTCCTTCCAGAGTTTAGGCGTGATGCCGTCATTCTTTAGAACCAAAAATTCACCTGAGCCGTCGCGTGTAATTTGATCAAAACTCTTATATAGGGATGGCGTCGCCCTTTGAGATGGGACGCCGTCAGGCTTGAAAAACAGCTTGGATCTTGACTTTGCCTTTTTCTTTATGTTTTTGCTCCTTTTCGTCCAAATATGCTTTATTCTAGCATTTTGCTTCCAAAAGACCTAAAATGTGAAAAGGAACGATTTTAAGTAGTAACGGATATAAAATGTGTCGATTTAGGGCTTAAATGACCCCCTAAAAACGTATGTTTTAAATCCTTATCAATCGCCTTTAGGGCCCCAAAATTTTATAGATCCCTCTAATTTACTAAAATACTTGATACAATTTAGGATCTGACGCTACATTTTCCTTTATTTTTGTTCTTTAGGCCTAAATTTTATTAAATAATAAATCATCATTTTAGTTTTATGAAAACGATCAAGATCGTCTTTTGGGGAAATGGAAAACAATGGATTAAGCTCATTTTAGTAATTTTTAGGCTCCCGGTTTACTAAATACCTGATACATGTTAGAATTTGAGACCACGTCTGGTTTTATCTCTATTCTTTAGGCTTATAGACTATCATACACCAAGTCCATTATTTTAGTTTTATAAAACGGATCAAGATCTTTTTTAAGGTAATGGAAAAAATGACTTAAGCTCATTTTTGTAATACACTTCTTAAAGACTGGAGTAATTGATAGAGTTGTAAATGAACTAAAAGATCGATTATCTGTTTGTGAACTGCTCTTATGCTCTTTTTAGTATTCATGTAGGCTTTGTTTGATTAAATGTTCACGAAAGAACATACAAGATCTTGGTTAAATTTTGTCATCTTAGCCCTACTTATAAATCACCAAAATAATGACGTTTGGTTTCTCTATTCGTCATTTTGGCTTTCAATCATCAACCGGTTCTTAATCGACTAATCGTTCTTGGTTTTTCTAAATATATAGACGTTATAGAAATCCAAACAATTTTACTAAAATCATAGGAAATAATCGAAAGACCCCGTTTTTGAACTTTGCTTTAGGTCTCGGTAAGGATTAAGCAGCCCCTGATGTAGACGCCTCCTTAGTAGAGTATTTAGGAGGTGATGTAACACTTATGGCACAAAACAAACGTAAACGGCAGACTTTATTCATAAAATGGTTCAACAAAGTTCACCAAAAACTAAAGAAGTAATGAGTCTAGAGCATAATGACTTCCAAACGAAACATAAATTTGAAACCAAATCGAAACGAAAGATAAGATCCAAAGTCTAATCAATTTCAAATGAAAATAGGAAAGCTATCAACAAGGTGGTCTGTTAGCCTTAATAGTTTTTATTAGAAGTGATGGTCATTCACATTTAGGAACTTTGTAACGTGTGTTAGATATCGTATTAAAATAGTCAACGGGCTCGTGGATTGGACTAAGCTAAATGGCTAGAAGTTATGTTAAGCTAGCCTTGTATAAGTTGTCCAACCCATATCCAATCCATGTCCAACCCATATCCACGAAGCCCATGGCCCATTAGGGCGTTTGTACTTGTAGTATATATACCCCTCAAAGTCTCATTTGAGGGGTGTGCTTGAAAGTGTGTGTGTGTGTGTTTTCCTTTCATGTAATAAAGTTTTCTTTTCATCTTATACGCATAACATATTAAGTCACCAACATCTTTCCTTTCTTCTTCTTAATCTTTACGCATAGTGTTTGTGTTTGTTACGTGTTCATCTTGTGTGTTGAAGGTTGTTACGCGTAAGGTGGGTGTAAAAACAAGGTCCTACAATTGGTATCAATCGCCTAACAATGGTTTAGGAGTGTTGTGTTACGTTTTTATTCAAACTTTACAAAGAAAAGTTGTGTTTTTATCTATAAACGTAGGCTTTGTGCATAAAGGTTTGATTTTTACGTGGTTTTAAGGTTAAAGTTGTAGACTTTATTGATCTTTAAGTGTTTTGAAAGAAGTTTGTGCAAAAGAAATCGTTTGGAAACGTGTTTTTGGTGAAAAATTCGTGTTTTTGCAAAAACTGGGTAGTTTACGCGTAAGTATCATTTGGTCAAAACCCTCTTTTTACGCGTAAGAAAAGTCAAAACCCTAGTTTTCTACGCGTAAGGTATTACGCGTAAGATTTGAATTTTACGCATAAGCTTTTGGTGAACCATCTTCGCGCTTCAACGGTTACTCAGTGCTTCCCTCACTTGGATAAGTTTATGGAACACTTCGACTTGTGCATATCTTTCACGCTTGAACAAGTGTGAAGGATTTTGGTTTCAAACCTAAACTTACGCATAAGCATAATCGCTTACGAGTAACACTCTACGCCTAAGCTAACACTTACGCGTAAGGTTTTTACGACTAAGCATTTTGTTTACGCATAAGACTTACGTTTAACCTTAAGTTTACGCGTAAGTTGGGTTTTACGCATAAGGAATCCTACGCCTAAGCTTTTTACGCATAAGGAATCCTACGCATAAGCAGTGTCTACGCATAAGCACTAATTTCTACGCTTAAGAACAGGTTTACGAGTAAAATTTTGAGCAAAACTTCAAACGGCTATAACTTTTGAACCGTAACTCCATTTTCAGCGTTCTACCCATCAAAACGACCGTGAGAACGAGGAGAATAGACCGTCAAAGAAACTAAAGTTGATCAGGTCAACCTTCTGGTCCTAAAAACGCTCCGAAAAGAAGTTATTGAGGTTTTTAAGTTTTTAGACCAAATTTTCACTACAACAACCGAGCTTAATCTTCATCAAACACAACTCCTTTATCGTTGAATCGATCCTACATTAACTTTATCATAACATACCTTCATCAATGTCAACTCAACAAGACATTCATGCAGCCGGTGCCGAAAACCGTCCTCCTATGTTGGAAAAAGGTGGTTATCTTCAATGGACAAGTCGTATGCTTCGTTACATTAAGACCAAACCTAATGGAAAATTGATGATTCAATCCATTATGAATGGACCCTTCATACCTCGACAAGTCCATGACCCTGGAAATGCTGATGCAACACCTCCCGTCCCACCATCTTTTCGTGTTCAAAAGGAATCTGACTACACTGAAGAGGATCAGAAACAAGTCGAAGCAGATGACATGGCAATTCATATTGTCCAACTGGGTTTACCAAGAGACATCTTTGCTGCTGTAGACAGTTGTGAAACTGCTTTCGATATGTGGGAACGTGTTAGACGGCTTTGTCATGGAATAGAAATTGGTCAACAAGATACGGAGAACAAGCTGCTAACTGCATGGGAGAAGTTTACATCTACTCCAGGAGAATCAATTGAATCCTACTATGGAAGGTTTTGCACTCTAATGAATGAGCTGATCAGAAACAAGTTGACACCCAGAACTATCGTGAGCAACATCAAGTTCCTGAACAATCTACCAGAAGAATGGGGACGATATGTCACTATTGTCAACCAATCAAAAGACTTACATCAAGTGAACTTTGATCAACTCAACAATTTTCTAAAACAAAACCAACATGAAGTGAATGAAGTCAGGAAAGAAAGATTAGCAAAGAATCATGATCCATTGGCACTCATTGCAAAGACTCAAACTCCAGTGAATACACAACAACAAGCTTCATCATCTTCCTCTAACAACAACTTGCAGCAATACATTCCACAACAACAAGTTGTTATCCCTCAACAACAAATCTATCCACCAGAACAACAACATTACCAGGAACAAGGAATCACTGATCTTGAAATTGAACAAGAACAAGCTTTGCTACATGCATTTGCATTTTTGGGTAAAGCATTTAGAAGTCGCTATTCCACACCAACTAACAACAACCAAAGGATTTCATCAAACACTCGCAACAGGAAAATTGCACAGCCGGGTGTGAACATGGGTCATCAAGGACAAATGGTTGGAGTTATTGCGAACCCACAGGGATATGCTACTGAATTTCAGATGGGTAATCAAGCGGTTCCGAATCAGGGTAATCAGTTGGGTTAGAATGTTGGAAATCAGATGGGTCAGAATGTTGGGAATAGAGCAGTGGGTAATCAGAATGCGAATGTTGCAGCTCTAGTCGTTGGGAATTATGGAAATGTAAATCAGGGTAATCAGGTTAAGTGTTATAACTGTCAAGGATTTGGTCACATGGCAAGGAATTGTCCTACTAAGCGGAACAAGAAGACTGCTGAGTATCTTCAGAAAGCTATGTTGTTAGCATGAAAGTCAGAAGCAGGATTATAGTTGAGTGCTGAGGAAAATGACTTTTTCGCTATGGATGATTTGGAAGACCTCGAGGAAATCAATGCAAACTGCATCTTCATGGCAAATCTTCAAGAGACTAAGTACGACACTGATTCTGACGCACCTCTTGTCTATGACGCCAATGCAGTATCTGAGGTACCAATCACTGATCCATGCTATAACAATGTCATATTTGATGTGTTTACTCATGACGAACAGCATTCTGTGATGCCAGCACCTACAATCCGAGTTGTAGCAATACTAACTCTGAGACTCCAGATGTGGATCCTAGTGGAGACTGTGTGGCACAAAATACTAAGACTGATGAGGAAACACGTGCTTATTTTGAATCATTAATCAATAACTGTGGCATTGAAATAGAGAAAGTTAGAACGGTCAATCGCGAAGTTAAGGCCGTGAATGCTAAATTGACCGCTGAGCTTGAGAGTTACAAGGAGAATGCAGAAGCCTTTGAATTTCATAAAAACAAAGAATTTGGTTATCGAAATTTGGTTTCTAAAGAACAACTATTGCAAATCAAGTATAACACACTTGATGTGAATTTGAACTTGCAAATTAAATCTTTAAACAAGGAAATTTCTGATTTAAATGACCAACTTTCTAAACAAAAAGAAATGTTTTCTGATCTTGAAAAAGAGAAGAAGCAGTTGATTACTGATTTTTCAAAACGAGAAGATTCTCTTCTTGATGAAATTTTTGATAAAACTGAAAAAATCAAAACTTTGGAAAATTTGCTTCTTACAACGGGTCATTCTGCTCAAACAAACAAGATGCTTTCTAATCAAGTAAATCCGCGTTTTCATACTAATCATAGAATGGCACTTGGAAACGACCCTTCTTCATTCCTCAAGAAAGCTCAGAAACCTCAGAATGTGTTAAACAATGGAAATGTTTTACCTGAACCCATTATTGTTCGTGATTCTCTTGAAACGTTAGAACTATCTGAGGAGAGTAGATCAAAAATAAAACAAAAAAATCCGGAAATCAAACCAGTTGATTATAAAAAATGGAACAAAATTAACGGAATTACTTTTGTTAATCAAAAAGAAAAGTCAAAGTTTCCCATCACACCAAGTGTTTCAAACAAAGAGTCAACACCTGTTTCAAAATCTGTTTCAAAACCAGTTGTTGTCTCAAATTCTCTTTCGAACATTAAACAAATGTCTTCAAACAATCCTTTTAACACAAGTGATGCGAGAAGTGTTTTAGAAAATGTGAAAACTAGAATTGCGGATCTTCAAGACACTGTTAAAGCTAAAACCAATATTACAACAAACATCTGGTTTAATAGTTTTGATAATGAAAATAAAAAGTATTTTTAAACTCAAATTGCCCCTCAGCTGAATAACATCAACTCAAGGGTAATTCATTTTGAACAAGCGTTTTTGAAAGAAACAGCTGACTTTGTCAAGGACCATAAATCCCTGGTAAAGCAAGCTAATGACTGTGTCGAACACATCAATTTTTTGGAAAATTTAAATGACTCTCTCTTCGAAGATGTTCTGACTACTGATATTATGTCCATTATTCTACAAACATATTCTGTTGAAGATCATGAAAGACTCCAGTCTGAGACCTCCAAAATTGTTTCAAAATATGAAAAAGCACTTGAGAAACTTGAAAAAGAAAATGTCTCATATTTTAAACAACTTGATCGAAAAACTGAAGAATGCAAGTATGACAAACTGTCATATGAGCGTGCCTACAATGACATGCAAGCGAAAAATGATCTTTTGAGAGCTCAGCTGGAATGTCGAAAAGGAAAGGCAGTGGATACTAAGATTCCAAAACCATTGACTGAGGAGAAAGCAAATGTTCCCAAACCGGTTTTAAAACCAAAAATGTATGTTTCAATGCCTCCTCCAAAAGTCAATGAGAAAAATGATTTATCAAAACCAGTCACTCCACCTGCCTTGCCTACACAAAATGTTGAAAAAGGAAAAGCGGTTATCGAGAAACCAAAGTTTTAGCACCTGGCCTTTTTAAGATGAGTACCACTAATGCGTCTGCCTCCACATCTAAAACATATGGAACAAACGACATAAGTTTAGATAAGCACTCCAAAGAGACTAGGAAAGCTGAAACCACTTCTCTAAATAAAAATGTGAATCCTAATGCGTGTGCCTTACCTTTTACAGGACTAGAAAGCACCTCTAGGAGCAGCAGACTAAAGCCTTAGAGCAATACAAGGAACAATAGAGTCTCGCATGCCTCTAAGAGCAGTAGCTTGAATAAAGAGAAGAAAGTAAAAGAACACCCTAGGAATTTACCGCTCTGTAATAAGAAAGACATTTCATCTGAATGTAATGAACGCATGAAACTTGCTAAGTCTAATGAATGTGTTGAATCTCTTTGTTTAACTTGCAAGAAATCTTTAACTAATGTTCATGATGATTGTGTTTCTAAGAATGAGATTGTTAAGCCTGTTAAGAAGAATGTTCCCAAAAGAACTTATGCTAAACGAATAGGAAGACTAGTTGAGACTTAGGCTTTACACTACTGATAGGGAGCATAATGTTTACTTTAGGGATGACATTTGGAAACCCACGGGTAGAACTTTCACACTCCAGAATGGTAGAATGAGTGATGAACTTGTCTTACCAATAGATAACTTCTATGAGTGTGATCAGGATTTTACCTCTAACCCAATGGAACCAAAATCAAAACGGTTTCCAAAATCTTCTTCTTCTGTTATTGGAAGGTTATCGAAATATGTCTTTGGATCGTCGACTCGGGTTGCTCCAAGCACATGACCAGGAATCTGAAGCTGCTGATCAATTTCGTCTGGCAATTCATGGGAACCGTACGTTTCGGAAATGATCATGTAGCAGCTATCATGGGATATGGAGATCTACCTTTTGGAAATTATTTGATCACTCGGGTTTACTATGTCGAAGGGTTGGGATACAATTTGTTTTTAGTCGGGCAGTTCTGTGATGCAGATTTAGAAGTTGCTTTTAGGAAAAATGCTTGCTTCGTTAGAAACTTGAATGGCACTAATCTCTTAACTAGGAATCGTGATACAAACTTGTATGCTATCGACATTAACCAAATGGCCTCTTCATCACCAATATGTCTTATGACACAAGCATCTGGAACAAAGTCCTGGTTGTGGCATAGACGATTATCCCATCTCAACTTCGACACCATCAACAAACTGGCCAAAGACAACATCGTCAACGGACTTCCAAAGTTCAAATAGACCAAGGATCACTTATGTCCATCATGCGAACAAGGAAAAAGCAAAAGAGCATTATATAAACCCAAATCCGTACCTAGTTCGGAAGCAAGGTTGCATATGTTGCACATGGACTTATGTGGCCCAATGAGAGTTGAAAGTATAAATGGGAAAAAGTATATTCTTGTTATCGTCGATGATTATTCAAGATATACATGGGTTAGGTTTCTGAGATCAAAAGACGAAGCACCAGGCATCATCATCACCTTCCTGAAACGTATTCAAGTACTTCTTCAAACTACAGTAAGGGTTGTAAGAACAGACAACGGCACAGAATTCACTAATCAGGAGTTAAGAGCCTATTTTGAAGATGTTGGAATCACTCATCAAACATCAGTTGTTAGAACTCCACAGCAGAATGGGGTAGTTAAAAGAAGAAATCAAACTCTTGTGGAAGCTGCTAGCACAATGCTAATCTATTCTAGTGCACCGTTATTTCTATGGGCTGATGTTGTTGCCACTGCTTGTTTCACTCAGAACCGATCCTTAATCCATCCAAGATTTAATAAAACCCCATATGAAATAGTGAACAACAGAAAACCTGATATCTCTTACTTTCACGTGTTTGGCGCTTTGTGCTATCCGACAAACGACAGAGAAGATCTAGGGAAACTGAAAGCTAAAGGTGATATTGGAATCTTCATTGGATATTCAGATAGCTCGAGGGCATTCAGGGTGTATAACAGGAGAACTAGGAGGATCATGGAGACGATGAATGTGAATTTTGATGAAATTTCACAAATGGCTTCTGAGAGACTCGCTCTAGAACCCGCACCAAACCCGCAGACTTCTGGACACATCAGTTCAGGACTCGTACATCAAAGAGCTCCATTAACTTTTGCTGACAAACCTCATGAAAAATAATGGGAGAATTTCTTATAGTTAATGTTCGATGAATACTATGGTGGACCATCGACAAATGCATCAAACCATCATTCCGCTGCACCCGCTCAAAATCATCCACCGCCACCAACAGAAGATGCATCTACAACGGTCGAAACCAATGCACCAACTCCATCAACATCATCTACATCTACTCCAGCAACTCCAATTCTTCAAACAGTTTTACCAGCAGTTGATGAGCAAAACCAAAACATATCATTTCAAGAAGAACCTACTCAAAACCAGAACGATGCAACGTTAGATGCAGACTTATTTGAAAACCTGTTTGCAACGGAATCAGCTGAATCATCTTCAAGCTTACGAGAACCATCTAACTCGCACTCGTATAATCTACGGTATCCTTCTACTCTGAAGTGGACTAAAGACCAACCAATTGAACAAGTTATTGGTGAACCTTCACGGCCAATTCAGACGAGACGCCAACTTGCCACCGATTGCGACTTATACATTTACCTTTGCTCAATTAGCAATATTGAACCGAAGAACGTTCGGGAGGCAATGGCAGAACCCGCATGGATAGAAGCAATGCAGGAGGAACTTCTCCAATATCGTCTACATGACTCTTGGGATATGGTTCCAAGACCTATTGACATTAGAGTCATTGATCTCAAATGGTTATGGAAGAACAAAAGGGATGAAGAGATAACTGCAATTCGCAACAAAGCTCGTCTTGTGGCCAAAGGATACAGACAGGAATAAGGGATAGACTTTGAAGAGTCATTTGTGCCCGTTGCTAGACTTGAGGCAGTCAGGATTTTCTTAGCCTATCCAGCTCAAAAAAACATCACGGTTTATCAGATGGACATTAAGACCGCGTTCTTGAATGGTACTCTGAAAGAAGAAGTATATGTGAGTCAGCCAGAAGGCTTCATAGACATGGAACATCCAGACTACGTCTACAAACTTAAAAAGGCAATCTATGGATTAAAGCAAGCTCCGAGAGCGTGGTATGACGAACTGTCTTCTTTCCTTATTCTAAACAATTTCACCAAAGGAACGGTTGATCCTACCTTGTTTACACAAAAATGCAAAAACGACATTTTGATTGTTCAGATTTACGTGGACGACATCATTTTTGGGTCCACCAATCCGAATCTTTCAAAACATTTTGAAAATCTCATGAAAAGCAAATTTGAAATGTCCATGATGGGGGAACTAAAGTTTTTTCTTGGTTTACAAATACATCAGTCCCCACGTGGAATTTTTATAAATCAAGCTAAATATACAACTGAGATTTTGAAAAATCATGGTATGGATAATTGTGACTCTGTCGGAACACCAATGGTAACTTCACCAAAAATTGGAGCCGATTTATTTGGGAAACCTATTGATCCGAAGAAATATCGGAGCATGATTGGTTCTCTCATGTACCTTACTGCTAGTCGACCCAATATTTATTTTGTTGTTTGCTTATTAGCACGGTTTCAGGCAAAGCCTACCGAACTGCACCTCAAAGAGGTTAAAAGGATCTTTCGGTACCTGAAGACATCCATTCACAAGGGTCTTTGGTATCCGAAGGAATCCGGATTTGATCTAATTGCCTTTTCAGATGCGGACCACGCAGGTGACCAAGTTACAGCAAAAAGTACATCCAGAGGAGCACAATTTTTGAGTGAAAAATTAGTAAGCTGGTCTTCAAAGAAACAAGATTGCACTGCACTTTCAACCGCTGAAGCTGAGTATGTGTCTCTATCTGCATGTTGTGCTCAAGTTCTATGGATGAGAACACAACTCACAGATTATGGCTTTACTTTCGATAAAATACCTATGTATTGTGACTCGAAAAGTGCCATAGCCATATCATGCAATCCGGTTCATCACTCAAAGACTAAGCACATTCGTGTCCGCTATCACTTCATAAAAGAACACGTAGAAGAAGGTACTGTTGAATTATTTTTCGTGAAGACAGATTACCAACTCGCCGATCTATTTACTAAAGCCCTTCCAAAAGAAAGGTTTGACGATTTAGTTCGACGAATTGGAATGCGAAGCCTAAACCCTGAGGACTTAGAACGTCTTCTCGAATCTTCTTGAAAATGATTTTCCAAAAAGCTTCGCTGTAAATATTTTTGAAAAACAAAATACAAAATTTGAAAAACCAACAAAAGCAAAATATAAAAATATAAAACTTTCAAAAATACAAAAACATTAAAAAAATCAAAAATCCAAAAATATTCTTCTCACGACATGTCTCTTGTATAATCGATATTCTGTACGTTTCTAGAAATGTCATTCAACAATGATACGGGCATGTACAGATGCTTGAGCGAGAGTTCTTTAAATGTTTTTCTAAAACATGTCGTTTCTCAAAATTTCTTCAAAAAGATGGCTTTCGTATACTTCAGTACGAAACCCGAACTAAAATGATGACTTTTGATTATTTCAAATCAAAACTCGTGTTTTTAAAGAAAAATCGAGTGTACGCTTCAGTGCACTACATTTAAAACTGGTGAGAAATCATCATCATCTTGAGCACCTTTTTCAAGATTGTTCAAAAAGATTTTCAAAATCTTTCAAAATATTTTGTGCTCAAGATAACTCCCTCTAAAACCCTTTAATTGATTATGCTTTATTAAAGGGGGAGTATAAAACCAAAATGTTCCAAATTCATGCTTAAATCAAATCCGTTTGTCTCCCCCAAAAGATTCTAAAATGTTGTTTAATCCGTTGATATCAAAAATATCACGAATATGCTATTTTTGAGGGGGAGGAGACGTGATTAAAATGTGATCAAAAAGTTTAATGATCGTTGTTTGATTCTCAAAAGAGCTCGAGTCAGTCATAACCATTGAATAGATGAAGAATAATGTACCATCTCGAGAAACTCTCTATGGACTTGACCAGGACGGGTAATAATTTCAAGCTAGTTCTCTAGTGATGTAAACGTGTCTCGAATTGGTCTAGCTCATTTAACGTCGATCAATTCAAAACGTGCGAACTCTACCCTCTATGTGCAGATTTCTGTCAAAACTTATAAGCACATGTGAAGGGGGAGTGTTTCTGAAAATATAAAACTCTCGAAGTGTTCCAAACATGTTTTCTATCAAAAACACTTTGAGAGATTTTCAAGAAAAATGGTTTTATGGCAACAATAGGACAGTCATGGAGTTATAAGGTGACTAAGGATAGGAAATTCGTCCTATGATCCGCCAGAGCCGGAGGAATCTACCCAAGGACATCACAAATAGTTAGTATTAGAAGTCCTTAGGAATGATTGAAAAAAGGAGTAATGTGAGAAAGGAGAAAGAAGGGGTTGAAGAATTAAAAAGAAAAGTAAAAGAAATGGTGAAAAGAAATAGCCCTCCATATTCAACCTTAGGGCAAAAACCGGGTTCAATTCATCTGCTACTGGTTATGACTAGATGACACTGGTATTGAAGACAAAGACGTCATGGACCCAGTGACGCACTGCACTAAACCTTCTAGCTACTCAATTCCTCTTAAAAGGATTTGTTTCATTCTCACTGGGAACCCTACATAATCTATCGACTTTCTCTTAGAGATTGTTGATATTGAAGAAGGAGACCCTCTCCCTAGTCTCTGCTCAGGAAAACCAAAATGCACTATTGAGTCTAGAGCCACGAGATTCATCAAAAGATCTCATAAGAACACATGACATAACATCGCTTGTTGTTCATCAATAAGGACACAAGTGATATATTCTAGAGTCCTACGCAGATCTTAGCAATCTGCCAGAACATTTATGAGAAGTTTCACATCTGTGATCTTCAATGATTGAATGGAAACTCCTGCCAGAGTCAACATCAAGCAGCCCTGACAGCAGGTCACTTCGGTAACTCCCCGTGGATTACGCTTAGTGTGTCTCAAACGGTCTACAGTCGTGGAGTGATGCTTCGCAGTACCTCAGCGACTCATCTGAACTGTAGGTGTACCTCGGTACTTTTGGGTTTTACTAATCATAACAATTTATAGAAAACAAGTAAACATCATCAAAGCATGCAGCGGAAGTAATAGGAATAATACTTGTAAATAATTAACCGAATTAAAAGTATATGCGTACCTTTTGCGAATCAATGTAATTAGGGTTTATGAAAAACCCCCAATTAAGATCAAGAAACAAGAAACCTTAAACCCTAATAAATTAGGGTTTATGAATGTCGACCAAAACCCTTGTCGACCCACCAAGATATGCAAACACATGTGTATTTGCTCTTCGTTCTTGTACACACGTATTAGTAGCGAATCAATGAGAAAAGCTAGGTTCTTGATCACAATAGATTAACCAAACACCTTGGTTATGCTCAAGGTCACTCGTAAATCCCTTACAATGGGGATTCACTTCGTCGACCAAAAACAAGAGGGAAGAAAGAAGAAGTTTGGCCTTCTATTGAAATCTAGTGTACCAAAGGATGAATACATGGGGATGTATTTATAGCCTTATGGTAGATGTCAAGATTACTATGGTTTCCGATGTGGGATTCCATAGGTTCGGCCAAAAACAAGCCCAAAAGAGGATTCCTAAAACCTTCTCTTGGCTAGTTAACTTTTCTTCATATCCCGTTGACATTTAATGACCGATAATCAAAACTCCGTTAAATCACAACTCTCGTTAATTGTTTTATTCGTGATCAAATAATTAAATACAACATTTTATATATTAATTATTTATACATTGATTCTCATACGTAATGTGTGCAATCCCGAAGTCTCGAGTTTGAATCCGGTCATACGTATATTAATAATTATCCATAAACCTTTCAGCTCCCACTTGGATATTACTTAATATAGTAATGACATTGGTTAGTCTAGCTTTAACACGCCAATGCCCCCAGATCGAATCGAGTATGGTTTCCTGGAAAAACCATTTAATGATTCATCATTTTTACTTATCCTTTTGTTACTAATACTACATTAACTATGAATATGGATCAAGTCATTTCATAAGTTAATATTCTGTTTCTCGTTGTATTTGATTGAACAAGATTACCAAATCATCTTAATGTATTCCAGATAGATCTTGGGTATGGCCATACAAACATCTTGTCAACCCTACGAGGGGCCCAAACAGTATTATGCTTTGAAACAAATTCAAAGGAACAAATTCTCTTGACTACAAACATAACTCATGAACTTTGTAACACTTCTGAAAATAGCCCTTATAACTACCAGTTACGGATAGCGTTAGACTATCTTACACAAGTGCACTACATTCATAACAGTTATCTGGTATCTCAAGTCTAAGGATAAACACTTCATGATATACTTAATGACAAAGATCCATAAAGTATCATCATGTAAAGTTGGGATGAGTCCTATATTCAATTCATTGAATATCATGTGAATCTGGTATGTCCCACGCATCAATATACTTAAAGTATATTCTACCAAAACTCATATTTGTCTTAATTCAATGACATTCCCACATCATTGATCGACAACGGACTTTTAGAATAACATAAGTTATTCACGGATTAAACATGCAAATATAGGATATAATATTAAGAAAATGAAAAATAAACATAACCAATATTTTATTCCATTTAAATAATATTTGTTCAAAACATCCCTTATCCAAATACTAAATAGATCAATGCATGATAATACTGGTTAATGAATTATGTCTCAAGTAATGACAATCATACTTGTTGACAAGGCATAATTTCAACTAACTTTGATCTATTGGAATTTTGAGAATACTTATCTTAAGAATTCAACTAGTGAAGTCCTTGTATGTGTGCATTCAAAATATCTTGATATTGCCACATAATATTTCATAAAGTGTGTGACATCCTCAAGCACCAATTTATGACAATCAAACTTTCAAACATTTTAAAGTTTAAAGTATTCTTATTCTTTATTGTATAATGCAACTATGCTCTTAGTTGAGCACAACTAGTTCACATGGCCATTTACAAGGATGAAATCCTCCCATGACTAGTATTGAGTGTCATCTCAATTCATCATTGTATACAAACAACAATATGCTCTTTAAAATCTCCGTAAACTTCAATATATATAGTGTAATGTTTGATGCCTTCCAAACTTTCAAGTTTGTTGGCTATGACAATTACGCAACAATTGATGTATTGCTCATCCATAGAATTTTGAGAGCAAATCCAGGCTGAGGAATGTAATTCTAGATTCAAACATATTCTATTAGAATATTCATTACACCAGTTATCTAATAACTTCATTAGATATCAATGTTGTCAAATCATCTTGCATTCAAGCATGATACAACAATAACATGTACATGAAAAATCCTTATGTCAAACAAAGATTTAATTCATGTTCTACATATCCATTTTCCAAATGATATATCATGTTCTATTAGACTCATTAAACATATACTCCAAGGTTGTATGTCTTATTTTCTAAATCTTTCAAGTGAAGTTCCATTCCAAACTAAAACTTAACATTTAGCTTAGATGGAATGTTACTACCCACAACATATAAGATTTAAAGAAAATAAACATAATACTCCCACTAGCTTTCAGGAATACTTAGAAATTATCTTATTTTAATTTTAAACCAAAACTAGGATTTAATAGTTAAACATAAGAATCATCTCCTAGATGCATGCATATATCCATTTATGGATTCTTGCCGTTTGTACATTTCCAAAGATTATGTGAATTCATAAAACTCATTTGTATTACTTATCGTCCTCGCAAAAGCAATCACACAAGAAAGAGTTTTAATATTCCATTGTCATTTTTCATATCAATGAAAATAAGTATGACAATTATAATCATTATATATTTAATGTGTCAAGGAAAAAATATTCAATCACAGTTAATTGCTAAAGTGTGATTAATAATCTTGTCACAAGTCATGCATTAAACACATGTACAATTTTGTCCATATGATTTCTACACAAAGATTTAAACCACTAGGGTTTTCCTTCCTTTGAAGAAACTCATCATTATTAAGATAAACCAAGTTTTTAAAGTTGATTATCTTTTTGGACAACATCTTAACATTCATAGTATGAATAATTTACCACAATTCAATATTAGGTAATATATCATTATGATTAACAGGTTTACCATGATCCTGCAACTCATATATCTCAGCACATTAATCAATTATCTGAGAATCCTTGCGGATCTATGAATGAGAATTCCACCATCTTGAGGTCTATCAGATTTGACCTCATCATGATATTCACTAGTATGTTTTAGAAGATTATGTGTTTTGTAATTGTAATTTAATCTCTTCAAGATCTAAACAAAACTCCCACTTGCTTTTGTAATTTAAAGACTATCTATAAATACTTTAGCAATTAGAACAACACTAAATTGTTTTCTTTTGGGATATTACAAAATACATTGATAGTTCGTAAATCTTGTTCATTAATAACCTACTCCATAAGTAGTTTTAACAAATCAGAACTTCAATATAAGACTCAATGTGATTCATCACATTCCATACTAAAATGGTGTCTTATTAATCTTCTAGGTTTTTGAGTTTTATTAAGTATATCCAATCAATACTCAATTTTCTAACCTTGATAACTTTTGGAAGAAAAGAAGATATAGTTATCTTGAATCAAACAATATAACAAATGTTTGATTCTTCTAACTGAACATTTCATATACATACAGTATTTTATTAGAATTAATATTGTAAGAAAATCTAACAATATTTAAGATAAACATATTCCTTTTGGCCTACCTATTTACCAACTAAGTCAACTTAATGGTATAATAGAATATCCAAGCCAATTGCATGTTTTATAACATAAGTATTCTTTGACCAAGTCAAAAGACATAACAGTTATAGTATCTTACTTTATATTATAAGTCTTTAAAAGACTTCATGTTTGTGAGTTTATACAGAAACACATAACCATGTATAATTTAAAGTTATTATGAACACCACGCCATGGTTTCAATTAATTAATTTTCAAGTTAATATACTACTCTATCTATTTATGTCATTCTAAAAATACATAAATATTTAAGATAGTATTACTTTATTTATTTATGTCATTCCAAGAAGTGTCCAACTTAAGAAACTGTAAATCATCCACGCCCGATCCCACGACAAGTGGAGATTTATCTTGAGATTACAATCTAGCCAAGATCTCACTTAACCTAAAATGTAACTTCAAGTGTTTCTATAATTTTAATGACATAAGACATAAAAGTAGTCTATGCTATAATCTTGACACATGTTCTTTAAGCAAGACAATCTTATTAGAACGTTAATCTCTTACCTTACGATCAAGAGAATCCATTAATCATATTTGTATGTGTTGTTCCTTTGCACACAATAAATACTTCTCCCACTTGTGCATAGAACAACATCATATAGTAGATAAACACCATGACATTCGTTTGTTTATATGAGCAATATGATAGTGTCATAGATATATAAGCATTGCAAGTAGATGTAGGAGCACTTAATTTATCAAGGAAACGTTCATGACTATCCTTGAGAATATGAATGTCTACATTTTTGAACGTAATGTATTATTTCAAGAAAATCTAGAAATAATATGAGTTATTACCAAGATAATAACTTGTAACTCCCACTGAATTAGACAACGTTACAATAATGTCTTATTCAGTAATACACCATACTCCCACTGGATTTGACAACATCGTAAGTGTTTCATTAACCAGTGAAAAGAGTGTGCTATTACGTTGTTACCCCTTTTAAAGACCATTCGTAACAATTACTTAGGTACTAAAAGAGTGTATTTTACTTTGTAGATGATGGATCATCCATCAATGCTATTAACTTGAAAATTTGAGCATGCAATTTCTTCCTTAATGGGTCTATCATCGCCATACTGATGTATAGCACCTTCAATTAGTCAAAACAAAACAACTAGATAAAATATACTAGTTTGTCTTTTACCAATTTTGCGGTAATTAGTCTAGCTTCTAATTTAATAACTCATAAAATGTCAAACATGTTTTCTAGTTGACCAAAATGTCATATAAGAATTCAATCACCAACAGAGGGTAATGAAATCTCTTAAGGAAAACATGGTGTGCAATTTTCTTAACTATTAAAGTTGCTATGAGTTATATTAGAATTTAGACAATTCTAATATTCCTAACATACCTTTCTCAATCATGAAAAGGAATAGGATTGAGTCTCACTCTTCTTCCATGGAAAAGAGTTTATGTTTGTCTTTTAGTAAATTTTTCTTGATCAAACATTTGTTTGAAAACAGAACTAGATCAATTTACCAAAGCCCAAACTACGTTTACGGTTTAATGTTGCATTAATACAATTAAAAGAATTAACAAAATTCAATTTTTAGTATTTTCGATAATTATATCTTTCAAGAAAATAAAATACCCTTAGGTTAATATTCATATTAACCATAGAATTTTCCTTTAATCTAGGACCCTCATTATCATAGTTTCACCACATCAGTTGATCTGCTAGTGATGAAAGTATAGAATAGGTAATTGTCGAAGAACAATAATTGACAAACAAGTTTTCAATTCCTAGTAAATATGGGATTTACAATTTTGCCAAAACAATTAATGCAAAATGTAAGCATGTTTTATCCCATCTTATGCCTTAAGTTATAGATCTCACTAACTAACTTAATTAAGTTGTCTAATTTAGAAACTGCAAATTATTAAGCTGAGGTCTCACACAACATAAAGATTCACCTTGTTATTGTAATCTAGCTCAAGGTCTCACATAACTAAATTACAACTTCAAGTGTTTCATATCATTAGATGGCATAAACTTAAATTTAAAAGGGTACAATTTTTTATGTGTAATCAAAACTTATGTATAAAGAAGCATGCATACAACTTTATAACACAAAATTTTCGAAAAAACTTACTTGTATTTTAATTGCTAAGATTAAATTCTACAAAGTTTTAATCGATGCGTTGAGAAACTTACAACTTTTCACTAAGATGCTTCGTACATAGAATGGTTATACTAGGTAGCTCCAATCGAACTCACAGAGGGCAGAAGACCAGGTAAGCGTTGAAGCATAACCTTAGACATCCTATCAGTGTGACTGTGCGCACTTCTTTTAACCCCTTTTTAGTTTGTTCTAGTGGGTGAGCCGTTCTAACCATTTAGTACAGTCGCATCAATCGATTAAAAGTTCAAGATTTAATACTTAGAAAAACAAATCAAATTTTCGCCATTATTTAGTCCATTTAATTTTCTATTCTAAAAAAAACCCTTTTTGCTTACTAACATGTCATACAATATAAACAAAAGGCATTTTAATAAAATTAAAAGGAACTCAAATAATATACATATAACTTAACAATTAACATATGTAAAAACAATTAGCCACATGCATAATTATTTCGATAAAACCTAATAAACAATTCTAGGCGTAAAAAATGCATACATCAACTAGGGCTTTCAACTACAAGGTAGATGAGCCATATACATCGACAAGTCGATTGCGTAAGCCAAAGTCAATAGTATACCAAATAGCACATAACGAATTTTTATTAGTATAATTGAGGTCTTCCCCAATTCAATAATTATCAAATAAATAAACATGTGTATATCACTAAACAATTTATCAAAACAATAATCCATGGCAAAACATGCATGTGCCACCATGAATTCCTCATAACAATTATAATCCCAAGATACGCATATAATCATGGCATATAACAATTATTCATGAAAACCACATAAAATATGCATGCAATCCTAGGGTTTCTACAAGTTTTACAAAAAATAAAACCCAATTAAACAATTAAGGGGTAATGGACCCAATTAATAAAAAAATTAGGGTTCCAATTTTCAAAACTCTAGAAACCATAAAAGCATATAATAATCATAAATATTCAATTTTTATGTGTTTCGGTAATTAATTACAACATATTAACCTGGCTCTGAAACCACTGTTGGGTTTTACTAATCATAACAATTTATAGAAAACAAGTAAACATCATCAAAGCATGCAGCAGAAGTAATAGGAATAATACTTGTAAATAATTAACCGAATTAAAAGTATATGCGTACCTTTTGCGAATCAATGTAATTAGGGTTTATGAAAAACCTCCAATTAAGATCAAGGAACAAGAAACCTTAAACCCTAATAAATTAGGGTTTAAGAATGTCGACCAAAACCCTTGTCGACCCACCAAGATATGCAAACACAAGTGTATTTGCTCTTCGTTCTTGTACACACGTATTAGTAGCGAATCAATGAGAAAAGCTAGGTTCTTGATCACAATAGATTAACCAAACACCTTTGTTATGCTCAAGGTCACTCGTAAATCCCTTACAATGGGGATTCACTTCGTCGACCAAAAACAAGAGGGAAGAAAGAAGAAGTTTGGCCTTCTATTGAAAATCTAGTGTACCAAAGGATGAATACATGGGGATGTATTTATAGCCTTATGGTAGATGTCAAGATTACTATGGTTTCCGATGTGGGATTCCATAGGTTCGGCCAAAAACAAGCCCAAAAGAGGATTCCTAAAACCTTCTCTTGGCTAGTTAACTTTTCTTCATATCCCGTTGACATTTAACGACCGATAATCAAAACTCCGTTAAATCACAACTCTCGTTAATTGTTTTATTCGTGATCAAATAATTAAATACAACATTTTATATATTAATTATTTATACATTGATTCTCATACGTAATGTGTGCAATCCCGAAGTCTCGAGTTCGAATCCGGTCATACGTATATTAATAATTATCCATAAACCTTTCAGGTACATCGCGTTATCTCACTTGTGGGACTCCAGTTCAGGAACGGCCTTTGTAAGAATTAGAGATGTGTTTTCACACTATGCTGTTAACACCCTCGAAATTCAAACTTGTAAGTGCCGGAATCCGCTTATTACTAACCTGTTTTTATGTTTTCTTCTTATGGAAGCTCCAGAGCGGATTGATCGTGCAGATTCTCTACATGCTCATACCAGCAACACATGAAAGTTCTCATCAAAATCAAAGGCAACACAAAGTCAAAGATGATTCTTCATCAATGTCAAAGAATCTACAAAGTTTAAAGACTCGAGAACTACATCATTGGTAACCAAAAGACAAATAGAAGTGTGAGCATGGTGGAGAAAGACGTGGAGACACCTAACCAACGAAGTTGACAACGGCAGAAAACACCATTAACCGATCACAAAGCATGAAGGAACAAAGAATTAAGACTATTCTATATCTACACACAAAGTTCAAGCTCGAGAAAAGTAAAGACCTAATCAAGTGGAGCATCTTTTGAATGACCACCCCTTAGGGGGAGATTGTTAGCCTTAATATTTTTTATTAGAAGTGATGGTCATTCACATTTAGGAACTTTGTAACGTGTGTTAGATATCGTATTAAAATAGTCAACGGGCTCGTGGATTGGACTAAGCTAAATGGCTAGAAGTTATGTTAAGCTAGCCTTGTATAAGTTGTCATCCAATCCATGTCCAACCCATATCCATGAAGCCCATGGCCAAGCCCATTAGGGCGTTTGTACTTGTAGTATATATACCCCTCAAAGTCTCATTTGAGGGGTGTGCTTGAAAGTGTGTGTGTGTGTGTGTTTTCCTTTCATGTAATAAAGTTTTCTTTTCATCTTATACGCATAACATATCAAGTCACCAACATCTTTCCTTTCTTCTTCTTAATCTTTACGCATAGTGTTTGTGTTTGTTACGTGTTCATCTTGTGTGTTGAAGGCTGTTACGCGTAAGGTGGGTGTAAAAACAAGGTCCTACATGGTCCACTAAGAGCTTCTAAGCACTCTTCACTCATATCCCAACTTCCCTCTTATTACCTGCCGCGGAGAAAAGAAATGCGGATCAAGATCTTTTTTAAGGTAATGAAAAAAATGAATTGTGCTTATTTTTGTAATCCAATTATTAAATACTGGAGTAATCAATAGGGTTGTACATGAACTAAAAGCTCGATTATCTGTTTGTGAATTGTTCTTATGCTCTTTTGATTTCGTATTTTTTGTACTTTTTGTTTATTGTGTTAATAAATGAGTACGAAGAAACTTTCTTCTTATATAATGAGCACGAACATAATATTTCTTTCGCTTAATTATTTTAAGTATTCATGTAGGCTTTGTTTGATTAAATGTTCACGAAAGAACACATACAAGCACTTGGTTAAATTTTGTCGTCTTAGCCCTACTTCTAGATTACCAAAACAATGATGTTTGGTTTCTATATTCATCATTTTGGCTTTCAATCATCAACCGGTTCTTAATCTACTAATCCTTCTTGGTTTTTATAAATATATAGACGTTATAGGAATCCAAACAATTTTACTAAAATCATAGCAAATAATCGAAAGGCCCCGTTTTTAAACTTTGCTTTAGGTCTTAGTAAGGATTAAGCCGCACCTGACTACGATTTATGTTTTCATTGTGACATGTGAGACTTAAATAAATCTCATTAGGTAGACATATTGAGGATGGCTAAAGATAAAAGTCGAAAATGCTTGCGAATATCCTTGTTAGACTACGTATTAGGACTGACTCACCTCAATAATATGAACATGTAACCAATTTACCCGTATGACTAGGGCTGAGCATTGCCGCAGACTGGACCATATCAAGCAACCGGATCGGGCATAACATATTTTGGTCTGGTCCTCAGTCCATCCTTTTCTTCATATTCGGTCTTCGGTCCGGTGCATTCCGTTTCAGTCTTACGCAAAACCGTAGGAAATAATCGAAAGGCCCCGTTTTTCAACTTTGCTTTAGGTCTCGGTAAGGATTAAGCCGCCCCTGACGTAGAAGCCTCCTTAGTAGAGTATTTAGGAGGTGATGTAACACCCCACCCTAACAGGTCAAATGTCACACTTATGGCACAAAACAAATGCAAGCAGAAGACTTTATTCATAAAATGGTTCAACAAAGTTCACCAAAAAGTAAGGAAGTAATGAGTCTAGAGCATAATGACTTCCAAACGAAACATAAATCCGAAACCAAATCGAAACAAAAGATAAATTCAAAGATCCAAAGTCTAATCAATTTCAAATGAAAATAGGAAAGCTATTAGCAGGGTGGTCCACTAAGAGCTTCTAAGCAATCTTCACTCATATCCCAACTTCCCTCTTATTACCTGCCGCGGAGAAAAGAAATGCGGATCAAGATCTTTTTTAAGGTAATGAAATAAAAATGAATTAAACTTATTTTTGTAATCCAATTCTTAAAGACTGGAGTAATCAATAGGGTTGTAAATGAACTAAAAGCTCGATTATCTGTTTGTGAACTGTTCTTATGCTCTTTTGATTACGTATTTTTTTTACTTTTTGTTTAGTGTGTTAATAAATGAGTACGAAGAAACTTTATTCTTATACAATGAGCACGAGCATAATATTTCTTTTGCTTAATTACTTTAAGTATTCATGTAGGCTTTGTTTGATTAAATGTTCACGAAAGAACACATACAAGCACTTGGTTAAATTTTGTCGTCTTAACCCTACTTCTAGATTACCAAAACAATGATGTTTGGTTTCTCTATTCGCCATTTTGGCTTTCAATCATCAACCGGTTCTTAATCTACTAATCCATCTTGGTTTTTCTAAATATATAGGCGTTATAGGAATCCAAACAATTTTATTAAAATCATAGCAAATAATCCGAAGGCCCCGTTTTTAAACTTTGCTTTAGGTCTCGGTAAGGATTAAGCCGCCCCTGACTAGGATTTATGTTTTTATTGTGACATGTGAGACTTAAATAAATCTCATTAGGTAGACATGTTGAGGATGGCTAAAGAAAAAGTTGAAAATGCTTGCGAAAACCCTTGTTAGACCATGTATTAGGACTGACTCGCCTCAATAATATGAACATGTAACCAATTACCCATATCAGACTAGAGCTGGGCATTGACCGCAAACTGGACCAAATCAAGAAAATGGACCGAACTGGACCAACCGGACCGGGCATGACATATTTTGGTCTGGTCCTCAGTCCATCATTTTCTTCATATTCGGTCTTCGGTCCAATCCATTCCGTTTCAGTCTTACGCAAAACCGACGATTATCCTTTGTTGGACCGGACCGAACCGGACCAGATCGACCCAAACATGGACCAAACATTTCAGTCCGGTCTTTGGTCTTGTGTTTTGAACTAAATCGGTTTTCGGTCCAGTGTAGTCTGATTTTTGAAACATGTTCAGCTCTATATCATACCAAAGTTAAACCAAGGGCATGTTTGGGAAAATTAGATGTAAGTTGTATCCTGTAAGCTGTAAACTATAAGATGTAAGTTGTAAACTGCAAAGCTGTTAACATGAGCTACAAGCTGTATATTTTTTTCAATAAAAGTGTTTGGTAAGTTAATTGTTAAATGTAATTATAAGATGTAAAATGACATATAAGGACATACTTATAATTGTAAATAAATGTTTGAAAGGTATATCAGTAATTTAAAGTTTTAACAGCTCTAAGATGTTTAAAAAGCTTCATGAATCAGCTTTTCATTTATGAGCTATTTGTTTATAATAAAAGCTTGAATTTAATGTATTCAAACGGAACTAATTATTTTAAAAGAGATTATTTTTGTAATTAAAAGCTAACAGCTCCTCAAAAAGCTCTTACCAAACATGTCTCAAGTAAAGTAATTAATCTGAACAGTTATAGAACCTTGGACTCATTCATTTCATTGAAACCTTCTTTACAAAGGCTTGTCGTTTCACAATCAAAGGCTTGTCATTTTTACAAAGACTTGTTATATTTACAAGCCGTTTTAAAGAATCAAATGGATCGAAGACACTATTGGTGGCTTCTAATTGTATCTTTATGGCACCATTACATTTTATATTTATTACTAAAACTTATCTTAATGGTCATATTAATCAATAATAATAGTAATGAAACAAAAACGAATGCCGGCTATGTTAGCTACATTAACCGCCGGCTCATTGATGCTTTTCCTAATTATAGTAACAATTTTTTATTAAAATGAATGCATAAACTTGTTTTAAAAAGGTCTAATATTCTCATGACTTCACCTGGAAAGTGTATATATATGATCTCATTTGCAAAGTTGCTAAGCATGTTTTTAGCTTCTGCTGCATGAAAGCTTCTCGAGTATGGAATCTATAAGAGTTTTCGGTCTTATTTTGCTCCTTACGCTTGTACTTGGCCAGGGAGATACCAACCGAAAGGTAACGTGTTCTCCTAACGAGTTTTATAGTATATGGTTCGTTTAGTTACAAATGATAGAGCAAGTTTAAGATTAAGAAAGAATTATAGTTTGAGGGACATTATAACATCTTCATAAGCTATAATTCCATGGAAGAATGTTAGGCAAGTGATTTATTTAGCGTTGTGTTTTTTCTTATGTGTAGCATTACATAGTGTACATGGGACAACACTCGCACCCGAGCTCAGAGTCTGTCATGTTGGCTAACCACAAGATGCTTGCATCAGTTTTTGAAAGGCAAGCACATATAGTCCATTTCATTCGTTTCTTGTGTATCGTCGTCTTTATATGTTCATGCAACCCGTGAGTTGAGAATGAGTTTTGTAACAAATTAAGCTCTTCTTTGATTTTGTAGTTATAATGGAGCAGAAGAAGCATCGATCCACCATTATACTAAAAGCTTTAGAGGCTTTTCTGCCATGCTTACACCCGATCAAGCAACACAACTTTCAGGTTGCTAGCTTACTACAAAAAATAATAATTAAGAACTAGCTAGCATCTTGTGTCGATTTACAGAATTACAGGCCTGTGACAATTAACACTTGTGTCGTCGCAAGCCAAAGACTACTTTTTGATTGTTTTGCACATAAATTCTAACATGCATTATTTTGTTAATAAGATATATCAGGCTTGACGGCAGTGGTAACTAGACGGCTGATCCCTTGCAATCTGCTTTTATTTTTTACATTGTTAGTTTCTTATATTAGTGAATATATAGTTCTCGAGAAATTTTAATGACGAAACTAAATTCTTGAGAAATATCCTAGACAACTGTGAAATGTTTTCTTACTATACACTAACATAATAGAACTGAAGGTGTTGTCACAGAAACATATATGACTAAAATGTTTACAATTTGCATTGTCACAGAAACGGAAGGTGTTGTTTCGGTCTTTGAGAGCAAGATGAACCGACTGCATACAACTAATTCATGGAAATTCTTAGGAGTAGATTCTATACCGCAATACAACAAGCTTCATCCCAATATAAAATCCGATGTTATTATTGGTGTCATTGACACAGGTAGTGCACTTTACAAATACTAGTTCCTTATACGGATCACATAACTAGCTTCATTTCTAATGGAAAAAATACTCATTTTAGGTGTTTGGCCTGAGTCGGAAAGTTTTAATGACTATGGATTAGGGCCTGTTCCTACAAAGTTCAAGGGAGAATGTGTATCGGGACAAAATTTCACACGTTCCAACTGCAACAGGTTAGCAACATTTCATGTACACAACATTACAATTTAATCTAATCGTGAATTCAAAATAGAAAAAGAAACCCCACCTAATGTGCCGACAAGTGTAAGTATAGTAGCTGCAAATGGTTCTTTCCGTGTCGCTGAAATTATATACTTTAATACTGCAAAAGGCTTTATTTCTCATGTGAGTTAAGAACCGAATATAAGAGATGTCTCTTCGAGACAGATAATTAGCGACTCCAGGCTGCATATCACTGTTGTGTCGCCAAACTTCAAAAGGCTTAGTTCCCAATTTCATTTATTTTGAACGTTCTATCGCAGGAAGATTATAGGAGCAAGATACTACTCGAAAGGATACGAAGCAGTAAATGGACCTCTCGAGAACACCAACCTTACATTCTTTCAATCACCACGAGACAGTGATGGCCATGGGACGCACACATCATCGACAATCGCTGGATCACAAGTTTCCAACATTAGTTTATATGGACTTGGCTCAGGAACCGCAACAGGAGGTGTACCAAGTGCTAGACTTGCCATCTACAAAGCCTGCTGGTTCGAGGACTGTGAAGATGCCGACATTCTTGCAGCAATTGATGACGCTATTCATGATGGTGTCGACGTTATATCTATTTCTCTGGGCTCAATTCCTCCTCAAGCAATTTACTTTGAAGAAGCAATTTCGATAGGATCATTTCATGCATTTGAAAAAGGTATTGTTGTAAGTGCATCAGCTGGGAACAGTTTTGCACCAAGTACAGCAAGCAATGTGGCTCCATGGATCCTTACTGTTGGTGCTAGTACGATAAATCGTGAGTTTCCATCATATGTAGTTCTTGGAAATCTGAAACAATTGAAGGGTTTCGGTGTAAACACAAAACAGGATAAGGGGAAACAATACAGTTTGATATCCGGAAGTGTTGCTGCAGCTTCAGGAATCCCATCAAGAAATGCAAGGTATAATTCTTAACAAAGTTATAATCGCAACTATAAAAACTTGTCACAAAAGTATTACAGTTATAGCGACTATAATCACATAAAAGCAACAAAAAAACTGAACCCCAAAAGACCTCAACAGAAATTTTGAGATTTTTTTTAACCAAAATTGTCACGAGATCATACAACAGCCAAAATGTCCAAACCAGATTTGGCAGCGCGTTTATTTACCGCAATCTGAACAGCTATTTGTTCTTTTCACTCCTCTTATCTAGCTTTTGCAAGAGAAATACCTTGGATTCAAACTTGATCAGTGGAAAAATTGTGGTGTGCATGCTCGAGAAGTTGGACGATGACAGAAAAGAGAAAGCGATTTCAATAAAAGAAGGTGGTGGTGCTGGGATGATCATTATTGACCCTCTTGCAAAATATGTTTTATTTCAATCTGTAATTCCAAGTGTTTTAATTGGGCAAGCTGAAGCTCAAGAGCTTCAGATGTACATGAATTCCGAAAAGTGAGTTCCTAAATAATTTATTCACTTAAAGAAATGAACAATAGAATATGTTTCTGATCTAACATTACACGTTTTCTTTATCATAATCCTAGGAATTCGACAGCTAGGATCTACCTAACAGTAACAGATGTCGGGACTAAACCAGCACCATCAATGGCTATTTTCTCCTCGAAGGGACCGAACACTATAACCCCGGATATAATAAAGGTTTGTAACTTTTTTCACCTTCATTAGTATTTTAGCAAATGAAACTCGAATGCTAATTGGTGACGGTTGTAAATTTGAATGCAGCCAGATATAACTGCACCAGGGGTCAACATTTTGGCAGCCTGGTCACCCCTAGCGACTGAAAGAACCGCTGGCAACAGTCTTAATTATAACATTATATCGGGCACCTCTATGTCGTGTCCACATGTATCTGCAGTGGCAGCACTATTAAAATCAGTTCATCCATATTGGAGTCCTGCCGCGATAAAATCTGCAATAATGACTACAGGTAAAGAATACTTCACTAAATTAATACGACTCAGCTATAGCGACCAACAAGCTTGTCCCAAAACTGACTTTGTGCCGTTCCCGAACTGTTATGCAGTCAAACTTAATATAATCTTGAAAATTTATTATGATATTGATGAAGTATGAACTTTCGATTTGTTATGTAGATGCCCTGTATGTCGCAAATAGGTCGCTAACATTAACTCTTTGCAACCTGTCATTTTGTCACTTTTGTCCCAAAAAACTATTTTTGTACATATTTCTGGATCCACCATCTACTAACAACAGTACATAAATCATTTTTTACAGCTACGACGACAGACAACACGCGAAAATTCATACAAAACGACGATTCCACAAATGCAACTCCTTTCGATTATGGGTCAGGACACATAAATCCATCCGCAGCAATTAATCCCGGACTCATATACGATTTCGACACCAATGATCTCATCAATTTCCTTTGCAGTTATGGCGCAAGCCCTGCACAGCTCAAGAATTTGACAGTAGCACCAGTTTACTGCAAGAATTCGGCCACGCCCTCCTATAACTTCAACTACCCGTCAATTGGTGTCACTAATATGGCTGGAAATTTGTCAGTTTACAGGACAGTTACCTACATTGGTCAAGGCCCAACTACTTATTACTCAAACCTACAAATAATCGAAGGAGTAAAGACCTCAGTTTACCCTGATGTTATGAGGTTTTCAAAAGCGGGCGAGAATATGACTTATAGAGTTGACTTTGTACCTTATAAGAGCAGCAATGGTAGCTTCGTGTTCGGATCATTGACATGGAAGAATGGTGTTCACAGGGTTAGGAGTCCGATTGCTGTTAATGTGGTTTCAGTTTGATATCATATAATACACATTTGTATAATGTACTAATTGTTCTTCTATCAAGATGTCAAGTTTCTTTTTTTTTTTTTTTTTTTGAACAAAGATGTCAAGTTTCTTAGCCATGGTAAAATTCACACTTAAGTTATTTTTTCCTTCGAGTCAACACATTCTTACCAGCAATTTGGGTAAAGTTGATGGGAAAGTTTTCTTTTAGTGAATCTGATGTTTAAAAAAGAACATTGAACACTGGGTTAATTAAGTACACAAGAAACGTGTGTGTCTATAGTATCTCTTAATATATGTTGCGAGTTCAAGTCCAACCAACTTGTTTCAACAATCAACATGCATACTATAAATACCGTTTTAACCTGACCTCGAAATTATATCCATTTGCCCCTAGCTCGAAAGTAAAGAAGAAGAAAAAAAGGTTAAATTCACTCATTTGACCCATTAAATCCCTACAGATTAAGTTTTTTAAGTTATCCATTTGACTCGTTATACATAACATGTGACCAAAGTTGACTCGTCAATAAGTAAGCATGTAAGATGCTGTATAATAGGATCTATGAACTCTTATTCGATTTGTACTACTTGAAAACACAAGCATCAACGAATGTGTAAATTTGTGGACGTAGGTTTTTCATGTGGAGATGTGGTGTTGGTTGATCGAAAAGAGAAACTAAAATTCATTTTTAGCATACTATTCATTTTCAAGTCGCCAAAAATAAATACATAAATTTAAAAATCCATATAAGGGCCAAATGATAAAAACAACAGGATGAGAAAAGAAAATTGTAACTTTTTATAACATCACTTCTAAGGCTTCCTGAGCTAAAGTCATATCATATTACAGAACTATGAATGATACATGAATCAATGAACACATATTCATCTAAACAGATCCTATATTCTTAGAGTATAATAATTCCTTTACTTTCTATCTTCTAACATCAATCTATTCTAGTATTAAGATGTAAAGTTTCTAGGCAATGGAAAAACCAACTTACTCTTCGGATTTCCAAATCGCGAAAGACGTTTAGCAACATGTAATCTCCTCTTAATAACAGGAACCTTTTTCGCCACTGCACGCCATATCATATCCACAGCATCACTCTTTTGTGAAGGGTACCGATACTCAAAAAAATGTTCAACTTCTTTAAGCTTTTCCCACTTCCGAGTCCACTCGTCTTTCCCAATACTTCGTATGAAATTTATAAGAAAATTCTTTTTTAAAGCATCCGATGTTTTAACAAAAATACAGAACTCTGAGTAATCAAGAACATCTTCAAAGGGTAGTTCAATTTCGTCACTAATTATCACAGGTACACAATGACTAACAATAGCATCAAATAACCGATTTGATGACGGCGTATCACCAGCTATATTAAGACAAAACTTTGATGATTGCATTCCTTTAGTAGCCGAAGGAACACCTTGTTTCTGAACACTACCAAACGCAAAATGTACATCTTTTTCGTCTTTTAAAAGGTAAAAGATCTCTTGACGAGCAAAGCCGCCGTCTTTTCTATATATAGCCCCTTGAAAAAACAGTAAAATCGGCCGTGAATCATAACTGGTTGGGTCAATGGTATAGCTTTTGATGATATGTTTATAAGGTGCAATCACGTCTTTATCAATATTGGCTATAGTTTGCGGGTACCTTCCAAAATCAGAAAGAATGAACATAGCGGGCCACAGCTGCATTCGTGCATCAAGTAAACTATTCGGATGATGAGCCACAATTACATGGTCTATACCACCCGATCTTTTCCATTCAGGTTGACTCGTCAAGTACTTAACTAACTTATGTTGTAGTTCCTTGTTTGTGTTAGTTTTTTGGTGCGGGTTTAATCTTGAAAAACGATTAAAACATAAGGAAGAAAAAAAGGGTACAAATACGACATCAGCTTCACTAGAATTATGAACTCTAACCGCCGTACGACCACCAACATTATCAAAATCTGACGCTAACAGATCTAAAGTAAGCCAATATGCAACACTATGTTGCACATTCAATCCACCGGGATATTCAGGTACTTTTGACCGTATATCGGGCCATACAGACTTACCCTCAGGCTTCCAATCCAAAAGCTCAAAATGAAACTCAGACGGTAAATCATACATAAACACCTTAAGACTTCCATCCCCCTCACGTCCAACCGAAAACGTATCATTTCTTGGACCATTTGCAATGTACTTGGAATGCGGCAAAAAATTATGATCTACAAACCGAAACCGACCATCAGACCTTAACAACAAAGACCACGATACCATAAACAGGGTAATCGCTATAGCCAACAAACAAATCAACAATCTCCTCGAAAACAACGCAATTGAAGAACCAAAGTTTCTGTCAGGCATTTTATCAAACACTTGGTGTGCATTAACATTTATCCGTTGATTAACACCAGATTTGTAACAATTTTCATATGGGTAATTTTCAAGAACATATAAAATCAAAAACCAAACAAAACCCAGTTTTTAGATTTCGTTAATTTTGGTTTAAAATGGTCCAATTTGATGGGTTATGTTAGTTATTACCGTTGGAGAACAGTTGGAAAATGTGATGAAAAATGAAATTTGGTTAAATTGGGTGAAGGGATTTGTTAATGAGGCAAAACCCAAATGAGATTTGAAATTGGATTTGGATTTGAAATGAGATTGAAAGAGGGAAGAATGAGAAAAGGTGGTTGAAAGTTAGTTGATGTTTGTTATTCCGCGAATCTTTGTGTATTTTTGTGTGTTTTTGGCATCTCAATATCTAATCTCATTTCACCTTCCAACAAAAACTGAGAGAGATTTAAATCGGCTGAAAATGGGGGGATCCATTGTTTTTTATTTGGTATTTTTATTTTTTATTTTCCATGAGGAATCTTTTCTCTCACAAAGTGATGCACGCCACCATGGTTATAAAAAGCCCGCAAAGTCTAGCAAAAGCCTCGCAAAATCGTGAGGCATAATAGTGTTATATCACGTCTTATAAACGTAAAATTTTGCTTTTGCCGCAAAAGCGTGAGGCTTGGTAATGATGCCACGCCACGTCTCGCTGTATTTATAACCTTGATGCACACTAATAAATTTGATCGAAACACTCAATCTACAAATAGTTAAAACAGTTTATATTTACAGTACAACTATTTAATGCACATTCAATTAAATATGAGAGTGTGCAAATCACCTTCCTACACTATTTAGGGTGTATTTGTTAAAGAGCATTATTATATCCTTCTACATTTTTGGCCTACTTATCATGTTAGCCACACAAAAATCTGACATGTGTATTTCACTCAAAAGCATCCCCAATGCAATGTGTAATATAGAGTTCAATATAATGACGCATCACCGCCACATCATAATCTTATTATTTAATAAAAACTCTCATAGTGCATTGACATTGAGGGGTGAGCATCGGGACGAATCTCGACCCGTCCCGACTAATCCCGATACCGACAATGGGGAAAAACCCAAACCGACTCCCGACCCGATAATGGTCCCGACTCGTCCCGAATTCCGTTAATTGTCCCGAATCTTGATTTTGGCTGCATTTTCTCGGGACCGTCCCGACTCCCGACCCGTCCCGAATCCCGATTACCAGGAAAACACAAACCGACTACCGACCCGATTACAGTCAGATCGGTATCGGGAAAGGAGTCGGGTGTCAGGATCGGGACAGGAGTCGGGTGTCGGTCGGGATTGCTCACCCCTATTGACATTTACATAGTTTAATGCGTTTTCACATCACCATAAATTAAATCATTTTTTAAACTTACATTAATATAAAAATAAGAGACATTACATATCACAAGCTTTGTTGCAAATTTTATTCCTTCATAGATTAATTAAATATAACTTTAATAGAATTTATTTTTATTGTGTAATTTAAATGAAAATAGATTAACTTTTTCTCATCATGTCCTGTAATTTAGAGTAAAGTCCAAAATACATCCCTGTGATTTGTCCTGTGTATCGCTTTACATCCCTAAACTTTTTTTGGCACAAAATCATCCCTCCGTTAGTAAAGTTGGTACAAATACATCCCTCTGTTAGTAAAATCAGTTAGTGAGGACTAACGATGCAAATATTTCTCCGTTATCTCCTAACATAAGAGAAAATATTTGCACCGTTAGTCCTTAGGACTAACGATGCAATAAAATAAATTGCATCGTTAGTCCTTAGGCATAAAACCCCACTTCTCACTCTCTCTCTCTCCTCACTTTAACACAATTTTCTCACACTTAATATTTCTTTCTCTCTCTAGTAATTCTCCGGCCACCACTGTCCGCTGGCCACCACCACCTTTTTCGGCCACGCGCCGCCTGTTGCTTCACCGCCTCCACCAGGTGATAGATCGTGATCTCGTGGTTACTATTATATGGCACACGCGCCATCAATCTCACTCACGCCCCGTAGATCTTGAAAATAAGATTTGGATGTGTGGTGATTTTCTTGAAAGTTTGCATGGTTGAATCAGGTTTAGTGTGATGGTCACGTTTAGGAGTTACTCTTGGTTCGAGCCCTACCGCAGCCGTCACCACCTCAGCATCATCACCACCACTGTTTGGATACATCTCAGGCGGCGGCAACAATGAGTGTACATCAACAAACCGCTAAACAACTCCTCATCCAAGGCGGCTGCAACAATTTCTAACTACGAACCCGTCGAACCTGAGGTGTGTATCACAACAACGAATAGAGATGATGGTTATTTTCAGATAAGAAAGAAAGGGGCGGTTGTGATAAAATAACAAATGGGTATGATAAGGATTTGTGTGTTGGCATTACAAGTGTTAAGGATTTGTGTTGGTAGTTTTCGGGTTGAGCCTGAATAGGACCCTGAATCAAGAGTGTGACAAATGTCAGTTTGGCTGATGAAATGGTGAAGGATTTCATCCGAAGAAAAGGGGGTTGAGATGGATAATAGGTTTGATAAGAATCAGGCAAAAAGATTGTAACTCAGAGAGTTATAGAAGTATGGATCATGGAGTGGTAAAGAAACCACTTCATCTTAGCTCAGGGATCAAAAACCCATTATCCAGTGAATGATTTGTGGGTTTTGAATTTGGATTAAAATAGAGCATGGTTACATTAAGGTTATGTTGTTTGGTTATATTAAGGTTCGATTTGTGTTTGATTTAACAAAAAGAGAAACGAGAATGCAGGGTTGTGTTAGTTTTGTGTGTTTTTGAAGGGAAAATACATAAGAGTTTAATAAGAGTCTAGTTATTGATAAGAAAGAACTCCTCATCCTAAGGACTAACGGTGCAAATATTTTCTCTTCCGTTAGGAGATAACGGAGAAATATTTGCACCGTTAGTCCTCATTAACTGATTTTACTAACAGAGGGATGTATTTGTGCCAACTTTACTAACGGGGGGATGGTTTTTTGCCAAAAAAAAGTTTAGGGATGTAAAGCGAGACAAAGGGCAAACCACAGGGATGTATTTTGGACTTTACTCTGTAATTTATTTGTATTGTTTAGTTGTGAGATATTTAAATTGGTAAATGCCTCACTATTTAATTTACTTGCTAAAAAAAAGAAAAATAAAAAGAAGCCAACTTGCATCATAAATATGTTTTTACCAAAACTCGAACATCGTATTCATTCGAGTTACTAGAAGAGAAATACAAATCAACGTCATCAGGTCCATAACTACAATATGTTTGAGTTTGATTTACGCTTTTTCTATATACTTGTTTGGGAATTCCTGTATGATCCGTTGTTTTATTACTAAACGTTTACGGTACCCAACACGATTTGTTTACCGTCTATTATCAGGCGCAATGACCAGGTAGGACATCTAAACTTTTCAAGTTTAAAGATACCGAAAAAATGATATAGATAAGAATATTAAAAGAAAAGAGAAATAAAAAAAAGATAATAAAATAAGTAGCATCTTCCATATTTAACACTTTAATAATGAATCACCCACATCATACATACAGAAAATAAGTAATGAAAATTAATATGTTAAAGTCTAAGATCCAACTTGACTCTTAACGTCGCACGATTGATCACAAAAACAGCGTAAGAATCAAAGGGTTGTAACGTTTACAATTGTATCCAACTATTCAACTATTAGATCCTTTATAGGACTATATATTTAAACACACTTTTAACAAACTTAAAAGTTGCAAACATTGATGTCATGTTTTCTCAACTCTTTGCTCTTAGAAGCCCTAGTGTGAACTAGATGCTAGTTTAGTACAAGGGTCATAGTCTATGGACAGTCTAGGCGGTATGGACACTCTCCCGACAATCTATTAGACTATATTTATCAACAATCTATCACGACTCAATCTCTACTAAAATATTTTTTTCTTCACCTACACAACCAATCTATATCTTTTTATCAACAACCCAACCCAACCAATCTATTCTTTTATAAAATAATAAATATTAAAAAAGAAAAGAAAAATAAAACAAATATTCATTCATTAGCCGCCATGTGGCAGACTGAAGGTTGGCAATCTAGGTTGCCATGTGACCTTAATTGTGGGAGGATTTGAGAATTTTAATTAAAATATTATTATTTGTGCAACCGATTGGGTTGTCAACCCATGGATAAACATAGTCTTACGATCCACAATTGAGCATGGTCCGAACATGTCACAAAGGTTAATGGGATGGTATCTTCTCAGTTGAATAGCACGACTAAAGTTTTAAAGGGCGCTTATATTTCACAAATATTCATACTAAAATTAGGGAGAATTGCATATATATTCTTGCAAAAGCTCAAAATTGCGTATATATCCAGCTTAAACTTGTAATTGCATATATATATCTTTTCAAAAGCTTAAAAATTGCATATATATATCCAACTTAACTTAATAATTGCATATATATCCTATATAAACCTTCATAATTACATATATATCCTTTTAAACCTCTAATATATCATATATATCTAAATAATTATTGAATATAACTTTCAACTCTAAATTATGATAATTATAATTATAAAATTGCAACAACCACACTTGTTTTAAGGGTAAGATGTCTCGAGGTACAAATAAACTATATGACCAAAAACAATATATCAAGACAATGTTTAAGCTCACGAAAAAAATCACCTTATTTCATATATAATACGAATACATAAAATAAACTCAACAAATAGATCATGATTGCTATATATTATACAAAAGAGATAAATTACAATGAAAGCATATATACTAGTGCCAACAAGTTTATAAATAAAGAAAATTTATATTTAAGATTTTTTTTTTTTTAATTATTATTTTCATGTATTGCAGAGTTGTAAATATAAATTAAATAGTTATTTGAATATATATGACATATTTAAGGTTTATGAATGATATATATGTAATTATAAGTTTAGGTTGGATATATATGTAATATTTAAGCAGTTAGAAAGATATATATGCAATTAAAAGTTTAAGTTGATATATACGCAATTTTAAGCTTTTACAAAAATATATATACAATTCCCATTAAAATTAAGCAAGCAACAAATTCGGAATATCATCATATTAAACTACCGCGTGTCATCATATTATATTTCGCATCTATATTTGCATACCCAAACACAAAATATAATTACTTAAATCAATTAAGCATAAAACACATTCAACAATCACATGAGAGTTTTAAATCCGACATTTAAACGTTCATTTATGTCTAGCATGTTAATCAATTAATAATCGCATTATTCTAATGTCAGTTGCAAAACATAAATACTACGTTATCATTATCATTCTCAACATGTAATTGTCATTTATCTCATAATCAACTTTTATAATAAACGAGTCATTCTGACCCGTGCGTTGCACACGGGCTGTATCTAAGTGTTCATAACATAATACTTGGCACTAATTTTCATCATGTTTGAAACTCTCATGTTTTGGTCATGGATGAATTTTGTTGGTGAATAAGTTTCTAAGTTAATATATTTCTTAACAAAACAATGACCTCCCATATTATTTCTCCATTAAACCGCCTCCCAATACCCACTCTTTTTTTCGGCGCTCGGCTCATGACAGTGATAACCTCTCACCTCTCACCTAACTTATCTCCTCCACACAAACCGATCTCATCTTCATCGATACATCATCAACAAAGGTTCGTTCCTTTCATAACTGAATCACAAAGAGAAATATTTCCCCATTTTTCTTGCCATTATCGAATACCAAACAAACTACCATCGTATGTTACTTTCTATTCCAACAACCCAACAACAAAGATGCTCCTTTTTAATCTATTTCATAACGTTTCGACTTCAAGATCTTGTTAAAGATCTCGGGCAGGTTTATGTTTGATGTATTTTTGTTTTAGTTACCTTTTTGGTCATTCAACGATCCAAAGAAAGAAAGTAACACAATTGTTATTTTTCTTTCTTTCTTTTCGGATAATATCAAAGTTAGAGATCAATGATGATTAGCCTTCAAACTAAAAAATAAATAAATAAAAATCTTTAAAAAAAATTGGATAAACACATTGGATAATCAATTCATCTAATCCCAACTCGTGAAATAATGAACCTTGTGAAAATGTGTTAGACCAAAATACCATTCTTTTTCTAATAATATACCACAATTAACACAATATATTTATAAACACATTGGACAATTATAATTCTATAAATAAATTATGACAAAATAAATTGTATCTTTTTATTATGATTAGTATTGTATTATATTTAATATACATACTATATCTTGCAAATATGTAACAACTTAAATAATACTATCATATTGATGAAATATTATTACGTATCATATCTAATATAATATGTCTCTCATTGAAAAGTATTTCAAGTCTGTTTTATCACTCACGTAAAATTTATGAGGTACTTTATTTATATCCTCACATTCTTGCTAAATACTAACAAATAGCTAGAAATTGTACATTACGCTTATGACTAAGCATCACTAAGATAGATCAAAGATTGCCTCCATTAACACATGTTCGGATATCAAACACATAAGCCCAGTCCACGAATATGTATACCCAATCCATTTTTAGATGACATGCTCGGATTCAATCCAACACAGAGTTATATGATCCAAAACCCACAAACAATAATATCCGGTCATAATCCTAAACACACATATTGATAGATCCGCCTCCTTCTCACATCACCTATCACCTACCAAACTCATCCACACAAATCGATCTCATCATCATCATCATCATAAAAAAAAACTCATCTCAATCTGTCACCATCTTCAATCCGAATCAAAAAACTCATCACAAAATGACCTCTCATCTTTTTTTTCTCCACACAGCCACACAACACAACTCACAAAAATCTCTATATAAAAAAACATATCTGAAATGAAATATGCGGGTTATGATGTTCGTGTTGTTTGTATTTTTCTTCTCGATCTCTTCTCATACTCTATTTTCTTTTTCTTTTTGTCGTAAAAACAAATGAATCAGACTTTCGGCGATGATATGAAAGTTTTGGTGATGGTGAAGAATGTGAAACAAGCTTGTCATAAAAATAAAAGGGAAGAGATGGAGGGATCAAACTTTCGGTGATGATGATGTTTGTGTGACAAATGGATCAGTATTTATAGTGTGAAAAACGACTTTTGGATTCTTAAGTTAGCCTTTCAGCTTCCTCTTTATTAATTCAAGCTTTGAATGCATGAAACTCCAGCAACTGTACATATTCATCTTCCTCTTTAAGACTGCACGTTCGGCTTTCAATTCGTGTCACATTTATCATTACGCCTTCAAATTTATTATTGACACTGAATCTTTTAGTAGATAAGATGTACATACAAATAACGTAATCATGCATCATACATGACACACATGTAAACCTATTATATTTAAAGTGACGCATTCATAACCTCTTTCTCTTTCCTCTCACACCCACTCACTAATTTGTGGGCAAGGTCATCTTATGGTTACCATAACTCCCATTATTTTTAATACTTACGAAATTTAAAACGTAAACATACAAATATAAAACCGTAAACGTATAAAATTAAAAACATAAACGTACAAAATTAAAACATTATATGAACTTCGATTAATAAAAATAGTACATAGATTTTTAAAAAAATACATAGCTAAATAGAAACATAAAAAAAATTACGAAATAAACATTACATAAACATAGCTAAAACTATGATACAGAAACTAAAACACATAAGCTTTTTAGCTATAGATTAATCTGAATACTCCCCTGATTCCAAATCATAATAAGGATACGCCCCACATTCCAACATGAACAACTCATCATGAGTTTGTTCTTGCCTAAAGAACTCATCCAACTCTTGTTGACCCTTTTCAACGCTTGTTCTTCTTATGTTTCTCTTAAAGCCTCTTCATCTCGCATAAATTGATGATGCTGTCTCATGGTAAATCCATGCTCATCAACTGATTCATCTTCTTCTAGCCTAAGTCGATGAAGCCGTTGTGATACCGAACCAGCCATAGTGTTTTCATTATGAATCCAACGGATTTTGTGACTGATATTATCTCGTATTTGTAAAACACAGTTCCACAACATTTCCTTAATCTCATACTCTTTCCAGGCTTCATCGTCCAAAAATTTGTCAATGATAGCACGTCTTGCATTTCGTGCATTGTTTTCTCAAAGCTTCTTTCGCCTCTCTTGCTTGCTCAAATAGCGTGATAACGCCGACAATAGCTTCCTGACGAGCTGCATTCTCTTCCTGACATTGATTCTGAACGTACGCTTGAAGTTCTTCGACGGAATGGGGGAGAGAACAAGCCATAAATTAGAAGTTAAGAAGCTTTTTGAATGTGAGTATAAAATAATGAAATTGTCTTTAAAATATGATAAAGTAGATGGGTATTTATAAGTTAAAAATAGGATAATGGCATGTGTTTTTTTATATGTAAATGTATCAACGGATACATATAAATGGGGCCCACATTTCTTTCAGTTTAATTTGGTGACTTGGTCATCGAATTCTTTCTTGATTGCTAAGCTCGTGCGTGAAATGGAAGACCAACCAAGGGGTCGCGCGTGAAAATGGTGGTCACTGAGTTGGGTACGCCCCCTTGTCGTTCAGTCTAAGCGGGTGTTTCTTTTTCCTTTATTCTCGCTTAATAAGTGGGCTCAATCTCTTATTCCCTCTTATTAGAGAGGCACACAAAAATCCCCCTCTATTGAATAAGTGACTAAACCAGACATTAATCTAGCATTTAATTCCTATAAAAAAAAACCCTAATGGTCTTATGAGTACGATAATATACTCTCACTTAATTTATTAACTTTTATAAATAAGATCATCATGTTGTCAATCATATAAATGGAATAAATATCTCTTGAATACAACATGTTAATAGTATAGTAGGCACATATGAACTAGCTATGTTGCCTTATAGCATAGCTGGCTCATAGGATGATCCTATGTAGCGTTGTAAACTTGGGAATGCATCCGTCATGAGGGTAAAGGCCCCTCATGAGTACTCGCCGCATGTAGAAGAGAATTCTGAGATAGTAGAAAATCGATTAAATGTCTATAAGTTAGTAGCTTTACAATTAGATACCATAGTAGTAGCCGATTAGATATGGGTTAGTTAGTAGAACATCTTAGTAGTAAAGCCCGATTAGACATCGGTGTAGTAATTGGTGACTTGTAGATATTTATAGTAGTAGTATCCTATGGTAGTAGCTTTATAGTCATAGCAAAGAAATGACCATTTTTTTGTAGTTAGTGGGTACGTTAGTACAAGATCCGATTAGATATAGGAATAATGATTAGATTAGGTTTATTTTATGTTAGTAGTAGTTCTGTTTTATTCACTAAGTCTTTATGACTTACCGTTATATGTTATGCTTTTTATGTGGGTAAATGAAATGGATATGGGGTTTGTAGATAAAAAAAGGGTGACTTTTGAGGGATAACGTGTTGGTGGTTATTCGTCCCAAAGCAGGGTTAAGATAATCAATAACTGTTCAGCAAAAACAACAAAGGGTCAGTAGTAACAGATACCACTTGGTGGTTACCGGATATCACTTGGAATCGTGTGATCACTTTCCAAAGTAAACTATTCGACCCTAATGCCTGGGTATCACGAATATCTACTTGGGATAAGACCAAATGCAGTTAGAGAATTAGGCACAATTCTATAACCCTTGCGCTTATAAGTGTTTAGTTTTTTCTGTGTATTTTTCATGCATAATCAGATATCCTATTTATAGGACATTACTCTCAACCGTTCAAATGGAATTATGAGGATTAATCGGCCCATTAATCACCTCATAACTATCCCCATTATAGCCGTTAGTGGTTACATGACCAATTAAACGTGGTCATAATGCAGTTGTAACTGCCATTTAGCAGTACTTTCAATAAGCAGTACTTTCCACTAGCAGTACTTTCCACTTGCAGTGGAAATACAACCTATCAGTGGAAACACTGCCTATCAGTACTTTCATAGTACTAGCAGTGGATACACTACTTCAGTGGAAACACTGCCTATCAGTGGAAACACTGCTTATCAGTGGAAACCACAAGCAGTACTTTCCACAAGCAGTACTTTCCTCAAGCAGTACTTTCACCAAGCAGTACTTTCACCAGTACTACCAATACAAACCACTATAAGAGTCAGGGTGTTCATGGACCTTATGGGTGTACACTCCGTACCTCCTAACCCATTACAAGGTGTGAACTAATCCCACAAGTGCACTAAATTTTCTAACAATCCACCCCAAATTTAGTTCACTTCCTTTGCATGAAAAATAAACATCAAGCAAAACATGTGCATAAACGAAAATGTCCTGAGGATTGAATTTCCATCTTAGTAAATTACACGTTCAAATATTCGAGAATCAGGGTGTTCTAAGAATTGAACCCTTCAACCCATTTGAATACCTGAAGATAAAATACACACAAGTTTTCAAACACTTAACAGCTCCTGACACTATACAAGCCATGTGTCCATATCCAAATTCATAAATGTTGTAAAAGCTAAAAGTCCAAAGCTTCCTGAAGCGGCAAAACTTCAACATTTACATAGGTGGTTCCTCTTTAGTCATGCTCCTGCCAAGCACTTTTTCAAAGAAAATATAACCATTAAGAAGTAAAGACTTCATCCTCCTTTCAGCAGGTTCTGAGCACAACCTTGGGATGTAAATAAAACATGTGCTCCAGTCCACTGAATGTTCAGCTTTCCACATTGAACTCAGCTCCCAAGTTTCCTTAGGAGGGAGTTGGGTGTCCTAGCATTCAGTGACTAAGTTGGACTTAAACCCATCCCTTTAGCAGACTTTATAACCAAGTCTCTAGCCCGACCCTTCGTCAAGTGATCAACTAAGTTCTGTTGAGATCTCACAAACTCTATAGATACCACCCCATTCATGATAAGCTCACGAATCATGCTATGTCTGACACCTAAGTGTCTAGACTTACCATTGTACATCTGGCTATAAGCCTTAGCCAATGTAGCTGCACTATCACACCGGATAGAAATAGGTGCTATAGGTTTAGGCCACAATGGAATCTCAAGAAGCAAGTTTTTCAACCATTCAGCTTCTTTACCAGCAGCTGCTAGAGCCACAAATTCAGATTCCATTGTTGAACTGGTGATGCAAGTTTGTTTCTTGGATGCCCAAGAAATTGCACCTCCACCAAGTAGGAATACCCAGCCACTGGTAGACGAATTGTCTTCAGTGTTACTGATCCAACTTGCATCAGTGTAACCTTCCAACACTGATGGGTAACCAGTATATGAGAGACTATAATCCATAGTTCTCTTCAAATATTTCAGTACCCTCTGAACTGCTTGCCAGTGATGAGCACTAGGATTACTAGTATACCTGCTCAATTTTCCCACTGCAAAACCAATATCAGGCCTTGTACAAGTCATGGCATACATCAGGCAGCCAATTACCCTAGAATACTCAAGTTGAGATACAGCCTTGCCATGATTAGGCATCAGCTTCTCACAAGTATCCATAGGTGTACTCACTGGAGTACAATCAAAGTAATTGAATTTCCTCAGTACCTTCTCAATATAATGAGACTGAGAGATAGAAATTCTTTTACTTTCATGTTTAATCCTTATACCAAGGATAACATCAGCCTCCCCCATGTCCTTCATGGAGAACCTTGATGACAAAATTCCTTTGTCAGGTCAACCTGATTTTGGTCAGTGCCAAAGATCAACATGTCATCAACATATAGACAAATAATGACTCCTTTACCAGATTCATCAAATTTGCTATATACACATTTGTCAGCCTGGTTAAGAACATAACCACTAGACAAAACCACTTCATCAAATTTTTGATGCCATTGCTTAGGTGCCTGTTTAAGTCCATAAAGAGACTTAATCAGTTTACACACCTTGTTTTCATTGCCTGGCATGATGAAGCCTTGAGGTTGGTTCATATAAACCTCCTCTTCCAATTCACCATTCAAGAAAGCTGTTTTCACATCCATCTGATGAATAACCAGATTGTGAATAGATGCCATAGCAATCAGCAGTCTTATGTTACTGATACGAGCAACAGGGGCATACGTATCAAAATAGTCTATTCCTGACTTTTGTTTAAAGCCCTGAATGACTAGTCTAGCCTTGAACTTTTCAATAGTTCCATCTACCTTCATTTTCCTTTTGAAAATCCATTTGCAACCCAAAGGCTTGCAACCTGGTGGTAGATCAACCAACACCCAAGTGTTGTTGCCCATGATGGAATCCATCTCATCATTGATTGCTTCTTTCCAGAAAGCAATATCCTGGGACTTCATTGCTTCTTCAAATGTTTTGGGGTCATCCTCAACAATGAAGCAATAGGAGTATTGGTCTGAGACCTCATCCCTGGTACCTTCAACTAAGTATAGTTGAAACTCAGGTCCAAATGACTTTGGAGTCCTGACCCTTTTGCTCTTCCTGAGCACAGGTTCAGGTTGCTGAACCACAACCTCATCAGGGACCACTGATGGTTCACCATCAGGGACCTCTGATACACCAGTGTCATGAGTTCTATTAGGAATCCTCTGACTTGGTCTAGGGACTGATGAGAATCTATACTCATCAAAATCTGCATCCCTTGATTCAATTATTGAGTTAACTGAAACATGTTCATTAGGTTCAACAACATAGAACCTAAAAGCCTTGGAATGCTCAGCATATCCAACAAAGATGCAGTCAATGCCTCTTTCACCCAAAGTCTTTTGCTTTGGATCAGGGAGTCTTACAACAGCCCTACAACCCCAAACCCTGAGATAGTTCAGGTTGGGTTTCCTTTTAGTCCAGAGTTCATAAGGGGTAACTTTGTTCTTTATGTTGGGAACCCTATTTAGCAAATAACAAGCTGTTAACATAGCTTCACCCCAGAACCCTTGACTCAGTCCTGAATAGGACAACATGGAATTAACCATCTCCTTCAGCACCCTGTTTTTCCTTTCAGAAATACCATTTTGCTGAGGAGTATAGGGAGCAGTAGTTTCATGGATAATACCAACAGACTGAAAGTACTGAGTATCCATGTACTCACCTCCCCTATCAGTCCTTAATCTTTTGATCAAAGACCCAAGTTGTAATTCAACTTCAGTTTTAAACACTTTGAATTTATCTAATGCTTCATCCTTGGTATGTAACAAATATACATAACAAAATCTAGAAGCATCATCAATAAATGTCACAAAGTACTTCTTATTCCCCAAAGAAGGAGTGGCATGCAAATCACACAGGTCACTGTGTATAAGCTCCAAGACCTTAGTCTCACGACTAACACCATGAAAAGGTTTCTTGGTTATCTTGGTCAACATGCAAGTTTTACACTTTTCAGTGTCCATGTCAAATGCTGGGATTAAACCATCCCTATACATATCTTGCATTCTTTTATAATGTACATGGCCAAGTCTTGCATGCCATAGGCTAGAATCAGTGTCAGTGGTTGTCACAAAAGCTGAATTAACATTGTCAGTAGAAATATTAAGCCTGAACATTTGATTACATAAATAACCAAAACCAATAAAAACACCACATTTAGAAAGAACAAATTTATCAGATTCAATAACTTGTTTATATCCATGATTATTCAAAACACTACTTGAAACCAAGTTCTTCCTGATATCAGGGACATGAATAACATTAAACAAAGTTACAATCTTTCCAGAACTAAACCTAAGATCTACACAACCACGACCATGCACCAAGGCTGTTGACTCATTTCCCATGTGAAGAATAGAACCATCATTCAGTGACTCATAAGTCTTGAACCACCTTCTATCTTTACACACATGAACTGTTGCACCAGAGTCAACCTACCACGCAACATCATCATCCTGCACATAAAAAGATTCAGATACATATGTAACATAATAAATCTGAAAAGACTTATTAAACATATTCTGACCTTTCAGTGAGTTGGCTGAACCACCACTCCCTGAACCATTAGTGCCTGATCCATTGGTTTTACCACCAACTTTAACACCCTTGCAGTCCCTTTTAATGTGACCAGTCTTGCCACATTTCCAACAAGTAGGTGTTGCCTTCTTGTTAGGACCTGCCCTTGTGTTATCATGAAATTTGCGTTTGCCTTTGTTGTCATTGTACCTGGTAGAGTTGTTATGCTCTACCATATTGAGAACAGATGGTCCAACAGCATTGCTACTCTTTGGCTTGTCATTGTCCTGCACCTTGAGAGATTCCTCAATGTGCAGATGACTGCCCAACTAAACAAGAGTTAACTCCTCCTTCATATGTTTCAAGGTATGCTTGAAATCTTTCCATGAAGGAGGGAGTTTGTCAATGACACAAGAGACTTTGATAGCCTCATCCATGTTCATTTGGTGTTGTGTAAACCTTCCAAGTATTCCAAGAAGTTCATTGTATTGTTCCATAACTGGTCTTGAATAAGTCATTTTGTAATTTGTGAAATTACTAACAAGGAACTTCTTACTTGATTCATCCTCAGCCATATATTTGGCATCCAAGGAATCCCACAGTTCTTTGGAAGATTCAAAGTTCAGATAAATATCAAACAAAGAATCAGACATACCATTCAGAATAAGACCTCTGCATATGTAGTCATCATTCTCCCACTTGCTCCTCCTCCTGATTTGATCCACAGTAGCATCATCACCATCATCAGGAATTGGAGTAGTCAGCACATAGACCACACTCATGCTTGACAACAAGAAGTGCATCTTCTTCTGCCACCTCCTAAAGTCCACCCCTTCAAACTTGTCCAGCTTAGCAAAGTTTGAAGCCATGTGTTTCATTGCAGCAGTTGCCATTGATTATCACAAAATAGTTTACTTTGATTGTTGGTGGTTATTCGTCCCAAAGCAGGGTTAAGATAATCAATAACTGTTCAGCAAAAACAACAAAGGGTCAGTAGTAACAGATACCACTTGGTGGTTGCCGGATATCACTTGGAATCGTGTGATCACTTTCCAAAGTAAACTATTCGACCCTAATGCCTGGGTATCACGAATATCTACTTGGGATAAGACCAAATGCAGTTAGAGAATTAGGCACAATTCTATAACCCTTGCGCTTATAAGTGTTTAGTTTTTTCTGTGTATTTTTCATGCATAATCAGATATCCTATTTATAGGACATTACTCTCAACCGTTCAAATGGAATTATGAGGATTAATCGGCCCATTAATCACCTCATAACTATCCCCATTATAGCCGTTAGTGGTTACATGACCAATTAAACGTGGTCATAATGCAGTTGTAACTGCCATTTAGCAGTACTTTCAATAAGCAGTACTTTCCACTAGCAGTGGAAATACAACCTATCAGTGGAAACACTGCCTATCAGTACTTTCATAGTACTAGCAGTGGATACACTACTTCAGTGGAAACACTGCCTATCAGTGGAAACACTGCTTATCAGTGGAAACCACAAGCAGTACTTTCCACAAGCAGTACTTTCCTCAAGCAGTACTTTCACCAAGCAGTACTTTCACCAGTACTACCAATACAAACCACTATAAGAGAGTCAGGGTGTTCATGGACCTTATGGGTGTACACTCCGTACCTCCTAACCCATTACAAGGTGTGAACTAATCCCACAAGTGCACTAAATTTTCCAACATAACGTACGGCCATGGGATAGGTTGAACGAGCATCTCTTACGCACTCTTGATATTCAACTTGTAATGCCCTAAAATATTCAGCAGTATAAATAGAAATTTTGGGTCCAAAAGTCTTCAAGTTAATCTTTTGTGTGTTGTATATGAATGTTTAAAAACAAAGGTTTTTTTTTAAGGGAGTGTTTGTGTTAACACCCATGCTTTCTGAAATATAGCTTCCTGAGGGTTTTAAATGTGAAATTTGTACTAAGACATTATTGTTATGATAAATGAAATGTGTTTTCAAGATTTGAAGGTTTAGCGAGTTGTAGCAGTCCAGTTTTTGAAAAATGAGAAAGTGCAAATTACCACTTGGATACGAATAAGAAATAAAGAAATTTTTGGACATACGTTTAAACTTATTCACACAATGATATATCAAGTGAACTGGACCAATTATGTTGTATGATATTTTCTCTTTCATATTTTTTATCAACTATATTCACATTATACATTCGTGTGCGGAATTTTGTTGTGTAGATCTTTTGTGGAACAAGCATTGTTACATATCTAAAACTATAAATATCAACCATTATAAAATCTTGTGGGTACACGATTGAAAAAAGGGAAAAGAGAAAGACTAGGAGGGTCACGAATGAAAATAAAATAAACTAAGGTCGGTTTATTTTGTTATATATGAATAGGGTTTATAAAAACACAAAACAAAACAAAAAATCAAGGGACCGGCAAAAGCAAACCCTAGATGAGATCAGACATGGAGGATGATGATGATGTTTACATCTGGACGGAGGAGGATTTAAAGCGTGCAAGTGCACCAACGCGGGTGGATTTTGCACGTTTTAATGCTATGTGGGAATTTGACCATGCTGACAGTCAGTTGATGTCCAGGGAGGAGTTTGCTGATATTATGTACGAATCGGCTAGAGATGTTGGTGTACCTGAGAAACTCAAGGAGATATCTGAACTTAGCTATTATGATAAGAAGTTAGAAGAGATTAAAAAGCAGGATAAGAAGATGATGTTGAAAGAAACATATGCTAAAGAAGTGGTAGTTTATGATCCTGATGATCCTAAGGTTCAAGCTGAACAGAAAGAAAAGCTTAAAGAGGTTGTGAGAAGACTCAATTTGCTGCAAGATATAATGAATATGGCAGGCACAGCCGCAGCAGATGCCGCAGCCAAAGCCGCAGTTGAATCCGAAGATCCCTCAGCATCCTTAGCACAAGCTGCAGCCAAAGCCCGCGCAGCAAACTACTAGTTTAATTTGCTTAATTCCTTCCTTATAATATATGTCTGTCTGGTCTGTCTGAATGTCTTTTGTATGTATTTTCTTGTTTTAACATGTTTAATTACGTCAAAAAATTTAACTTATTGTCGTCCTCGTCGAATAAGTTATAATATTATGTATTCGCTTTGGCTTAATTTGTTGTTTGTTTTTGACTCCTGCCTGCCTGCCTAAATTTTTAAACACACGTACTCATCATATATGTTTACAACAAGCCTAGCTTGCTATGTTGGTTTGGTTTGCTTTTATGCCAAACCCGGCTACGTACACCTAGGTTTACCATACTCATCGACTTGCATACTTTACTCTACTTTGACTGTTTAGTCTCTGTAACTTGTTCGTTTTTCACTATTCAGTCACTGGTAAAGGCGCCTGCATTATTTTTACCCATTTACAATCCCCTATATTATGGTTGCTCAAATGTGTTAACAGACTGCATTAGAATAACTCTCAAAGCAAAGTCCCTTCACTGGGTTTAACCTTTGAACTTGCTGGCATCTACAAGTTTGGTGGTTCACGACTGACTGACTGCTATCTAAAATGTTTTTACATGTTCACTCATGGGTATTCAATTAAACAGCTTCATATGCTATGATAGGGCCCTGTAGGAATGCTATCTTGGTTAGGATTAGGGGTTCTCACAAGTGTGGCAAATTTCGTGTGGTTGGGTCAATTCAATTTTCTTAAATGTAAACCGTACGGACCAAAGGTCACTTTGATAGTGTTAGCTACATATGCTATGAGAAGGACCCAAAGGACTGCTATCTTAGTATTAGGGGTTCTCACAATTTTGGGGTTTGTTTTACGGATCAAATAGTATGGAAACTATAGCTGCAGGGCTGCTGGTTTGTGTGGTTGGGTCAGTCACGTTTGGCTATTTACATGGAGTAGGCATTAAACTGTAAGGACCAAAAGTCACATGATAATGCAGGGCTTTATACTCATGGGAAGTGGTCGTTTTTACGTGTTATATTTACTGATTAAACAGCTTCATAGGGTATGAAAGGGACCCGTAGGACTGTCATAATTGCAGGGATTTTACTGTTAGTATTAGTGGTTCTCGCAAATGAGGTTTTGTTTTACGAGTCACAAATAGTATGGCACCTATTGCTGCAGGGCTGATTGTTTTGTACGCTTGGGTCAATTGGGTCAAATAGTATGGAGCAAGCATTTTAAGCCGTAGGGACCAAGAATATGATGATGCAGGGCCTTAAACTCATCAGAAGTGGTCGTAATTAGTTTGCTTAAAGTGTACAATTGCTGATTAAGCTTGATTGAATAATTACACGTGGTCTGTGATTGAGATTGAGTTATCAGTAAATGGAGGTCTTTAGATGTTCAGAATGTAGTACTGGTAAATTGTATCTGCTCCTATACGGTTCTTTCAACCTACACTAAACAGAGACGTTGGGTATGTGCCCTTATGGTAAGTTTCAACTGCAGGCCTAAGTTTCAACTGTAGGCCTAGGGAAAGACGAGAGTCTAGCTTGCATGTTCTCTTTACAATAAGATATATTAACAACTATCGTAAATGGTCTATAAATGTCAAGGGTGCAATCTCATTAAGTTGGAGTTATTTGCATCACTGTAGAAGACCTGCTAAAGATGTTTATGTATTTTCAATATTCAATTTGTGATTTGTATAAGCTTAATCCCAAGTCATATGAATGAATTCATGTGTCTTTGTTGATGTTATTGTGCTCTTCTATATGAACAATGAGGGTTTTTTTATTTATTTTTATTTTTTTAACAATGGTATTTTAAACAAATACTAGTAATTAACAAAGTATGTATCCTTAAAGATAATTAGCGTAGTATTCAATTCTTTTCTTCTTTTTATAATAAAATCAAGAGTATAAAACTCATGAAAGAAGAGTGTTTATTTAACAGCCATCGTCCTCATCTCGTCTCCTGCCTTGTCTCCTGCATCCTCATCATTGTCGACTCCTTTAACGACGACAAAATGATGATTTACGGTGATGACTCCTACGTTGTGTTGATGTGATCAATACGAAAAGCAAAATCATAGAAACTAAGGAGCAACATCACATGAAAACCATAATTAACGCAAAATTCACATGAAACTATGAAAGTATCCTACAGTTGTATTGATTTGCTCAAATGAATAAAAAACGCACCGAAGATCATAGGCGGAGGCTAGTAGAGACCAACGGGTGGGTGGCCTTTATTTTTTTGTTATTTGTATGCTATATATATATATATATTGGCCTTCTCAAAATACAAGATGTATATCATTGGTCCTCTCAAAATAAAGTTATAGCTCTGCGACTACCGAAGATTTTGGTTCCTTCGAGTGATAGCGTCAGAATCATACCGTACATCATCACCGGACGGAGTCGACAATAACAAAGACATAAGAGATTAGAACGCCAACAACGTCAACGTAGATTAGGAGTTTATAAACATGGCTAATATTTTATTTTTAATTAGCAAAATTTGATAAGATGTCAACAAGATACTTCGTATTCACAATATTGGCTGCTGGAAAAGCTCATCTTGCATGAGTTTTAATTTTGGTAAAAAGAAAAAGAAATAATTAAACATTATATTAAATACTCTTAAATGTACGTACTTTGTTAAATGTCGATACTCTATACAAAATATAAAGCATGTATGCATATTCTTGAAACTTAAAAAAAAGTAAGTAATGTTATATACTTAAAATGCCTTTTCAAACTTAAATTTTTACATAAAAATTCAAAAGTTACCTTAACAATTCTCACCCAAAATTAAAAAATAAAAATAAAAATGCATGACAACTTTTGAAAACTTTTACTAATGTAATTACCGCAAAAAAATAAAAAATAAAAAAATTATTTAATCCTATTACTAATAATTTCATAAAATTCATCCACAAACTTTATTATGTAAGACACTATATCACAAATTCTTTTTTATTGTTATGTTAGTTCATAGTTAATGAAAATGAATGACAACTCAACTATAAAAGATTGAAAAAAGGGAAAAGAGAAAGGCTAGGGGTCACAAATGAAAATAAAATAAAGGTTGGGTTTGTTTTGTGATGATATAAATTAAAGAAAGAGGGTTATATAAACACAAAAACAAAGAATAATAGCAAAAGCAAACCCTAGATGACATCAGAGATGAAGAAGGAGGATTTTAAGCGTGCAAGTGCAACCTCGTCGCTGGATATGGCGCGTTTCAGTGCTTTAAGGGAATATGACAATCTAAGGTTAAGAAACTTAATCTATGGGGTTGATGATAGTCACTTGATGTCTAGGGAGGATTTTGCTCTTTTTGTAAACAAATCGACTAGAGATGTTCATGCACCTGAGATACTTAGGAAGAAGATGGCTGAAATCAGCAACAAGATAAAGAAGAGAAAAACTGTTGACAAGAAGAGTAAGAAGAAGAAGATGGGCTATCATGATGATGATGAGTTTTATAAAAAATATACTGAAGGGGTACTTGTTACAGTGTCAGAAGTTACGGATCCTGAGCATCAAGCTGAAATTGCCGAGAAGAGAAAAGAGTTTAGGAGAAGAGTCATGTGGCTGAATAAGATAAGGCAGGAGAAAGGACCAGCCGCAGCAAAAGCCGCAGCAAAAGAGGCAAATGAAGCCGAAAGAAGAGCCGCCTGCTTGTTTAATTAGCTTCCTTCCTTCCTTATAATATATCTATGTGACTGTCTGTCTTTCTGTCTTTGTGTTTTAATTAGGTGAACAACTTCAACTTATTATTCTCTTAGTTATAATCTTCACTTTGGCTTTGTTGTTTCTTTTTGCCTCCTGCCTGCCTAAATAATTTGTTGCTTTTAATCAACACGGCTAGCTAGGTTTACCACTTTACTTTGATTGTGATTCTATTAGTTTCTGTAATTTGTTTGTTTTTCCCTATTAACAGGTAAATGATGCCTAGGCCACTGCATAATTTTTACCCATTTGCAATCCCCTATGTTATGGTTGCTCAAATGTGTCGACAGATGTACAACCTTATCAAGGAAATCAGTAATGGCCTCTTAAAAAAAAGTTTGTTTATTATTTTTTGTGGCCTGCTTTAGTCTTTAGAAGGTAACCTGGTGCTGCTGCTTTTTACAGTAATGCCTTACGTGCTAACCATTAGAATATAGCCAAACTCTCAAAGCAAAGTTCCTTCACTGGGTTTAACCTTTGAACTTGCTTCTTAATTGCTGCCATCTAACAAGTTTGATGGTTCACGACTGACTGCTATCTAAAATGTTTTTACATGTTCACTCATGGCCCCGTCGGAATGCTATCTTATTTAGGATTAGGGGTTCTCACATGTGCTGCTGCAGGGGCTGCTGGTTTCATGTGGTTGGGTCAGTTCTGTTTTTTGTTATATGTATGGGGGTAAGCATTCTAAACCGTACAGGACCAAAGGTCACTTTGATAGTGTTAGCTTCTTATGGTATGAGAGGGACCCATAGTATGGCACCTGTTGCTGCACGGCTGCTATGCTTGGGTCAAATAGTTTGGAGTAAGCATTTTAAGCCGTAGGGACCAAGAACATGATAATGCAAGGCCTTAAACTCATTGGAAGTGGTCGTAATTAGTTTGCTTAAAGTGTACAATTACTGGGACGTGGTCTGTGATTGAGATCGTGTTATCAGTAAATGGAGGTTTGTAGATGTTCGGAATGTAGTACCGGTAAATTGTATCTGCTGCTCCCATAAGGTTCTTTCAACCCTACACTGAACAGGATATATGCCCTTATGGTAAGCTTCAACTGTAGGCCTAGGGAAAGATGAGAGTCCAGCTTGCATGTTCACTTTACAGTTTGATGTATTAACAACTACCGTAGATGGTCTGTAAATGTCAAGGGTGCAATCTCACTAATTTGGAATGATATGCATCCTTGTAGAAGACCTACTGAAGATGTTTATGTATTTTCTATTTGTGATTTGTATAAGCTTAATCCCAAAGTCATATGAATGAATTCATGTGTCTTTGTTGATGTTATTGTGCTCTTCTATATGAAACAATACAATTATTTTCTTGTCATAGGATACCAAGTCTATGATTTATAATTTTAAATGAAGTGTCATGAAAAATGTTATTGCTAAACAAATGTGTCTGGATGGACAAGGCGACATACTGACCGTTATCCTAAATCATGATGATTTCATAAAACACAAAACACTAGTAAAATTGATAAAGTCAAATATTTTTCTAGTTTAAGTTCATTCAGATATGCTATATGTGGTTGCACAAAAAGTTTCGGGTCAACAAAACTGATCCATCCATTATTAAGATGCAGCATTTCAGGCCGCAGCACTGCCTGTTTAATTTTTTTATAATATGTCTTTTGTGTGTTTTTCTTGTTATAACATGTTTTAATTAGGAGAACAACTAAAAGCTTATCGCCGTCGTCCAAGTTAGTATAATATACGTGGCTTTCTTGTTTGTTTTTGCCTCCTGCCTGCCTAAATAATTCAACAGTCTCATCAAACAGCCTAGCTATGTTGGTTTTAATCAACACGCCTACCTATTACCAGTTGCATAACTTTACTTCTATTGTAATTGCATTTGTTTCTGTAATTTGTTCGTTTCTCACTGTCGACAGATAAATGATGCCCCCAAGGCAACTGCCTTATTTTTACCCATTTACAATCCCCTACATTCTAACCATTAGAATATAGCCAAACTCTCAAAGCTTCACTGGGTTTAACCTTTGAACTTGCTTCTTAATTGCTGGCATCTACAAGTTTGGCGGTTCACGCTGCTAGGGCCCCGTAGGAATGCTATCTTAGTTAGGATTAGGGGTTCTCACAAGTGTGGCAAAACTTTGTTATATATGTATGGGGGTAGGCATTCTAAACTGCACTTTGACAGTGTTAGCTTCATATCCTATGACAGGGACCCATAGGACCAATTGCAGGCTTTGTACTTTGTTAGTATTAGGGGTTCTCACAAATGTGGGGTTTGTTTTACGGGTCAAACAGTATGGCTGCAGGGCTGCTCGTTTCGTGTGGTTAGCACTCCTGTGTCTTATTATATTTACATAAATATATCGTCCCTCTTCACATGGATTAGTTGAAACCATTGTGCTCTTTTGGATTTATTTGCTTGCTAATAGCTATACCTACTTAATGAATATGAAACCATTGTGTGCTGGAAGTGGGAATTTAATGAAGTTGGCTCATTTGTAATCTTTAAACTGGAAGCATAAGTTATCTGATGAAAAGTGAATATGACCACTAGTTTATTTGCTCCTGGTAAACACAAATGCAATAAGCTTTGTAAGAAACTAGATATCACTAGATGCACTCATGATGCATGATTATTTTCCCTTGTTTGGCATTGCTCAAGTATGACTGCTAAATGGATTATTTTAGCGATACTATTATGGTTAGTCTTTTTCTGCAAGTGACCTGTACCATGTGAGAATATGGATATGGCTAGCTGGAATCATGTGGGAATTGATGGGAGGATATTTCAGGATGTTTTGGACTTCCTTGAGTAAGAGATGTTGCATGCTCTTTTGGTTCAGCTGTTTCCGCAAATGACTAGAAATAAATGAAGTGTCCTCAAGTAGTTGCTGGTGTTTGGTTTCATATGTGCGATAGACCTGATATGGATTCTAATAGAAGTTTTGTTTGAGTGTTCGTATATAAGTATGGTTAAACAATGCAAAATGTTATCCGTGCATGGTGTGTGCTTTAATGGCTATATGGAAGATGTTTTTGCTGCAAATGATCTGATTATTTCTTTGTTAGATATTGGTATGGTATGGGTCAGCTGGGTTTGGCTATATATATGTAGTAGTCATTAAACCGTACGGGGACCAAAGGTCACAGGATAATGCAGGGCCTTAAACTCATGGGAAGTGGTCATTTTTAAGTGTTATATTTACTGATTGAACAACTTAATATGGTATGAAAGGGACCCGTAGAACTGTTATAATTGCAGGGATTGTACTTTGTTAGTATTAGTGGTTCTCACAAATGGTAGGTTTTGTTTTACGGGTCAAATAGTATGGAAACTCGTTGCTGGATATGGCGCGTTTCAGTGCTTTAAGGGAATATGACAATCTAAGGTTAAGAAACTTAATCTATGGGGTTGATGATAGTCACTTGATGTCTAGGGAGGAGTTTGCTCTTTTTGTGAACAAATCGACTAGAGATGTTCATGCACCTGAGATACTTAGGAAGAAGATGGCTGAAATCAGCAACAAGAACAAGAAGAGAAAAACTGTTGACAAGAAGAGTAATAAGAAGAAGATGGGCTATCATGATGATGATGAGTTTTATAAAAAATATACTGAAGGGATACTTGTTACAGTTTCAGAAGTTACGGATCCTGAGCTTCAAGCTGAAATTGCCGAGAAGAGAAAAGAGTTTGAGAGAAGAGTCATGTGGCTGCATAAGATAAAGCAGGAGAAAGGACCAGCCGCAGCAGAAGCCGCAGCACAAGAGGCAAATGAAGCCGAAAGAAGAGCCGCAGCAAACTAGTTTATTACTGATGATGCACTCCTTGTTTAATTAGCTTCCTTCCTTAATATATATCTATGTGTCTGTCTGTCTTTGTGTGTGTTTTCTTGTTTTAACATGTTTTAATTAGGTGAACAACTTCAACTTATTGTCTTGTCTGAGTTATATTCACTTTGGCTTTGTTGTTTGTTTTTGCTTCCTGCCTAAATAATTTAAACAGTTATCAAACAGCCTAGCTATGTTGGTTTCAATCAACACGGCTAGCTAGGTTTACCATACTGATCGAGTTGCATACTTTACTTTGATTATAACTGTATTAGTTTCTGTAATTCGTTCGTTTTTCACTATTGAGGAACTGAAAGATAAATGATGTGTAGGCGTGCTGCTGCATAATTTTTACTCATTTATGATCCCCTATATATTGGTCAAATGGGTGCTGGTGACCTACATGCTAACCATTAGAATATAGCCAAACTCTCAAAGCAAAGTTGAAAACACGGCGCAGAACCCTTCCCTGGGTTTAACCTTAGAACTTGCTTGTTAATTGCTGGTTTCAAGATATCTACAAGTTTGGTGATTCACGACTGCTATCTAAAATGTTTTACTGCTATCTAAAGTTGAAAATGTTAGCTGGGACGTGGTCTGTGATTGAGATTCTGTTATTAGTAAATGGAGGTTTGTAGATGTTCGGATTGTAGTACTGGCTAATTTGTATCTGCTCCTATAAGGTTCTTTCGACCTACACTAAACACAGACGTCAGATATATGCCCTTATGGTATGTTTCAAGTGTAGGCCGGCCTAGGGAAAGACGAGAGTCCAGCTTGCATGTTCTCTTTACAGTTTGGTATATTAACAACTTACTACCATAAATGGTTTATAAATGTCAAGGGTGCAATCTCACTAATTTGGAATTATATGCATCACTGTAGAAGACCTACTGAAGAAGTTTATGTAAAATCACTTTGTGATTTGTATGAATGAATTAATTCATGTGTCTTTGTTGATGTTACCGTGCTCTTCTATATGAAACAATACAATTAAATTTTCTTGTAAGAGGATAGCAAGTATTTTTTTTTTTTTTTTTTTTTTTTTTTTTTGAACGGCGATTGAATTAGAAACTAGTAAGAGTGGACGGTGTGGGCTCGCCGTCGCCTACGTGGCCGGCCGCCGTGGCTCGCCGCCACACCGCCTCCACTCGTTGTGGCTCGCCGTCGAGGGTGAAATCGTGGGGACGACGAAGCTTAACTCTGGCAACAGATTTTCTTTTCTTTTTTTCTTTTTTTTTTTCGTTTTCTCTTTTTTTTTTTTTTTTTTTTTTTTTTTTTTTTTTTTTTTTTTAGATTTGTAAAGTTTTATGGAATAAGGTGAAGGTGAAGTTGATTTCGAAAGTTTCGTAGAGGTACTGAGCTTCTCGTGGTTAAACAGCAAAAACTGAAACTTTAAAGATTAACTGAAAACATGAAATACATAATAACCTTAAACATTAAAACTACAGATGGATCCCTAAAAACAACATAAAAACATGAAATACATAATAAAACTACTAAACACTTAAAAAAACGAGTCATCCGAGTCCAAACCATCATCACTTGTTGGCGGAGAATAAAACTCCCCATTAATGTATCGACTCTCCATTATGTCGAAAAAGTTGTCTTGGAGGTACTGAGCCTCCCGTGCTTCTTGCTCACGGCGAGCAGCCTCTTCACGTGCCTGCTCTTGCAGTATCTCCCTGACGTTTTCTTCATCTTGTTCAAACTGCCGGAGGGAAGCCTCACTTAACCCGCTTGGGTGGTTTTGAAAATCCACATGTGGACTGTTCACAGGTGGACTTGGAACAATTGGGAGGTACGGGATGTTTTCAAACCCCACCGGGAAGACATTTTCTGGTGGTGTTGAGTAAACTTCAAACTCTGGCAGAGTTGGAAAGTTGGTTTCCGGCAAGTGATCTGGTGCCGGAAAGCTGGTTTCCGACAACTTCTCTGGGCTGGGGAATTGCTGAGAAAAGTCTTTGCGAGACATTCTTTTTGTGTGTGAATTGTGTTATTTGTGTGTCAAACTAATGCTGGTATGATAGTATATATAGAAAACTTAACCGTTTGAATTTGAATTTAAAATTTAAAATTTAAATTTAACCCGCCCAACAGTACCCGTTTTTTGAATTCGAATTTAACGTTTAAATTTGAATTATCCCGCCCAACAGTACCCGGTTTTTGAATTCGAATTTAACGTTGAAAACCACCTTTATAAATAACATCAACTACCATTTTATTTCACATCTACATCAATCCAAAAAACACACACACAAATGTCTCAAAATTTGAAGTGGAACAAGTCTGAAGAAATCTTGCTTGCGCAAGTTTGGATACAAATTTCGCAAGCTATGGATATGCAAAATAACCGTTCCGAAAATATTTTTTGGAATGACGTTATGCATATGTTCAATAATCAGACAACCGATGACCATCGTACAAAAAATTCAATCACGGGTAAATGGACGAGGATTAACGTCGATTGCAAAAGGTTCAACGCAATTTACAAACAGTTGCAGCGTCGAAGTGCTCAAAATGACCAATCTCATCTCGAAAATGCGAAACTAAGTTTCCAGCAACAATTTGGTAGAAATGAGTTCAAATATGTTCACGTTTGGGAGATTTTGAAAAATTGCCCAAATTGGGATGTCGAAGATTAATTCCAGTAGTATGTGTTGTTTTTTTCTTAATCGTGTTGTTTTTTATTCCCGTATCGTGTTGTTTTTTTTCCGTATCGTGTTGTTTTTTTTTTTCCGTATCGTGTTCTTTTTTTATTATTGTGTTATGTATTGTATTTTTAATTTGAATGAAATGAATTTATTTAGTTTTTATTTGGAAGTGAAAATTGAATAAAAAAAATAAAGTGGTAGTGGTGGGGCCCAAATGAAGAGGTTGAGGTTTGTTATGAGTGAGGAGGGGGTTTGTTGTGGTTAGTTGTGGGAAAATGAGATGCTGATGTGGCGCTGAGGTGGCGCGACGATGAATTAATGGCTTGTTATGGTACCTAGCACTCTAAGGAGCTAGATAATGGTACAAAGGGGGGATAAAGCGTGACAAGGGTATCAAACCACTTTATCCAATATAAAGATTTTTTTTGCCTCTACTAACAATCCAATTGAAAGAATACGTCTTGATATAGTTAAAGATGAGATCTTTAGAAGGTTTCTTGGAGGAGAAAATAGCATTGTTCCTGTATCGCCATATGGAACAAATTGTTGTTTGGACAACCGCATCATAACAAGTCTATGATTTAAAATTTTAAATGAAGTCCCATGAAAAATGTTATTGCTAAACATTCAATTTGTTTAATATTTTAGTTAAATCATAATTAAATAAAAGATTACTTAATGTAGAAACCCTCCATTTTATCACTTTATGTTATCAGCTATCCTTTTCAATTAAGTTCTAAAGAAACACTTTTCATATGACTTTTTAAAATAAAGTTATTTTGTGTTAAGACAATTAAGTCAAATTTAAACACTACCTTAGTAGTATTGTCAAATGTGTCTGGCTATACAAGGCGACATACTGATCGTTATCCTAAATCATGATGATTTGATAAAACACAAAAAACTAATCTGAACATTGCTGGTGGTGGTGGTAAAATTGATGCGTCAAATGATCGTACTATTTGACCGTCAATTTCTAGTTTAAGCTCATTCAGATATGCTATATGTGGTTGACACAAAAAGTTTCAGGTCAACAAAACTGATCCAACCATTATTTGCAAGTGTAAAATACTTAGAAATAAACGAGTACCAACCTGTTAAATTTTCAAGTCCTTATTTTAGGGTAGAATAAGCATACAAGCGATTTTTGTCAAACAATTGAGACTGCTTATCTGCCAAAAATTAGCAGATATGCTATGGAATGAAACATTCATCTCTTGTTGTGTATTAAAGTATGTGTATATATACTACTAACGTCATTACTGTGAAAGTCTTCTTATTTGAGGTATATATTTCTTGTCCAACAAATAGAACTCCGGAGTACACATCACTATATACAATATGGTCAGGAACCAATCGTAGAACCCTTTCTGCAGAGAAATTGGAGCTAGGCTTCTTATAATCAACCACAAAACAAAAAAAATGAATATAAATCAAGCATTGTTATATTTTCCTATAAAAGTTTCTACATCCACAAAATCTAGCACAATCATTTTAAGAGTAATAAAGACGTGTAAAAATATGTGGGAATACATGTTAGGACAACATGCTTGACATCAGCCTTTAGTTCCAACCCATTGTACACTTCAAACCAAAAATAATGCTTTGGAAATCCATCACTTGATATCTTCTGAAAGTCTGTGTACCTTCCAAAGGTAAATGATGTTTGATTTGGCAAAGTTTGTTGCCAAGGATTCGTTTCCCTAGGTGAACCATGAAATCCTGTATGCAGCATTGAGCTCCAGTAAATCATCAATATATTGTGTATCCCGAACTTCCATGTTTGCCTGAATGGCATCTCACTGAAACAACAAAGCTTAATTAAAATAAATAAATAAATAAATAAATAAAAAATCCTACTTTACACGATCAGAATCTGTAAAAAGTTGTTAGCGTAGGTTTATGAGTTATACCTGCTTGTCAAATACAGTAATATACAGCAAAAGGCTATTGGTTCGGGTTTCGGAATATTTCCACGCCACCCATTATCGATATATCATGGCCTTTATAATTCTATTGCTATCCTTGGACTTCAAGTCCAAGTATATCAAAACAACTTCTGTGTGTGGTACAATGGCCTTTCCAGTAACGTGTCGACATTGCCCTGCAAGATAAAAAGTTAATTAAATAAATAATTGTAACAATAAAACAATGAACATAAAATGAGGCATTATTTTCTATGGATTCATCCCAATCCCGTTCTAAATCCCGATGCATATATAAATCAAATCCCAATTTAATAAGTTGGAACTTAAATGATGTTATTGTCATATGAGACGATGATAAAAGCTAGACAATGTAAACATTACATTAACACTTATCAACAATATATCTTAAACTATAATAATTGTACACTAAAAGAAAAAAGAAACCCTAGGAGGGTAAGAAATAAAAATAAAATAAAGGTCGGATATAAAAAGAGGGATATAGAATAATAAGTAACAAACAACCGGCAAAAGCAAACCCTAAGAGATGGAGGAGGATGATGATGTTTACACCTGGACGCCGGAAGATTATAAGCGTGCAAGTGCCACATCGGCGTCGGATTTTGCGCGTTTTGATGCTATGAGGGAATTTCACGATTTAAGGTTTGAGAACTCTCTCAATTTCGTCAGTAATAGTCACTTGATATCCAGGGAGGATTATGCTCTTTTAATAAACGAATCGATACAAGATGTTCTTCCGGAGGCACTCAAGAAGAAGATGGAACGGAAAGGGGGTGAATGTCAATCTGAAGAGATGAAGAAGAAGAAGATGAAGAAGAAGATGATGAAGAAGAAGAAGATGAAGAAGAAGATCGACAAGAGGCCGAATAACAAGAACAAGTCGTATGGTGATTTATCTCCTGCTGATGTTTTTCAATACTATGCTGAAGCTGAAGACGTAGTTTATGATTTTGAGGCAGAGGATCCCAAGTTTCAAGCCGAAGTTGCTGAGAAGAGCAAGTTGTTTGCGGAAACATTAAAGTGGCTGAAAGAGATATATGACAGGGAGGGACCGGTCGCAGCATGCAGAAGCCAAAGCCAAAGCCGCAAATGAAGCCAAAGCCAAAGCCAAAGCCAAAGCCAAAGCCAAAGACAAAGCCAAAGCCAAAGCCTAAGCTGCAAATGAAGCCGCAGCAAAGATGCAGCATTTCGAACTGCAGCACAGCCTGTTTATTTAATTTCCTTATAATATGTCTTTTGTGTGTTTAACATGTTTTAATTAGGTGAACAACTAAAAACTTATCTTCGTCGTCTAAGTTAGTATAATATATGTGACTTTCTTGTTTGTTTTTGCCTCCTGCCTGCCTAGATAATTCAACAGCCTAGCTATGTTGGTTTTAATCAACACGCCTACCTAGAGTTGCATAACTTTACTTCACTTTTATTGTAATTGTATTAGTTTCTGTAATTTGTTCCTTTTTCACTATCGACAGATAGTGATGCCCCTAAGGCAACTGCATAATTTTTACCCATTTACAATCCCCAATATTATGGTTGCTCAAATGGGTTAATAGATGTACAAACTTATCAAGAAAATCAGTAATTGCCTAATTTTATTATTATTATTATTATTATTATTATTATTATTATTATTATTATTATTATTATTATTATTATTATTATTATTATTATTATTATTATTATTTTATTTATTACTCGTATGTATATATACATTTTTTTGTGGCCGGCCTGCTTTGGTCTTTAGAAGGTAAACTGGTGCTGCTGTTTTTTACAGACCGCACATGCCCTACATGCTAACCATTAGAATATAGCGCGCCAAGCTCTCAAAGCAAAGTTAAAACATGTCGCAGAACCCTTCACTGGGGTTTAACCATTGAAGTTGCTTGTTAATTGCTGGTTTCAAGACATCTACAAGTTTGGTGGTTCACGATTGCTATGTAAAATGGTTTTACATGTTCACTCAGGGGTATATAAACAGCTTCATATGCTATGAAGGGCCCATACGTATGGAATGCTATCTTAGTCCAGCTTGCATGTTCTCTTTACAGTTTGATACATTAACAGCTAGGGTAAATGGTCTATAAATTGTCAAGGGTGCAATCTCACCAATTTGGAATTTTATGCATCACTGTAGAAGCCCTACTGAAGATGTTTATGTATTTTCAATTTGTGATTTGTATAAGCTTAATCCCAAGTCATATGAATGAGTTAATGTGTCTTTGATGATGTTATTGTGCTCTTCTATATGAAACATGAGTTTTTTTTTTTTTTTTTTTTTTTTTTTTTTTTTTTTTTTTTTTTTTTTGTTTTGTTTTTTGTTTTAAATGACCATGGTATTTTTTAAAAATAATTAACAAAGTATGTATCCTTAAAGATAACGAGTCGGGATGCCCGTGCGTTGCGGCTTTTTTTTGCCTAAAGTTTTTGTTGCGGTTTCCTGGTTACCATTGCTGATATGATGCGTATGTAGACACACTGAGGATCTTATAGAAGTTGCAATGCTGTTGCCTGTTGTGACCAAGGTTGTAAAAATCGTTAGGCGCTAGTGAGGCGGTAGGGTAAGGCCTACTGATTAATCGGTTAGGCCGGAATTAATCGCGGATTAATCGAATTCGGATTTTTATGCACAAAATTGTAATTTTAGATATTATATTATATTATATGTATGAGATAAACACAGTGCATCAAAGTTCAAATATTTCAAATGTTCAAATTATAAATATAATACATAATTTTTCAAATTTCAAAGTCAAACATTGATATTACTCGGTTTGTTGACCATTTTTAAGCAATATTTGACTGATTTTGATCGATTTTTGAGCGATTTTATTGACAAATTTTTAAGCGATTTTGTCTGATTAATCCGATTAGACCGATTTTGTCCGATTAATCGGTTTGTTGACCAATTTTTAAGCGATCTTTGACCAAACCGATTAAATAGGCCGATTATGATAAATCCGGGCGTTTAGTGATCAATAAGCGATTATGCGGGGATTAATTGGCCGCCTGGGCCGATTTTTACAACAGAGGTTGTGACACAAAGGCATGTTCGACTTCGTGATTTGTAGTTGTTCATTGAGAAGTTTGAGGCAATGGAATATTGATGTATGTTGTGTTCTTGGTCTTCAATTAGATGTCTTTTGGAATTGGGGCTTATATGGTTTCTTTTATGGTCAGTTGTTTATCATTTGCAGTTGTTAATGTTATCTTTGATTCGGCTAATTCAATTTCTGTCGTTATGGGTGACTTCAATGAAGTTCGTTCTGCTACGGAACGAATGGGATCACACTTTTGTCATAGGAGTGCTTCATTCTTTAACGACTTCATCTCCTCTTCAGGTCTTCTTGACATTCCCATGGGAGGTATGAGATTCACTCGTATGAATACTTTGGGTTCTAAGTTAAGCAAGATAGACCGTATCTTGGTCTCTAAACACTTCCTTGATAGATGGCCGAATTCACACATTTTAGCTCTAACTAGGGAGTTCTCGGATCATTCGCCACTCCTACTTCTTAATTCGGTAAACGATTTTGGTCCTATCCCATTTAAGTTTTACAACTCTTGGTTGCTTCATGAGGATTTTACCAATGTTATCACCAACTGTTGGTCTTCTCCCATTGACTGTCACTCGAATCTATCGGCTGTCATATTTAAGGCCAAGCTTAAAAAGCTCAAACTTGCTATTAAACTTTGGAGAACCACAGTGATTGCCACTGAAAGAGCAGCTGCCATGGAATTACAGGAAAAAATAATGGAGATTGATCTAAGAGCCGAACACTCCCCCCTCTCTGCAATAGACATCTTCAACACAACCGACAATGTTAAATCCTTAACGGCCTTGGAACACAAAAATCTCAAAGATCTAAGACAAAAAGCCAAAGTCAAATGGACTCTAGAGGGTGATGAAAACTCCAGTTTCTTTCACGGATACATTAACAACCGAAGAAACCGATCGAGAATAAATGGTCTTGCAATTGATGGCTCTTGGATCACAGACCCCCCCAACAATTAAATCACATATCTTCCATACCTTTGACTCAAAATTCAAAGAAACAAATCATAAAAGACCCACATTTTGTAGTAACCTTTTCAAGAAAATATCTCCAGAAGACAACCTTCTTCTTGAAAACCCCTTCACCCCTGAAGAAATAAAAGAAGCTGTGTGGGATTGTGGTGGAGATAAGGCTCCTGGCTCGGATGGGTTTTCTTTCAAACTTATCAAAAAATATTGGGATTTACTTAGTATTGACATTGTTAACCATGTCAATGATTTCCATCGTTCGCCTCATATCCCGCGTGGTTGTAACTCTTCATTCATTACCCTCATTCCAAAAGTTGATGACCCGATTACTATTGGTGACTTTCGACCAATTAGTCTCATAGGTTGCCAATATAAAATCATTGCAAAAATACTTGCAAACCGCCTTGCCTTAGTTATCCCGTCTGTTATTGGAGAGGTGCAAATGGCCTTTCTAAAAGGCCGCCAAATTACTGATGGACCACTTTTGGTTAACGAAATCTTATCATGGGTGAAGAAACGCAAGAAAAAGCTTCTTCTTTTCAAAGTCGATTTCGAAAAGGCATTTGATACTCTGAGTTGGTCTTTCTTAGACTCAATTATGGATCAAATGGGTTTTAGTGCAAAATGGAGAACTTGGATCCGCGTTTGTCTTGATTCGGCATATGCTTCTGTCCTAATCAATGGGTCTCCAACTAAGGAATTTAAGATTGAGAAAGGTCTTCGTCAAGGTGACCCTCTATCTCCTTTTTTGTTCATTTTAGCGGTTGAGGCTCTAAATATTATTTTCTTAGAAGCTAGAAATAAGAATATTTTCATTGGTGCTGAAATTGGTGTCGACAAAGTCCCCATTTCTCATCTGCAATTTGCAGATGATGCCATTTTTATTGGTCAATGGAGACTCCTAAATGCAAGAAATTTGTCTAGAATTCTTACATGCTTCCATCTCGCATCCGGGCTTAAAGTGAACTTTAATAAAATCAAATTATTTGGTATTGGAGTTCATTCTAACGAAGTCAGTTATGTTGCAAACACCATTGGGTGTCTATTATCTCAACTTCCTTGTATTTACCTAGGCTTACCAATTGGTGCTAACATGTCAAGGTGTACCAACTGGTATCCCCTGATTGATCGATTCCATAATCGACTTTCCAAATGGAAATGCAAGACACTCTCTTATGGGGGGCGACTAACTCTCATCAAGTCCGTCCTTGGTGGCCTAGGAACTTACTATTTTTCATCCTTCAAAGTTCCTACAACTATCATCAATAAGCTTGAAAGTATTCGTAGGAATTTTTTTTGGGGTGGTAATTCGGATGAAAGGAAGATGGCTTGGATTGCTTGGGATAAAGTGATTGCTCCGCTTGATCAAGGTGGTCTTAATATTGGAAGCCTTAAGGTGTTTAACCAAGCTTTGTTATCGAAATGGTGGTGGCGTTTCTTAAATGAAGAAAATGCCTTTTGGAGGAAAATCATTGTATCTATACATGGTCATCAAGGAGGTCTCTCAACTGGTTCCTCTTCATCATATAAATTGGGACCTTGGTATCAAATTATGAAGTTGAAAGATTATCTTTTAGCATATGGAATCACCCTCCCATCATTATTTAAAAAGAAGGTTGGCAACGGTTTAACAACAAAATTCTGGTTAGACTCATGGATTGGTGGCCCACCTATTTGCAACATTTTCCCGAGGCTTTTTCGTTTGGAAAAGAACGCAGATTGTCATGTTTGTGATCGAGCACCACAACCTACTAACAGATCCTTGTCCACTGCATCTGTTCTGCATACTCAGCTTAGCTCTCACCAGTCATACCCTTTGCCCATGGGCCTCTCTTTCACTTGGGATTGGATCAGACCCCTTCGTTCAACAGCAGAACACCAAGAACTACAAGAGCTTTGTTCCCTGATATCCAACTTATGCCTCTCAAATGATCAAGACATGTGGGAATGCACGGTTAGTGATGACAGAAAATTCACTGTTAAGAGTATGCGGACTTACATAAATAATCTCCTCCACCCTCTCGAACCACAACCATTCAAATGGAACAAAATCCTTCCAATCAAAATCAACATTTCATCTTGGCGGATCCTTCATAAGAGACTTCCAACACGCTACAACCTTGATCGAAGAGGAATTGACCTCGACTCTATACGTTGTCCTGTTTGAGATGAAGATATAGAGACAGAAGAACATCTTTTTAATTCGTGCAGAATTGCTAAAGACACTTGGTTCAAGGTTCTCGTATGGTGGAAGATCAATAATGTCACAATCGCTTCTCTTTCTGATGCTATCAACTTAGCCGAAAGAGTCAACATTCCTGTTAACCTTAAAGCCTCCTTTGATGTTGTTGTTCAAACAACTCTTTGGTTTTTATGGCGGTTTAGGAATGAGATGTGTTTCTCGCTTAAACGACCCTCTAAGGATCTAATCCTTAGTGATATCAAGCTCGCGTCGTTTAAATGGATCTCATGTAGGTATAGGAAGGCTCGTTTAAATTGGATTAGTTGGTTCGATAACCCATGTAATGCCCATTTTATTTAACTGTTGTATTTTCGGCTCCTAATGTCTTATTAGGTGGCCCGTTATTTATATATTTTCTCCTCTTGCTGTTCAAAAAAAAATGTTATCTTTGTTTAGCTTATCTTAGGGTTTGGTTAGATGTTTTGCAAATGTTTTGGGCTAAGGATGTAATTAGTTGGTGTCTGTCAGTCTTTTGTGATGTGTAGCGGGTCTAGGGTGGTTGCTTTTGTAAGCCATTTGTAAATATAGTTTGGTACTCAGTTTCTGTTGAAGTGTAAATTAGTAAGCTGTTATGTTGGAACATTGTATGGATATTACTATGATGGCTTAATGATAATATAAATGTTTGATATTGTTTGGTAATCCCTTGTCGTGTATTCTTACTCTTTTTATTTATTCATTTTTTATTTTTAAAGATGCGTACTTGCGTTGTTGCATAGGATTGTACTGACTTGTTGTTTTGTGTTGTTGCATAGACGATACAAACAGTGTTTTCATGTTGACTTTATAATACATGACATACAATAAAACATGTAGACATCAAGAGTACACATCGGAAGACTAAAGATCATAACAAATAAATAATTAACTGAAAGTATGCGTAACGTACCTCTTGCGAATATCAGATCCCTTGAGCAAAACAAAGAAATGGTTTGAAGAGTTGTCCCTTACCGTTCTACAACTCAAACCAATATGGTGTAAGAATAGTGTCTTACTACCACGTTCTTGTACACACGAATTAACCAACGAATCAAGCGATTGCTAGATCTAACACAAGTCATCGTTTAAGAAAAATGAAACCAAACTCCCTTACAAGGGGTGTTCGGCCGAATAGAGACTAGAGAGAGGAGAGGAGAGATCTAGGGTTAATTCAATGCACAAAGTTATGAAAAACCCTAGAACCTAGCCTTGTTTATATAGTAGATAGAAAACTTTGGGAACAAGTTATGGATTAGGGCTTGGGAAGCCCCCTTGGCCGGCCATGAAGAAAGCCCAAGGAAAAACCCATAACTTTTCACTTTCAAGATTTTCCATTACTAGTCCTTCTCTTTTCATTTAACGGTCGTTAGTCATTTTTCCGTTAAATACTTAACGATCGTTAACCGGACTTAATGTGCAATAATTAATCGTAAACATAAACATTAATTATTAACTTTAATTCTCATTCGCTAATGTGTGCAATCCCGTGGTCACGAGTTCGAATCCGGACATTCACATGTTTGTAAATATATACATTTCCAACAGCTCCCACTTGGATATGTTTACAAAACGTGAAATGACATTGGTTAGCGTCTAGCAACACGCCAATGCCCCCGGTACAACTCGTGTATGGTTTTCTGGAGAAAAACCAAGTTTGATGATTCATCATCATATTCATCCTTTTGTTTCTAATACCATGTTAATAAGAATATGGATCTCACTCATTTCTTAATTAACTATTCTGTTTCTCGCTTTATGTGATTGATCAAGATTACCAATTCTTCTAAACATATTCCAGAAGACCTTGGGCATGGCCATGCAAACATCTTAACAACCCTACGAGAGGCCCAGTAGTATTATACTTCAAATTAAATTTGAAGGAAACAAATCCTATTTTGACTACAAGCAGGATCCATAGATTTCGCAACACTTCTGAAAACAACCCTTATAACTACCAGTTACGTATAGCGTTAGATTGCTTCACAAAAATGCACTACATCCATGACATATCTCTGGTATCTTAAGTCAGAGGATAAATATCCATGATATACTTAATGACAAAGATCCATAAAGTATTATCATGCGGGTGGGATAAGTCCTATACTCAATACATTGAATATCATCTGAAATTAGTCATGCTACACATCAATATACTTTCAAGTATATTCTAACTAATACTCAGATTTGTCTTAATTCAATATCATTCCCATGTTATTGATTGACAATGGACTATTTAGAATAACTTAAGTTATTCAAGGATTTAAACATGCAAATATAAGATAACATCACAATAAATGAATAATAAACATAACAAAATACTTTATTTCATTTCAATAATAATGTTTACAATATCCTTTATCTAAAATACTTAGTCACAGATGGGCATGAAACTACTAGCTAAACGAAGTCCAAACTTATCAGACAAATGATTAAGTTTTTCACCAGGTAAGGCCTTCGTTAACGGATCTGCTAGGTTATCATCTGTGTGAACTTTGAGCAACTCAATTTCACCTATCTCGACTTGCTCTCGAACATAGTGATATTGTCTAGGATAGTGTCTGGTGCCCTTCATGACTCCAGGTTCATGGGCAAAAGTTATTGCAGCAGAATTGTCATAATATACTTTAATAGGATTTTCAATCGACGGCATAACACCAAGCCCCGAAACAAACTTCCTTATCCAAACAGCTTCCATGGCAGCCTCAGACGCCGCTATGTACTCACTTTCTGTAGCAGACATTACAAGTGTTGTCTGTTTCTTGCTCTTCCAATCCACAGCACATCCATTGATGACAAATATGTAACCCGTCTGAGACTTCGTATCATCTTTATCACACTTCCAGGATGCATCGCAGTAACCTGTAACAGACAGTTCTGCTTTTGGATTTCCTCCATACACTATGAACATATCTCTTGTAGCCCTAAGGTACTTGAGAATATGCTTAACAGCAGTCCAGTGAATTTCACCCGGATTCTGTTGATACCGACTGGTCAAGTTTTGAGCAAACGCCACATCAGGCCTTGTACATCGCACCGCATACATGATAGAACCTACAGCTGAAGCATAAGGAACTTTCTTCATACGCGCCACCTCTGCAGGTGTTGAAGCATAACCTTCGCTGCTCAAACCATGATTTACTTGCATTGGCAAAAATCCCTTCTTGGAATTTTGCATATTGAATCTCTTCAATATTTTGTCAATGTAAGCACTTTGGCTTAAACCAATTAGCCGCCTTGATCTATCCCTGTAGATCTTGATTCCGAGTATGTATGCTGCTTCCCCTAAGTCCTTCATTGAAAAACATTTACCAAGATAGGCTTTCACCTCTTTTAGACTTGGTATATGATTTCCCATGATTAATATGTCATCGACATATAGAACAAGGAAAGTAACATGACTCCCACTAGCTTTATGATATACACATGGCTCATCAAGATTCTGAGTAAATCCAAAACCTTTGATTTCTCCATCAAACCTTTTATTCCATTGCCTTGATGCTTGCTTCAGTCCATAAATGGACCTCTTAAGCTTGCATACACGGTTAGGAAATAATGGATTCACAAACCCCTCCGGCTGTGCCATATAGATGTCTTCATCTAGACGGCCATTCAGAAAAGCGGTTTTGACATCCATTTGCCAAATCTCATAGTCATAGTGTGCATCTATAGCTATGAGAATCCTAATAGCTCTTATGTCCGATACAGGAGAGAATGTCTCCTCGTAGTCAATGCCATAGGTTTGAGTAAAACCTTTAGCCACCAGACGAGCCTTGTAGGTGTGTACATTGCCATCCATGTCAGTTTTCTTTTTGAAGATCCACTTACTTCCAACGACTTTAGCATTGGGAGGAAGGTCAACTTCAATCCAGACATCATTATCTTTCATGGATTGCATTTCCCCATTCATAGCAATCTGCCATTTATCCTTTTTAGGATCCGCCATGGCAGCGTTATAGTTGGTAGGTTCATAAGATCCCCAACCATATTTTCCTCCACCTCTATGTTAAGACATAGACGGTCAGGTGCACGTATAGTCCTTTCAGACCTACGAATGGGAAAAACTTCAGGAGGAGCACCTAAGCTTTCAAGTTCTTCTTGAAGTTGGCTAGTATTTTCAGAAGGTGTTGTATCTTCTTGATCATATTCCAGATCATATACTCTCCCATTGAGTTCTTGAGATATGAGATTCCTTTCAAGGAAATCTCCATACCTAGCCACGATGACTTTGTTCTCAGCTGGGTAGTAAAAGTAGTAACCCATAGTTTCCTTAGGGTATCCTACAAAGATACACTTAACAGATCTAGCTTGGAGCTTATCAGGTGTGTCACGTTTAACAAACGCTTCACATCCCCAGACCTTTAAGTAAGAAAAGTTGGGAGCTTTTCCTGTCCATATTTCATATGGAGTTTTAACAACCTTCTTTGTTGGAACCATATTCAAAATGCGAATAGCAGTTTCAAGGGCATAATCCCAAAAAGTAAAAGGAAGAGTCGTAAGTTCAAACATTGATCGTACCATGTCAAGTAAGGTACGATTTCTCCTTTCAGATACACCATTTTGTTGTGGAGTATAAGGAGATGTGAGTTGCTGGATAATTCCACACTCAGCTAAGTAATCTTTGAACTCTTGACTTATATACTCACCACCTCTATCGGATCGAAGAGCTTTAATCTTCTTTTCAAGTTGTAATTCTACTTCACTTTTGAAAACCTTAAATGTTTCAAAGACTTCATGTTTATATTTAAGTAAATAAACATAACCATAACGACTGAAATCATCCGTAAAGGTTAAGAAGTAGGAAGCACCACGTTTTGACACATGTCTAAGTGGACCACACACATCAGTGTGTATCAATCCAAGTAGATCAGAAGCCCTTTCCACTTGTGGTGAAAAATGTTTCCTTGTCATCTTCCCAGCTATGCAAGACTCGCATTTGTCAAATGATTCATCATCGACCGTTTGTAAAAGCCCATCGTGTTGCAGCTTTTCCATGCGTTTCTTGCCTATATGGGCAAGGCGACAATGCCAAAGATAAGAAGAGTCACAGTTCGACTTGCTCTTCTTATTGCTAATGCTATACAACGAATTATTTTCATTGGATATACAACCATCCATATCAATTTCAAACACACCAAGCATAGGAATTGCATTAAAGTAAAAAACATTATTTAAAGAAACTGAAATTCCATAACTGGTAAAAGTGTGCACAAAACCAATATCTTTTAACAAAGAAACTGAAATGACACCCCTAACAATGGAGGGTGCATAATGACAATTATTTAGTTCCAAAATTAAGCCCGAAGGCAACACTAAATCAAAAGTCCTTATGGCTTCGACAACTGCACGCTTTCCATTTCCAACGTACAAGTATCTCTCTCCACAGGTCAGCTTCTTCGCCCCTCTAAGTCCCTGCGATGTATTACAGATGTGAGTACCACATCCTGTATCATATATCCAGGAATTTTGCTTATGAGGAAAAGAAAATAATTCAAACATAAAAATACCTGATGAGCTAGGCACCATGTTATTTTTATTCTGAAGGCACTCATTCAGATAAACTGGACAGTTCTGCTTCCAGTGACCCGGTGAGTTGCAATGGTGGCAAGATAAATCCTTCTTAGGATGCTCCTTTCTCTTTGCAGGGTTCTTCTTAGGAGCTGGTGGGATGACAACTTGTTTCCCCTTTCCTTTTCCTTTCCCTTTCTTATCTGCTTGCGGCTTTGGCTTATTCACCCTACCACTCTGTATTGCGAGTACAGCAGGTGTAGGAGCCTTCTTTGGCAATCTCTTCTCGAAGTCTACAAGCATTCCATGTAACTCATTCACTGTCTTCCCGGTGCAATGCATGTTAAAATTTCGGACAAAATCACCAAATCGTTCCTGATTAAGGGAGTGATTGATGAGGCCGACACATACATCATTCGAGTAACCACAACCGAGCTTCTCCAATTGGTCCAAGTGATGTTTCATCTCGAGGATGTGGTCGGAGACAGATTTGCCAACCTCCTGCTTGCAGCTGTGAACCTTTTCAATTAGTTCATATAGTTCAGCTGCTGGTGGCTTCTCAAACATACATTTGAGTTCATCTAGCATGCTCATAGGCGGATAGTGCTCAAATTGTTTTTGCAATTGAGCAGACATCCCCGAAAGCATTAGACACGCCACATCATTGCGCTTCTCATATTCAACACGATATGCCTCTTGTTCAAGAGCAGTTGCCGTGTTGGGAGGAGCATCAGGCAGAGGTGTAGTCAAAATTTCAACCCTTTTGGCAACACGAAGGATGATCCTAAGTGAACGATGCCAATCATTGAAATTAGGGCCAGTCAGCTTGTCCCTTCTAATCATATCTTTGAAAGCGGCACTCATTAAGCTCATAGTGTTTTCAGGTTGATGAGCCATCTACAGAAAAAGTTCAAAAAACCATAATTAGTATTTTGATAAGGGTGAAAGCTAAAGACACGCAACGTGATTTTTCAGAACTACCGATGTACGCAACGAATTTTGAAAATTACCATTGTACGCAATATATTTTCAAATTTAGAACAATGTACGCAATATGACCGGTAACTAACAAGTTACCAGGTCACAAACTTTCAAAAATGACAGAAATGGTCCATGTGACTTGCGTTGACTTTCACAGGTCATCCCTTGACTTTATTTTCGGTTAAAAAAGTTTCAGTAATGGTCCTTATGGTCATTAACTTTCAGATTTAGTCCGTTTTTTCCGTTTTTGTCAGTTTTTCTTACGTTTTGTCCGTTTTTCTTACGTTTTTATCGGTTTTCATCCGTCTTTTGCCCTTTTTCTTACATTTTTGTCCGTTTTTATCCGTTTCTCTTACGTTTTGTCTGTTTTCTTTCGTTTTTGCCTGTTTTCATTTGTTGTTTTTACGTTTTGTCCGTTTTTCGTACGTTTTTATCGGTTTTAATTCGTTTTTGTCCGTTTTTCTTACATTTTGTCTGTTTTTCTTACGTTTTTGTACTATTTCAACATGTTGAAAATTTTTTCCAAAAAGAAAAAAAATTTGGAAAAAAATTTTCCAAAAAAAAAATTGGAATTTTTTCGCAATTTTGAAAAAATAAATAGGAAAAAAAAATTTTCCGAAAAAAAATTAAAAATTTGAATAAAAAATTTCAAAAAAAAATTTGAATAAAAAAAATATTTAAAAAAAAATATTTTTCAAATATATTATTTTTTAAAAAAATCTTTAAAAAAAAATATTTGAAAATTTTGAAAATAAAAATATTCAAAATTTTTTTTTAAGATTTAAAAAAAAATATATATATATTTGAAAAATATTTTTTCTTTAAAAAAATATTTAAAAAATATTTTTTTATTCAAATTTTTTTTTTGAAATTTTTTATTCAAATTTTTTAATTTTTTTTGAAATTTTTTTTAAGAAATTTTTTTTTCCTATTTATTTTTTCAAAATTGCGAAAGAATTCCAATTTTTTTTTTGGAAAATTTTTTTCCAATTTTTTTTTCTTTTTGGAAAAAATTTTCAACATGTTGAAGTAGTACAAAAACGTAAGAAAAACGGACAAAATGTAAGAAAAACGGACAAAAACGAATTAAAACCGATAAAAACGTACGAAAAACTAACAAAACGTAAAAACAACAGATGAAAACAGGCAAAAACGAAAGAAAACAGACAAAACGTAAGAAAAACGGACAAAAATGTAAGTAAAAGGGCAAAAAACGGATGAAAACCGATAAAAACGTAAGAAAAACGGACAAAACGTAAGAAAAACTGACAAAAACGGAAAAAACGGACTAAATCTGAAAGTTAATGACCATAAGGACCATTACTGAAACTTTTTTAACCGAAAATAAAGTCAAGGGATGACCTGTGAAAGTCAACGCAAGTCACAAAGACCATTTCTATCATTTTTGAAAGTTTGTGACCTGGTAACTTGTTAGTTACCGGTCATATTGCGTACATTGTTCTAAATTTGAAAATATATTGCGTACAATGGTAATTTTCAAAATTCGTTGCGTACATCGGTAGTTCTGAAAAATCACGTTGCGTGTCTTTAGCTTTCACCCTTTTGATAATTTTCCTTTTCAATAAACAATTAAATACCCAAGGTTCATATTCATATAACCAATTAATTATTATTGAAACTAGGATCCAAATTGTCATAATCTCATCACATCAGTTGATCTACTAGTAATGAACCTTATACAAAATGGTAGAGCTGTTGCTCAATTGCCAATATCAATTGCAATTCCTAGAGTTATGGGATTTACATATAGCCAATTTCAATCGCCATGTAAACATGTTTTATCCCATCTTATGCCTTGAGTTGCCAGTTCTCACCGCCTAACTCAATTAAGTTGTCCAACTTAAGAAATTGCAAAAATCGTCCATGCCCGTTCTCACGACACGTGGACATTTTACCCTTTGATTACGATCTAAGTCACGTTCTCACGCAAATAAAAAGTAATCTTAGGTATTTCTGTTTCGCTGGATGGCATATAACTTAAATTAAAGGGTAATAATTTTGATGTCAAATCAAAATATGTACAAAGATGTCATGCATTCATCTTCGTAACATAGGTTTTATTAAAATATTTATATCTTGTTTTAATGTATAAGCTTTTCATCATCAAACTTTAATTGAGGTATTGGATTCACCAATCAAGGAATTTAGTGTTAATTATCATCCATTATACCGTACTTTTGCATAAGTGTAAACACTTAGGGTGCGCTTGGTTCAAATTGAGGAATGGGAAAGGGAAAGGCAATGGGAATGCAAAGGAATGGAATGTAGAATATCATTATCTTTAATAGTGCTTGGCTTGAGAAAAATACATCAACCTCCAAAGTGGTGGTGGTGGTGGCTGCATTTGGTGGTGACGGTGGTGGCTGGTAGATGGTGGTGGTGATGGATGGTGGTGGTGGTGGCTGGTGGTGGTGGTGGTTTCTGGTGGTGGTGGTGCTGCTAGTGGTGGTGGCTGCTGGTGGTGGTGGTGGATGTTGGAGGTGGTGGTGGCTGGTGGTGGTGGTGGCTACTGGTGGTGATGGTGGCTGGTGGTGGTAGTGGTGGCTGCTAATGGTGGTGGCTGGTGGTGGTGGTGGTGGCTGGTGGTGGTGGTGGTGATGGCTGGTTGGTGGTGGTGGTGGTAGTGGTGGCTCCTAATGGTGGTGGCTGGTGGTGGTGGTGGTGACTGGTGGTGGCTACTGCTTGCTGTGGCTGCTGGTGGTGGTGGTGGGTAATCATTACCATACCTCCCAATTTACTGGGTAATGCCCCATTACCCAATACTAAATAATGATTGCATTCCCTAGTTCTAACCAGACATGTTTAATCATTACCTTTGCCATTCCCCACCCCCCATTACCCCCAACCAAGCACCCCCTTAGTGTTTCAGATAATTACCACCGAAGTGGCGCATGGAATTAAAACTAATTCGCCCTTAAGATGAGGTTGCACATTTAATGGCTTACTAAGTAGCTCCACGCGAACTTACAGGGGGCAGAGGACCAGGTAAGCGCAAAAGGATAACCTTAGACATCCTTTCAATGTGACTGTGCGCACTTCTTTATTAACCCCTTTATAGTTCATTCTAATGGGTGAGCCGTTCAGACCATTTGTACCAAAGTCACCAATCAATTAAACGATTATGATTACTATGCTTAAAAATACATGTTTCACGATTGTTTAGGTCAGTTTATTTTTCTTGTAAAAATACCCTTGTTACACATAACAAACAAGCAAATATTTAAAAAAAATAAACATATAAACAATGAATGCATAACAAAAAAATAAGTCATGCATATCAAATAGCCACATGCAAACCTTTTGATAAATCTTATTAATAATCAATTCTAGATCTGTCAATATGTACATGTTTAATTAAGACTTTCACCCGTTTGACATAATGTACAAGGTGAGCCACATGCATCGATTCATCGATTGCGTAAGTCAAATTAAACACATACCACATAGCACATAATTGATTAAATTAATAATGATTGAGGTCTTCCCCAATTTTAGATCTATCATAATTTAGTGCATATCACTTAAACAAGAAAGACATACAATAAAAGCAGATCCATGATAAAATATGCATGTAATTATCATGGACATAAATTACACTTAACAATTAATGCAATTATAACAGAGTTACGCAATACACATAAAATTGCATGCATCCTAGGGTTTCTAATCCAATTAAAACTTTAGTTTACAAAACCCTAATTAGGGCACCAAAATAAACGCCCCCCTAAAAAATTAGGGTTTAGGTTTTGCAAACCCTAGATCTACGCATACAAATAATAACACAACATGTTTATTTTATTTATGTGTTTCAGTAATTAATTACTTGTTATACAAGGCTCGTGATGCCACTGTTGAGTTTATAATACATGACATACAATAAAACATGTAGACATCAAGAGTACACAGTGGAAGACTAAAGATCATAACAAATAAATAATTAACTGAAAGTATGCGTAACGTACCTCTTGCGAATATCAGATCCCTTGAGCAAAACAAAGAAATGGTTTGAAGAGTTGTCCTTTACCGTTCTACAACTCAAACCAATATGGTGTAAGAATAGTGTCTTACTACCACGTTCTTGTACACACGAATTAACCAACGAATCAAGCGATTGCTAGATCTAACACAAGTCCTTGTTTAAGAAAAACGAAACCAAACTCCCTTACAAGGGGTGTTCGGCCGAATAGAGACTAGAGAGAGGAGATGAGAGATCTAGGGTTAATTCAATGCACAAAGTTATGAAAAACCCTAGAACCTAGCCTTGTTTATATAGTAGATAGAAAACTTTGGGAACAAGTTATGGATTAGGGCTTGGGAAGCCCCCTTGGCCGGCCATGAAGAAAGCCCAAGGAAAAACCCATAACTTTTCACTTTCAAGATTTTCCATTACTAGTCATTCTCTTTTCATTTAACGGTCGTTAGTCATTTTTCCGTTAAATACTTAACGATCGTTAACCGGACTTAATGTGCAATAATTAATCGTAAACATAAACATTAATTATTAACTTTAATTCTCATTCGCTAATGTGTGCAATCCCGTGGTCACGAGTTCGAATCCGGACATTCACATGTTTGTAAATATATACATTTCCAACATTTCATACATTACTTAATACATAAAGATAATTATACATAGTTAGTTATGCATTATTCTGCAACTTAACATGTTTTTAATGGCTAATGTGAGTTGGGGTTGGCGGAAATTATTGCAAATTCATGATCTTATCCGCCCTCATATATGGGTGAAATTAGGCAATGGTGCTAAGGCGTCAGCCTGGTTTGATACATAGGACATTAAGTGTCCACTTAGTACTCATCTGCCTAATCGGTTATTATTCAATGCGGGTTACACGAGAAAAGAATATGTGAAGGATATAGTCTTACATGGGTCATGGACGTGGCCTTCTTCATGGAATCATGTTGTTCCTGTGCTCTCTAACATTAGTGTTCCTCACCTTGACGATAATCAGATTGACTCGTTTTGTTGGAGAATGCATGACGGGTCTTTAACTACGTACTCAGTTAACCATGCATGGCAATGTGTTCGACAACATGGTGTTGATGTAGGTTGGTTCCACATTGTCTGGTCGAAGGTTATTATTCCAAGACACGCGATTCATCTTTGGCTCGTTTTGAAGCGTCGATTACTTACACAAGATAGAATGAGGCAATGGGATGTCGGTAACTCTATTGACTTAAACCTGCTTCAGTGTCCGTTGTGTAAGACTCAACATGATTATCATGATCACTTATTCTTTGAATGCTCTTCCGCTTCGCTCGTTTGGAATAAAGTGTTACGTATGGCTGATATTGGTTTCTCCTCTTCAAGATGGAGTGATATTATGGAATGGCTTCTTCCTAATGCTAAACAAAACAATGTGACTATTATTGTTAGTCGCTTAATTTTAGCAGCTTCAACGTATTTTGTATGGCAGGAACGTAATCATAGGATTCATGGTAGCGGTTTTAGAACCCCCGATCAAGTGGCGAAGATCATTTTTGATATGGTTCGTCTTAAACTAGCGTCAATCCCTTTCAAGAGAAAACCAAGAGTTGATCAAATGAGAAGAACTTGGAGGCTAACTAGTCTTCTAATGGATGGTGGCTGATGTTTTGTTCTCACTTCCTAGTGGTCTTAGTATTTCTTGGTTTTGATTTTGATATGTCCTCTAGGAAGTTTTGATAGTCCTCTGTAGTTGTTATGTTTAGAGTTGCGCTAAGCATATAGGTTCTCGTGTTTAGGTTTTATAAGGTGGCTCATTACCGCCTTCCATTGTATCCTAAACTCTTTCATTCATTTATATATTCACCGGGTAAAAACTCTTTACCCAAAAAAAAAAAAAAAAAAAAAAAAAAAACATTTTTTTAAGTTATTAACCTTACACAAAAGCTTTTAGATAGAGAACTAAGTTATTACAATAGTAGTTTAGCTGTTGTGGACAAAAGTTGGATTCTTGCCATTTTGGCTGCTACTCCAAATAACAGTAGAGTATCTGGCTATTTTTTTTTCATCTCAATGAACCAATGATTTTATTCAACTCAAAATCATGCTCTGTCCATGGGGTTTTATTTTATTTTTATTTTTTTTTTATTTTTTGACTGTTTTTTGAATTAGGATATCGGTCTATTTTGTTTTCATGTGTCGAAAGGATAAGCATGTGACTTGTTTTTTGGGCTTGGCTTGTGTATTTAAGAGAGCTCAGGAGTAGGTTCATTTTCACAACTTAACTCTTAACTTGTGAAAAAGAATCAACTAAACATAATGTCAAGGTTTCGTAAATGTGATGAGCTTAGAGCTACTGCTAATTCTAATAACTGGACAGAGATGATGCTTTTGTATTGTCGTCAAGGTGCAATTAAAGACATTCAATTAGCGCAGCAAATGAATGGGGTGTTGTTGGCAGCCCTTCATAGGTTGTACTTCAAGCCATCTACGATGCATGATTGCCTTATAGTTTACCATGGTTGGTGTGCGTATGAGATGTGAGACAAAGTATATAAGTATACGAATTGAATTGAAACAAAGATATGAACTATGTAAAATAATAAAAGACTAAAACAGAATTGTTGTTGTTTCAGTCTAACTAAGACTCGATCCTATTTAACTATCATGAAACGACACCAAAGATTGTGTGAAACGTTGTGACGTTTCCATGATAACCGTTTTTGTTACTGCCCTGCTAACGGGCCTAACCAAATAAACTAACAACTTAACGGGGTGTTTGGATCAAGCATTTGATCCAACCCATGTCCTTCCCCGTTTGACCCATGAGCATAAAAACATAAATAAACATTGTATCCTTTAACTAACAAACATTAACAAGGGGTTTACATCTCCCCCTTAATTTTGTAAGTTAAAATGCCGTGCCTTCTTGGTTCTTGCTGCCTTCACGTGATGACGATAAAATCGTCATCGTTTGATGGTTCTCCTTGCTACTTCCACTTGTGGTGCATTCCATGTCGCCTTCTTTCTTGACTTCATTATGAGCATACTTGAATCTTTCTTTGGACTCTCTTCTTGTGCTTCCTCCACGTCAACACTTGTCATTACATCGCCAAATGGTACTTCACCGACCATATTCATCCTTGGCGTTCCATGCCCCAACCTCCGTGCTTCTTCGTAGTACACCTTGACTAGTGCTATGTATTCCCTATAGCACTCCTTCACATCATGCCCATTCTCCCGAGCCAATCCCAAAAGAATTGCAACATTGCCCCACATGTTGTTAAATGACACATTCATATATCCTCCCATGTCATCCACAAACTTATATAACGATAGCAAGTCTATTTTGATTACCCTTATTACCGGTGGTAACGTACCCAACACATCTTGCCCCATATAACCAAGATAGAACCACTCCAACAATTCAATAAACTTCCTTCCCATGATTTCCAAATTCTTAAACACTAACTTGTCGATTTTAAGTAAATCCAAAAACGACAAAAAGCGTGGGCTCGAGCTCGTTTAGGCTCGGCTCGTTCGAGCTTTTTAGCGATCCGATCCCGAGCTTTTCACGAGCGGCTCGGCTCGTTTCCACCCCTACTCATATGTTTAGCATGAGATTTGCTCACGTACCATATGTTATTCCAGTTTCCCTGGTCCGTCCCTTTTACCATAAAATTGGTCTCGACATGGACTTGTTCCGTTGGCCAATTGAGTGCTTCTTGAGTGCTTGATTTATTCTCCATTGATTGATGTAGATCGAATGGTTTTTTGTTAGTGCAGTTCCAGTAAAAATGCCCTTTTACTTTGCACATGTAGCAGTGAGATCTTCTCTCTTTTCTGGAAGTTGTGGGGTGTATTCCTTGTTTAGTGGGGGGCGGTTGGGAAAGTGGAAAACGGTTTGAATTCTTAACCGTTTGAGACTTAGAAGTATTAAAGGACACAACCTCTTGAAGTTTATCCCGTAATAATTGCTTGCCTTCGCTTGATAACCGTTTCTTTTTGCCTTCCCATTTGTAACCGTTTGGAATTACATCCCTTTGTAACAACTTCTTAATTAACGTCACTCTTGTACCCCTCCTAGATGGCTCGTTCCAAGATTCGGAACGTGGGCTCTGATACCAATGTTGGCAGCCCTTCACAGGTTGTACATCAAGCCATCTATGATGCATGATTGCCTTATAGTTTACCATGGTGGGTGTGCGTATGAGATGTGAGACAAAGTATATAAGTATACGAATAGAATTGAAACAAAGATATGAACTATGTAAAATAATAAAAGACTAAAATAGAATTGTTGTTGTTTCAATCTAACTAAGACTCGATCCTGTTTAACTATCATGAAACGACACCAAAGATTGTGTGAAACGTTGTGACGTTTCCATGATAACCGTTTTTGTAACTGCCCTGCTAACGGGCCTAACCAAATAAACTAACAACTTAACGGGGTGTTTGGATCAAGCATTTGATCCAACTGATTGGGCTCTAAACGGTCTATCTTTTATTAGTCAACCACTTGTGAATGGTCAACCATAAAAGTCAAACAGCTCAGAGCAAAATGCAATTAAGTCCAGAGGAGTTTAGAGTTTCCCCGGGTCGTTAAGTCCCAACGAGGTGTGAACACTGTAATACAACGAATCTGTGATCGGGTGAATATTGAACAGGAAAGGGGTTATGATTGATTACACTAAGGAAATTAAATCTAATAAAGACTTTGAAGTCATTTTAATTCTATATTTAAAATCGATTAACGTTTTAAAACCTAAAACGTACGTTTAAATAAAATTACGTGAGCGTACGAAATAAAACGTGAAAATAAAGAAGTAAAATACCTACGGATATGGAAAATACAATCCTAAGAAACAATTAAACGATGCTAAATTACATCCTAGGGTGTTAAAATGCAAAAACGCGAAAAACCGGGAACTCACCGAGCCCCGAAAGTGAAAAAGATGAAATTTAAGTCTTATGAGTGCAAAACTAATTTTCCTACATTCTAAATGACTAAAAATAATTTTAGGAAAAAGCCGGGTATTTTTTCTACTTTTATTTTATTTATTACGAATTAAAAACTATTTTAATCTAATTAAATGTTTAAAAATACTAAACTAATTCCTAAAAATCTAAATCTTTTTTACAAAAGTACTTTCACTGATGAAGAATCTAGGAAAAATAAAAATAGTGTGCTAGCTTATCCAGATAAGCTGGGATAAGCTAAAAGCTACTACTAAACTTAAACTGCCAACTAAGTTATATATCTAATGGTGCAAGAAATTAACCAAAAAAACCCAAGGGCAAGTTGGACAAAGGAGTGTGGTTTCTGGTCGTGGGCTATGGGTCAGGAGACATGGGTTCGAATCCCACTCCTGAGTTTTTTGCAAACATTTTGTTTTTCAATTTTCTTTTTTGCAACTAATTGATAAAACTAAAGAAGCATTTTTATCAAAAACTAAAACTTGAAAAAGCTTGCAAATAAGCTGTAACAGCTTGAATTTGCAGCAGCAGTGGCCAGTGGCAATTAAGGAACAGAACCGAACACCCCTTTAACTGTTTTCGAGCACAAGATAATCATAAAAAAAACAGTTTAATAGCTATGCAAAGGATTGAAAATGGAATACCAACTTAAGGAACAACTAAAACACCTTAAAAGCACAAGAAAAAGCAATTGGAATGTGGGAAAAAAAAACAGTTGGCTATAGATGTAAACAAGGGAGATCCTAAACTAGAAAAAGAAAGAATCAACAAGCAATAAGAGAAAGCTACTAAAAAATTAACAATAAGCACTAATTAGCTAGAAAAACTATCAAACCTAATGCAACTAATCTAAAAAGCACTAAACACTTGAATTAAGCTACTAAGATCATCAATAAGCAAAAAGTGGTGGAGTCCTGATCTAGCAGTTGGACTGCTACAGCAACAGTGGGCCAAATCAGCTAAATGGGGCAGTTTGTGGCTTCTAAATAAGCTAACTAAGGACTTCCCAAGTGAAGAGTAAGCAAAGAATTCCCTTTCATACATCTAACTAACTACAAAGCCAAAAATCACTACCTAAATCCACTCCTATCATATCTAAAATCAAGTTTAAAAGATGATGGTTAGGACATTTTGACGGCAAAGATTGATTTTTGAAAACTCATCTCAAGTCTATTTAGCAAACTGAAAATGCATGTAATCTTTTAACATCACTTACTTTGACTAAACTAAAACCCAACATGGGTCAAAACACGATTTTGACCCACAATCAATTCTATTCCAAACACCCTTAAAATTGCTAAAACAGATTTCTAAAAGCAATATGAGCATGAAACTTTAGATTTTTGACTGAAAAGAGCTTTTTCAAACTGAATTACTTCTACTAACAAACTTTTAAAACACAAATTTCACTAAGATTAACATGACCTTAACAGTTGACTTTCGTTGACTTTTATTTATTTATTTATTTATTTTTGAAAACTGAAATTAAAGGACTGGCATTGCTCCAATTTAATACATTAACCTTCAAATGACTTAAACAAACTAATTGGAATACTCAAAACAGATTAAAAACTTGAATTGTGATAAGAACAGATTTGGCGGGAAAAGTTATTAAGACAGAAACTGGGAATTGATTATCAAGAACCTTGAAATTAAACTAGATTAAACTTAAACAACAATAAAATTGAAACCCAGATATCTTAAATATCAAAGCTTAAAAACGATTACAAGAAATTTAGAGAAAATGGTCTAAAAACAGTGACTCCTGCTTCTTCTGTCTTCTTTCTTCTTTTATAGCTCTCAACAAGCTTCCTCTTCTATTTTAAACCATTGGATTGGTCAGAGTTGATCTAAGCCTTTGATTGGTCTTTTTGGCGCCAAATTTTGCAACTGGGCATGATGGCTTGGGACAGGGGAGGGTGTAATAAATGTATTTTGGCTTGGGGTGTTTGGAGGGTAGGAATAGGGTGGGTGTGATGATGGGGGTTGGAGTGTTGCAGGTGGTGTGGCAGGGCAGGTGGTGAAGAAGGCAGGGCAGGTGGTGAAGAAGACAGTGGGTGGAGGGAAAAAGGGGTGGTATGTTTGACTGGGGGTTTGACTTGGGGTTTAATAATAGACAGGGGGTCAAGTAGGGGGGGTTCAAGGGTATATTGGCAGGGGTTCAAGGCTCAAGGGTCATGGGTGTTTTGTTTATTAATAACATAAGGGCCAAACTTGCAATTCACCAAACTTGAGGGACCAATTCTGCCAATTTTTCAAAGTTGTTCCAAGGGACCAATTTTGATAAGTTTCATTAGTACAAGGACCATAAAAGATAATTTTCCATTTTTAAAATTTCAAGGACTATTTTTGCCAATTTGGAAACTTGAAGGACCAAACTTGTAAATTCTCCAAACTTTTTACCCAAGGATCATTTTTGATAATTTTGATTTTGAAAGGACTTGGGTTGACTTTTATTTCAAAACAAATGCTCAGGGACTGATTTTGTCAAGATTTGAAAGTTTGAGGGACTGAAACTGCCAATTATGCAAACTTAGCTCGATTTTCATCTGATTTTAAACATTTTGCATCTGAAACATATAAAATACAATTTTGAGATATTTTCAGTATTTTGATGCATTTCTGAGCGTTTTCAGATGTTTTTGCAGTTTAAATGGTACAAAAATGATGAGTATTTGCATACTCATCAATCCCCCACACTAAGATATTGCTAGTCCCTAGCAATCTTTTGAGAAAACTTAATGGATTTGAATCTCTTTACCAAAAGCCATTACTTCTGGAGTAGCCAAATGTTTCAGTTCAAGTAAGAACTATGGTACACTGATAACCATATGATTTTGAGCAAATCACCAGCTTTCAACGGTTTTGATTTGTCTTTACCAGAAGCCGTTTGCTCCTGGACTAGCCAACTCTTAGATAAAATATCTTTGGTGAGCTGATTACCAATTATGGTTTTCCAACTGCCTTTACCATAAGCCATAAACTTGCGGGCTAGCCAACTCTTCACTAATTAAAGATATGGTGAGTCGAATACCATACAATTTTGGGCAAATTGCAAGCCATCAACGGATTTGAGATATCTTTACCAAGAGCCGTTTGCTCCTGGATTAGCCAATCCTTTTGTTTATTATACATGGCGGACTGATAACCGTAAGCTGAGTAAGTGTAAAACACTTACTCCAGAATTTTATTATTATTATTATTATTATTATTATTATTATTATTATTATTATTTTTTGGCTAAAAACGGGGGAATAAGATGGTAATACATATGATAAAATTCGTGAGAATTCCCCCCCACACTAGAAATGAATATTGCCCTCAATATTCAAAGTACCGGCTGTTATGCCGAAACTGAGAACGTAAAAGGGAAATACTACGGCCATTATTTGATTTTTTTTTTTTTAGAAAACTTATATACAACAGCGGGGGGAAACTCCCCCACACTAGGGTGGTACACACGGGTGAAAACCCATGTTTTACTACTGTTTTTGATTACCGAGTCGCTAGCTTGACTCGACCCTGAATTAATTTGTTCATGGGGAAGCAGAGTGGAAGAACAATCTCCATCGGACTTTCATTCATAATGTTTGTATAAACATTTGAAGCACGCGAAAGTTCCACACCGACGAGATATACATAGACAGACTCGGCTCACAAATGGTACATGAAAATGCCGGGGTCAAAGATGGTATCTTCATTCCCGAATGAGTGAAGAAGAGAAGAAGTCACGGGATAGGTGAAGAAAAGAAAGAAAGTCATGATGAAAATCATGACTAACTCATCTTCATCCATAGGAGAATCCATAATTTCAGTATTATGAATCTCATCATTTAAGCTCACGTGATCAAGACATATTATGGGTGTGTCTAGATCAAAGTAGAAATTATCATACTCCGGCGGAGATATGATATGAGTGAGTTCACCGGCGAACTCCTCGTGAAGAGAATCAATCAAAAGATGTAAATCTGTGAATTCTTGTTCCACTGTAAACTCATCACTATCCTCAATCTGAGTATCAAAGAGTGGATTCTCAGAAATTAAAGTGAATTCAGAGTCGAATTCAAATAGAGGATTAGTGAGAGTTGTTTTGAATGCTTCAGGAACAAAGTGATCAACATTCTCTATTGGACTGTTGGGATAAGAAGTGGGTGAACGATCATTATAAAGGAGACTTTCAATTTCTCCTACGTCGGCTTCGAAATCAAAGAGATCATCATCACTTTCCGATGAAAGTGGATTGATGTGAGCGAGTTCATCGGTGAACTCCTCAAGAAGAGGATCAGACTGTGGGAGTGATGCCTCAACATACTCGATGTTTCCATAAGAAGCACAATCGTCGCTAAAATTGGAGAAAGTTTCAAAATGATCTAGAGAATACTCAAGAGGGGAAGGGATATCACACATATGGTCAAAAGTTCCCTGTGACTCTCTCGGGATTGGGACAAGGTTCTCAACACTAGACTTTATGAATTCGTCCGATTCCTTTTCAAAAACAGTGTCAAGATGCTCGTCCCCCATGTTTAGAGAGTGAGTGGGAGCTTTGGGTGTGATAGCAGTTGTTTGAGAATGAATCTCAACTGCTGGGATATTAACTGATGAACTTGATGAATCTTTATAGAATTGAAGGATATCAAGTGTATCCTCATCATCACTGTCATCAGGAATAAAACGAAATTGAGAGCTAGATCTGGCTGCTTTTTCTTTTGCAATTGATTCCCTAATAGATTTTTCAAACGCAATTTGGGAATTTATTTTAGCAGCCTGCTCTTCAGCTAGCAATTCTTCCATGGATTTCTCATGTGAATTTTGAATGACGGGACATTGTGGGAGTGGAGATTTGTCAAAACCGGAAGGTTGACATTGATAATCATCATGAGGACCCCCACAATATACACAAGAAAAACTGGGAGCATTTCGAAATGCTGTTTTACTCAACTCCTCAGTTCTTTTCACTAACTCCAGAAGCTCTAGATAAGTATCTTGTTGGGTTTGCTGAGGAGTTTGAGTCATTTGGCACTGTGGAGGTTGGTCGTGATATGGATAGTCGTAATTGTTACAAGGAAATGGATTCCCTGTTTGACAATCAGAGCTGAAATGGGGACCTCCATAGTTCTCACAACAAAATGATTGTTGTGACTGATTTGGTGAATAACATGGATATTGATCATTTCCAAAGTTCAAAGTGTTATTGTAAAACCTGAAAATTTAAAATCCGAATAAAGACTAAAATACCCTTGGAACTAAAATTTATAAAATACATAAAATATATTTATAACATTTAAAGAAATTAAAAGATTAACTTGCGAATATTTAAAAACCTAACTAAAATATATTACGAAATTGATTTTGGTACGACGAAGAATTTAAGTTTCGTAAATGATTTGGGCCGTGATTGTTTGTGTTCGTGAGCCAAGGCCGAAGCCCATGGTGGCGTGGTGATGGTGTTCGGTTGGACCCAAACCCAAACCCAATTACTTTCCTAGTTTAACTCAAATACTACAACTATATATACCATACATAATCATAAGTTTGGAACCCTAGTTTATTTGTCTCTTCTTTTTCTTTTCTCCCTATTCGGCCGAGCCTAAACAAACACCCTTGGTGTCGAATTTTGCTCAATCAAGTGAAGGTATAACGTTTATTTGTCTTCCTTTAACGTACCTTGCATGTTTATGTCAAGTTATATTTGTTTCGTCGCGTTTTGTTTCTTTTCTTTTGTGGCCGAGAGGTGTGAACCGAGAAAACAAGAAACCCTAACTAATTTAACCTAGTAACTAATTAAGAGTTGAATATATAAGATGTAATATTGAATCGAGTCATGTTTGTGTTGTTTTAATGAGGGCCGAAACATATTAATTAGGACCGAACCATGTCTAGTTTTCGAATAAGGTGTATAACTTAATAACTTGAGTAAGTAAAGTAAGAAGATGAGCTAAGACTAGTGTTAAACCCTAATAACCGAAACCCTAATTTGAATCGAGTTACATATGAGTTTGTGAAAATGCATTAATTAAGTAAAGGTTATGTTAAACGTAAACCCTAGTTTTGATATGTTAATTTAATAAGTTATGCTAAACCCTAATAGAGTAAATGCGTAATTAATACGAGTAATAAGTAACTTATATGTCACATAAATCATGAAAGTATATGGTGAAACATAAAAAAGAAAGATTATTTTGTGACGTGTTAGGTTAAGTAACGAGTCATTAAAAGATGTAACAAGTAAGCTAATGTATATTAATGAGACATTAAAGAATGAGAAAACCCTAAACTTTAATAAAAGACATATGAACCCTAATTTACTATATTAATATTAAAACATTGAAGTCTCATTTAATTATAGAAACCCTAAAATACTAAAAGATCATTTTGACGATTATGGAATCATTAATAATATATACGACATTAATGTATATAGGTTCTGTGAAGAAGGAGTAATTCTTTGCTTCCCCATTTCGACTTTTAATCTTTTGCTTTCGAATAAGGTACGGATATTCTGACCTTTTCAGTAAAGGTTTCGTATACGTTTTCTTTTCGTTTTCATATTAGGATTTCCTAAGCCTTTGCTATGAACCCTAATGTGTCTATTTGAGCTGTTGCTTATCTGAACTTTGATTTTTGAATCATAAACCATTTGATTTTTGAACTATATGATATGAAGACTTTGATTTTGAAAACATGATTAAACATTTGATAAAATATGATCTATGTCAGTTACGACATTCTTATTTGATCTCTGATAGTTTGACACCCGAGCCAATTATTAACTAGTCATGGGGGTTCCATGTCCGTGTCAGCAAATGCACTTCTGACATGACTCTAGGGCAGTAGAGTGATGTTCTGCCACGTCCCTTATCTGTTATCTGTATGAGCTCAATTTGAATTATATTATGAATATCTGTCTGTGGGGCGTATGGATGCATCCTAGATCTGTTATATGCCATATATTATTTGTTATATGCTATTTGTTATCTGATGATTGATGCTGCGTGCATGCACGTCCTTCATAACTCTAGTAGGTCTCCCCTACAATTGTTGCCTTATGTGATTATGATATGTTTCTGTTATGGCATATGTGTCTGGGCTTCGAGGTAGTTAGCTATAAAACTTATTCCTATTTTCTGAATTATCTTTTGAAATGAATATGACATCACAGTTTTTCTTTCACTTTATTTGGTATTCGTTATCGTTTCGTATTCGTTTTGCTTGTATATCTGTTCACTGGGCTTTTGAAGCTCAGCCGCACTTTTCTTTTCTTCCGCGGCAGGTATCTAAGCATTGGAGCTGGGTATTGCTTTGGGATGAGTGCTGAGTGGACTTACCTTAGAGATTTAGCTTTGATCTTATGATGCCATTTAGACTTTATGTTTTAGACATTTCATTTGGAGTTTATTTTCCGTTGGGACCTATGTATTGAAGTCTTTTGACTTGGATTATATCCATATTTATGTTAAGGATTTCTTTTGGTTATTATGTTTTGCTTTGATATGACACCTTTACTTGTGATTCCTTTACCCTTGTGGGGTTGGGGCGTTACAATTTATGGCATCAGAGCCCAGGTTTACGACTTGTAGTCAGGACCTGTGACATATGGAGCCTAGGTTTCGAGACCTTAGAGTTTAGGATTTGACCTGTGAGGATTTGGGTAGACTTTAGGATTCCTTCGTACTTCCATTTTGTATCTCACCTTGTTCTTTTTGCTAATCGTTTAGATGGTTCGAACTCGTACTACTGGTGGCGCGGATGGAGATGATGATGCTGTTAACATGGATGCTGCGATTGCGAATGCTCTCAACTCTCTTTTCCCTGGTTTGACTACACCTGAGATGATCGAGCAGGTGATCAACAACATTCGTAATCAGAATGGTGCTTCGGGTAGTGGTGGAGGAAATCAACCCGTCGGTATTCATACTTGGCTCGAGCGTTTCGGTAAGCTTAAGCCTCTTTTGTTTAGCACTGCTGCTACTCCTACTGAGGCCGAGGACTGGATCACTCATATTGAGAAGCTGTTTGAAGTACTGGGTTGTGGAGACGCGTTTAAGACTCGTTTGGCTTCATTCAAATTGGAAGGTGATGCTTTGAGTTGGTGGAAAGCATTGAAACAAGCAAGAGGAGGAGACGCTTTTGCTGTGACTTGTACTTGGACTGAGTTTCGGACTATCTTTTATAACCGTTACTTTCCTGATGCTGAACAGCAAAGGTATGAGAGGGATTATCAGGCGATCTACCAGTTTGATCATGAGAACTCTAATGAGTACATGAGTAGGTTTATGAGGTTGGTGAGTTTCGTTGGAGTGATTGCTGGAGATGGTAGGCGTCAAGCTAAGCACTTTAAGTGGGGATTGAAGAAGTGGGTATTGGACCGATTGCTTAATATTGAGTATGAGAATGTGTCGGCCTGTAATGACGCAGCTCGTAACATTGAGATCTTTCATGAGGTTTCGGGTTCTAACAAGCGTAATCGCGATGGTGATCGGATTCAAGGTAGGACTCAAGGTAATGACTATAAGGGAAACTCTGGTAGGAGTTATGATTCGAGAGGTCAAGTGGATAGGAGTTATGATCAGCGGGGTCAGTCGGGAAGGAATGTTGACACTGGAAGTTCTGAGACGAGGGGTCAAGATAATAGAAATGCTGGTAGGAATGGAAGCGATCGTCAGAACCAAGGTAACAATAACCAGCGTTATAACAGGGATCAGCCAGCTAGAGGAACAAATCAGGGTCGTGCTTCAGGATCTTCTAGTCAGCAGAGGACAGCTGAGGTTTTGCCACCCCCACCTATTTGTACTACTTGTGGAAAGGCTCATCCAGGGCAGTGTTTCAAGGCCACTGGTGGATGTTTTGGTTGTGGTTCCACTACTCATAAGATTAAGGATTGCCCTAAGAAGAATCCGGCAGTTCCTGGAAACTACATCAAGCCGCCGACTACTGCTGGACGTGTCTATGCTACTACTCGTAATCAGGCGGAGCGCACTTCAGGTACCATTACGGGCACTCTTTTCATTGATGATTTTGCTGTCTTCGTTTTATTTGATACTGGCGCTACACACTCCATTATATCTATCACATCTGCTAAGAAACTTAATATGAAGCCCAAACCGTTAACAAATCACTTATCGATTTCTACGCCTATGAAAAATCATGTGATCATTGATCGTAAATATGTTAAGTGTCCTCTTCGTTTTGATGATCATATTCGCTTTGCAAATCTGTATCCTCTCAATATGGTCGACTTTGATATCATTCTAGGCATGGATTGGTTGGCTTACCATAGAGCTTCAATCGACTGCCATGCTAGAACGGTGATCTTTGGAGACGTAAAACATCCTGAATTCGTTTATCATGGTTCTCAACCCCTTAAATCTGTTAAGCTCATTTCCGCTATGAAGGCACGGATCATGATTGCTCATGGGTGCCAAGGTTTTCTAGCATCTGTTAAGGACACATCTTTGGAGAGTCCTAACATTGATAATCTTTCGGTTGTTTGCGAATTTGCTGACGTTTTTCCGGATGAACTCCCTGGACTTCCCCCAGCTCGAGAAGTTAAGTTTAGCATTGAGTTAATTCCTGGTGCTGAACCGATTTCGAAGGCTCCGTATCGTATGGCACCTGTAGAACTGAAGGAGTTGAAGGAACAACTGCAAGAGATGATAGAAAGTGGATTTATTCGCCCCAGTGTTTCTCCATGGGGTGCACCTGTTTTGTTTGTGAAGAAGAAGGATGGAAGCATGCGTCTATGTATCGACTACCGCGAACTCAATCGTATTACCATTCGTAACCGTTATCCTTTGCCGCGTATAGACGATTTGTTTGATCAACTGCAAGGAGCTAAGTTCTTTTCGAAGATTGACCTGAGGTCTGGCTACCATCAGTTACGTGTGAAGGAGCAAGATGTTCCTAAGACCGCGTTTCGTACCAGATATGGTCATTACGAATTTCTCGTTATGCCTTTTGGTTTGACCAATGCGCCTGCTGTGTTTATGGACCTGATGAATCGTGTTTTCCATGAGTTTCTCGACAAGTTCGTTATTGTTTTCATCGATGACATTTTGGTTTACTCTAAGTCTGAAGAAGAGCATGAAGAACATCTCCGTATAGTTTTGGAGATTTTGAGGAAGAAGAAGTTGTACGCCAAATTTTCGAAGTGCGAATTTTGGTTGAGACAAGTTGCTTTCCTTGGGCATATCGTATCAGCTGATGGTATAACCATGGATCCGTCTAAAGTTGAGGCTATCACTAAATGGCCAAGACCTACGACAGTGACTGAGGTCAGGAGTTTTCTTGGACTTGCTGGTTACTATAGACGTTTTGTTGAAGGTTTCTCTCGCCTAGCTCTACCCCTAACCCAACTGATGAGAAAAGGTGAAAAGTTTGTATGGACGGATGAACGAGAGAAGAGTTTTGAAGAGTTGAAACGGAGATTAGTGTCGGCACCTATTTTGACTCTTCCAACTGGTTCAGGAGGATATCAAATCTACAGCGATGCATCTAAGAAAGGATTAGGCTGTGTTTTGATGCAACATGGGAAGGTAATAGCTTATGCTTCGAGGCAGCTAAAACCTTATGAGGAGAATTACCCAACTCATGATCTTGAGTTAGCTGCGGTGGTTTTTGCGTTGAAGATTTGGAGACATTACTTGTATGGAGAGACGTGTGATATATTCACTGATCATAAGAGTCTCAAGTATATTTTCACTCAGAAGGAACTTAACATGAGACAAAGAAGATGGTTAGAACTTCTTAAGGATTATGACACCAACATTCAGTACCATCCAGGTAAGGCTAACGTAGTTGCTGACGCACTTAGCCGGAAATCAGGCATTCTTGCGAGTATCAAGATTGAGCCTAGGATTTTACGTGACATAGAGAGTTTGGATGTTGAGTTGTGTGTACGAGGGTTTGATGGATACTAGGCTAGTATGAAGGTGGAGTCGAACCTTATACTGCAAATTAAGAAAGCTCAGGAAGATGACGGTGAGCTGTGGGCCGTGGTGCAAAATGTTGAAGAAGGTAAGCAGACGGAGTTTAAGGTTGATGATGACGGTATTGTATGGTATGGAGATAGGCTTTGTGTTCCCAATGATCAGGTACTTCGTGAGAAAGTTATGACTGAAGCTCATAGTTCTCGTTTCACTATTCATCCTGGTTCTACCAAGATGTATAGGGATTTGAAACAGTACTTTTGGTGGAACGGCATGAAGCAAGATGTGGCGACGTTTGTGTCGAAGTGTATGATTTGTCAGCAGGTTAAAATTGAACATCAGAGGGCTAGTGGATTGTTACAGCCATTGGAGATTCCAACATGGAAGTGGGATAAGATATCTATGGATTTTGTGACTGGATTACCTCTGACTAGGAAGAAGCATGATGCGATTTGGGTGGTTATTGATCGACTAACCAAATCTGCTCATTTCTTGCCAATCAGGAAGGATTATGGTATTGGTAAATTAGCGGAGATTTTTCAGCAAGAGATCGTTAGACTTCATGGTACTCCGACATCTATTGTGTCCGATAGAGATCCGCGTTTTACTTCTCGTTTCTGGAAGGGTTTGCAGAAAGCTTGGGGTACTCGACTTAACTTTAGTACGGCATTTCATCCTCAAACAGATGGTCAGTCAGAGAGGACTATACAGACTTTAGAGGATATGCTAAGGGCTTGTGCTTTAGAATGGACTGGCAGTTGGGACGAATATTTATGTTTAGTAGAGTTTGCTTATAACAACAGTTGGCATGCTAGCATTAAGGCGGCACCGTTTGAACTTCTTTATGGAAGGAAATGTAGAGCACCTATTTGTTGGGATGAAGTAGGTGAGCGTTTGATTGAAGGACCGGAAATGATCGAGATCACTAATGAGAAAGTGGCTGTGGCTAGAGAGAAATTGAAGGAAGCTAGGTCTTGTCAGAAAAGTTATGCTGATAAGCATCGTCGTGATTTAGAATTTCGGGTTGGAGATCGTGTGTTTTTGAAAGTTTCGCCGTTTAGAGGTGTGAAACGTTTTGGAATCAAGGGCAAGCTTAGTCCTCGATTTATTGGACCGTTTGAAATTCTGGAACGTATAGGAGAAGTTTCGTATCGTTTAGCACTTCCGCCTCAGTTATCGCATGTTCATGACGTTTTTCATGTATCGCTCCTAAGGGGATACAACTATCATCCGTTACACGTTGCTTCTTATCCGTTTGATCAAATTCAATCCGATATGTCTTTATCTGAAGAACCAGAAGCTATTCTGGAAAGACAAGAAAGAGTTATGAGGAATAAAGTTATTCCATTCGTTAAGATTCTTTGGAAAAATCATCCTGAACGTGAGGCTACTTGGGAAACCGAGGAGTCGATGCGTGCTAGTTACCCTCATTTCTTTGAATAGTTTGGTATGTTCTCATTTCGTTTTCGTTTTCTTTTTCATTTCGTTTCATTCAATTTTCGAGGACGAAAATTTTTCTTTAGAGGGGAAGAATTCTAAAACCTGAAAATTTAAAATCCGAATAAAGACTAAAATACCCTTGGAACTAAAATTTATAAAATACGTAAAATATATTTATAACATTTAAAGAAATTAAAAGATTAACTTGCGAATATTTAAAAACCTAACTAAAATATATTACGAAATTGATTTTGGTACGACGAAGAATTTAAGTTTCGTAAATGATTTGGGCCGTGATTGTTTGTGTTCGTGAGCCAAGGCCGAAGCCCATGGTGGCGTGGTGATGGTGTTCGGTTGGACCCAAACCCAAACCCAATTACTTTCCTAGTTTAACTCAAATACTACAACTATATATACCATACATAATCATAAGTTTGGAACCCTAGTTTATTTGTCTCTTCTTTTTCTTTTCTCCCTATTCGGCCGAGCCTAAACAAACACCCTTGGTGTCGAATTTTGCTCAATCAAGTGAAGGTATAACGTTTATTTGTCTTCCTTTAACGTACCTTGCATGTTTATGTCAAGTTATATTTGTTTCGTCGCGATTTGTTTCTTTTCTTTTGTGGCCGAGAGGTGTGAACCGAGAAAACAAGAAACCCTAACTAATTTAACCTAGTAACTAATTAAGAGTTGAATATATAAGATGTAATATTGAATCGAGTCATGTTTGTGTTGTTTTAATGAGGGCCGAAACATATTAATTAGGACCGAACCATGTCTAGTTTTCGAATAAGGTGTATAACTTAATAACTTGAGTAAGTAAAGTAAGAAGATGAGCTAAGACTAGTGTTAAACCCTAATAACCGAAACCCTAATTTGAATCGAGTTACATATGAGTTTGTGAAGATGCATTAATTAAGTAAAGGTTATGTTAAACGTAAACCCTAGTTTTGATATGTTAATTTAATAAGTTATGCTAAACCCTAATAGAGTAAATGCGTAATTAATACGAGTAATAAGTAACTTATATGTCACATAAATCATGAAAGTATATGGTGAAACATAAAAAGGAAAGATTATTTTGTGACGTGTTAGGTTAAGTAACGAGTCATTAAAAGACGTAACAAGTAAGCTAATGTATATTAATGAGACATTAAAGAATGAGAAAACCCTAAACTTTAATAAAAGACATATGAACCCTAATTTACTATATTAATATTAAAACATTGAAGTCTCATTTAATTATAGAAACCCTAAAATACTAAAAGATCATTTTGACGATTATGGAATCATTAATAATATATACGACATTAATGTATATAGGTTCTGTGAAGAAGGAGTAATTCTTTGCTTCCCCATTTCGACTTTTAATCTTTTGCTTTCGAATAAGGTACGGATATTCTGACCTTTTCAGTAAAGGTTTCGTATACGTTTTCTTTTCGTTTTCATATTAGGATTTCCTAAGCCTTTGCTATGAACCCTAATGTGTCTATTTGAGCTGTTGCTTATCTGAACTTTGATTTTTGAATCATAAACCATTTGATTTTTGAACTATATGATATGAAGACTTTGATTTTGAAAACATGATTAAACATTTGATAAAATATGATCTATGTCAGTTACGACATTCTTATTTGATCTCTGATAGTTTGACACCCGAGCCAATTATTAACTAGTCATGGGGGTTCCATGTCCGTGTCAGCAAATGCACTTCTGACATGACTCTAGGGCAGTAGAGTGATGTTCTGCCACGTCCCTTATCTGTTATCTGTATGAGCTCAATTTGAATTATATTATGAATATCTGTCTGTGGGGCGTATGGATGCATCCTAGATCTGTTATATGCCATATATTATTTGTTATATGCTATTTGTTATCTGATGATTGATGCTGGGTGCATGCACGTCCTTCATAACTCTGGTAGGTCTCCCCTACAATTGTTGCCTTATGTGATTATGATATGTTTCTGTTATGGCATATGTGTCTGGGCTTCGAGGTAGTTAGCTATAAAACTTATTCCTATTTTCTGAATTATCTTTTGAAATGAATATGACATCACTGTTTTTCTTTTACTTTATTTGGTATTCGTTATCGTTTCGTATTCGTTTTGCTTGTATATCTGTTCACTGGGCTTTTGAAGCTCAGCCGCACTTTTCTTTTCTTCCGCGGCAGGTATCTAAGCATTGGAGCTGGGTATTGCTTTGGGATGAGTGCTGAGTGGACTTACCTTAGAGATTTAGCTTTGATCTTATGATGCCATTTAGACTTTATGTTTTAGACATTTTATTTGGAGTTTATTTTCCGCTGGGACCTATGTATTGAAGTCTTTTGACTTGGATTATATCCATATTTATGTTAAGGATTTCTTTTGGTTATTATGTTTTGCTTTGATATGACACCATTACTTGTGATTCCTTTACCCTTGTGGGGTTGGGGCGTTACAGTTATCAGAGATTTGTTCATAGAAAAACGTGTCTCTGGTCTGACACTCAAATCCTTGGTGAGGACCTCCACAAAATTCACACAAGTATGTCTGAATCTCATGATGTGGTAGCTGATGAAATAAATTAGTCGTGTCATGGTAAGAATAGGGATCTTGGTTATAGACAAACCCATTTCCTGATTCTACCATGCTAAAACTGAGACAATTATCATCATTATGAGGGCCACCACACCATTGACAACCAAGAAGGTGAGGATAAGACATAGAAAGAATCAAAGGGTTCCAGAGGGTAAGAAATGAAGAATCAAAAGGGTAAGAGGGTAAAGAGGAATATTTTTGGTATTTTTGAAAAACATGTTATAAAAACAAAGAATGAAAATATTTTTGGGTTTTTGTGTTTGTTGAAAACTGATTTTAAAATGTTTTCGGGAACCGTTTTGTTTTTATATAATAATAATAAGAAAATATGAACAAGGATGGTAAATATACAATGGATGTATATTCAACAACACTGATGCTTCAAATTCGTAGTACGCAGCACACCTCCCCAGCAACGACGCCAAAATTTGATTGGGCTCCAAACGGTCTATCTTTTATTAGTCAACGACTTGTGAATGGTCAACCATAAAAGTCAAACAGCTCAGAGCAAAATGCAATTAAGTCCAGAGGAGTTTAGAGTTTCCCCGGGTCGTTAAGTCCCAACGAGGTTTGAACACTGTAATACAACGAATCTGTGATCGGGTGAATATTGAACAGGAAAGGGGTTATGATTGATTACACTAAGGAAATTAAATCTAATAAAGACTTTGAAGTCATTTTAATTCTATATTTAAAATCGATTAACGTTTTAAAACCTAAAACGTACGTTTAAATAAAATTACGTGAGCGTACGAAATAAAACGTGAAAATAAAGAAGTAAAATACCTACGGATATGGAAAATACAATGCTAAGAAACAATTAAACGATGCTAAATTACATCCTAGGGTGTTAAAATGCAAAAAACGCGAAAAACCGGGAACTCACCGAGCCCCGAAAGTGAAAAAGATGAAATTTAAGTCTTATGAGTGCAAAACTAATTTTCCTACATTCTAAATGACTAAAAATAATTTTAGGAAAAAGCCGGGTATTTTTTCTACTTTTATTTTATTTATTACGAATTAAAAACTATTTTAATCTAAATAAATGTTTAAAAATACTAAACTAATTCCTAAAAATCTAAATTTTTTTTACAAAAGTACTTTCACTGATGAAGAATCTAGGAAAAATAAAAATAGGGTGCTAGCTTATCCAGATAAGCTGGGATAAGCTAAAAGCTACTACTAAACTTAAACGGCCAACTAAGTTATATATCTAATGGTGCAAGAAATTAACCAAAAAGACCCAAGGGCAAGTTGGACAAAGGAGTGTGGTTTCTGGTCGTGGGCTATGGGTCAGGAGACATGGGTTCGAATCCCACTCCTGAGTTTTTTGCAAACATTTTGTTTTTCAAATTTCTTTTTTGCAACTAATTGATAAAACTAAAGAAGCATTTTTATCAAAAACTAAAACTTGAAAATGCTTACAAATAAGCTGTAACAGCTTGAATTTGAAGCAGCAGTGGCCAGTGGCAATTAAGGAACAGAACCGAACACCCCTTTAACTGTTTTCGAGCACAAGATAATCATAAAAAAAACAGTTTAATAGCTATGCAAAGGATTGAAAATGGAATACCAACTTAAGGAACAACTAAAACACCTTAAAAGCACAAGAAAAAGCAATTGGAATGTGGGAAAAAAAACAGTTGGCTATAGATGTAAACAAGGGAGATCCTAAACTAGAAAAAGAAAGAATCAACAAGCAATAAGAGAAAGCTACTAAAAAATTAACAATAAGCACTAATTAGCTAGAAAAACTATCAAACCTAATGCAACTAATCTAAAAAGCACTAAACACTTGAATTAAGCTACTAAGATCATCAATAAGCAAAAAGTGGTGGAGTCCTGATCTAGCAGTTGGACTGCTACAGCAACAGTGGGCCAAATCAGCTAAATGGGGCAGTTTGTGGCTTCTAAATAAGCTAACTAAGGACTTCCCAAGTGAAGAGTAAGCAAAGAATTCCCTTTCATACATCTAACTAACTACAAAGCCAAAAATCACTACCTAAATCCACTCCTATCATATCTAAAATCAAGTTTAAAAGATGATGGTTAGGACATTTTGACGGCAAAGATTGATTTTTGAAAACTCATCTCAAGTCTATTTAGCAAACTGAAAATGCATGTAATCTTTTAACATCACTTACTTTGACTAAACTAAAACCCAACATGGGTCAAAACACGATTTTGACCCACAATCAATTCTATTCCAAACACCCTTAAAATTGCTAAAACAGATTTCTAAAAGCAATATGAGCATGAAACTTTAGATTTTTGACTGAAAAGAGCTTTTTCAAACTGAATTACTTCTACTAACAAACTTTTAAAACACAAATTTCACTAAGATTAACATGACCTTAACAGTTGACTTTCGTTGACTTTTATTTATTTATTTATTTATTTTTGAAAACTGAAATTAAAGGACTGGCATTGCTCCAATTTAATACATTAACCTTCAAATGACTTAAACAAACTAATTGGAATACTCAAAACAGATTAAAAACTCGAAATGTGATAAGAACAGATTTGGCGGGAAAAGTTATTAAGACAAAAACTGGGAATTGATTATCAAGAACCTTGAAATTAAACTAGATTAAACTTAAACAATACAATAAAATTGAAACCCAGATATCTTAAACATCAAATCTTAAAAACGATTACAAGAAATTTAGAGAAAATGGTCTAAAAACAGTGACCCCTGCTACGTCTGTCTTCTTTCTTCTTATATAGCTCTCAACAAGCTTCCTCTTCCATTTTAAACCATTGGATTGGTCAGAGTTGATCTAAGCCTTTGATTGGTCTTTTTGGCGCCAAATTTTGCAACTGGGCCTGATGGCTTGGGACAGGGGAGGGTGTAATAAATGTATTTTGGCTTGGGGTGTTTGGAGGGTTGGAATAGGGTGGGTGTGATGATAGGGGTTGGAGTGTTGCAGGTGGTGTGGCAGGGCAGGTGGTGAAGAAGACAGTGGGTGGAGGGAAAAAGGGGTGGTATGTTTGACTTGGGGTTTAATAATAGACAGGGGGTCAAGTAGGGGGGGGTTCAAGGGTATATTGGCAGGGGTTCAAGGCTCAAGGGTCATGGGTGTTTTGTTTATTAATAACATAAGGGCCAAACTTGCAATTCACCAAACTTGAGGGACCAATTCTGCCAATTTTTCAAAGTTGTTCCAAGGGACCAATTTTGACAAGTTTCATTAGTACAAGGACCATAAAAGATAATTTTCCATTTTTAAAATTCCAAGGACTATTTTTGCCAATTTTGAAACTTGAAGGACCAAACTTGTAAATTCTCCAAACTTTTTACCCAAGGATCATTTTTGATAAATTTTGATTTTGAAAGGACTTGGGTTGACTTTTATTTCAAAACAAATGCTCAGGGACTGATTTTGTCAAGATTTGAAAGTTTGAGGGACTGAAACTGCCAATTATGCAAACTTAGCTCGATTTTCATCTGATTTTAAACATTTTGCATCTGAAACATATAAAATACAATTTTGAGATATTTTCAGTATTTTGATGCATTTCTGAGCGTTTTCAGATGTTTTTGCAGTTTAAATGGTACAAAAATGATGAGTATTTGCATACTCATCACCAACCTATGTCCTTCCCCGTTTGACCCATAAGCATAAAAACATAAATAAACATTGTATCCTTTAACTAACAAACATTAACAAGGGGTTTACAGGTGTGTGGAAGACTGGTTGGTGTAACTCGTGAAAGGGCTAGTTTGATTGAGGAGCTGGAAATGGTGGGGAAAACTGTGCCGCAGAAAATGGTAGAGTATCTGAGGCAAGTTCAAGCGAAAGATGATCAAAAAGTTATGCAAATGCGGATAACAGCTGAATTGGAGCTAAATGATCGTTAGAAGGATTTTTTTTACTCAGAAGCTTACGGGCTTGATGGATTTCTAAGTTCCATGCTAGAATGTGAGAGGACATACGTTTGCTTTATGAAGATGCTGGTTGTTGGAATGTGATGTGCTCGTTGTGTTCCTAATAAAGATGTTGTTTTTTTATATATGTGTGACTTATGTTGGTGTCTAGATTTACAGTCATCTATATGTGTTTAATTCTGGTATGAGTCCTATTGTAATGTTTGTCCTAAGATTATGTCGGTTGTCTGTAAGATATTCTATTTAATGAAACTTTCTGTTTATGTTAAATAAAGTTTGGTTACTTATCTTTTTGGTTCTTCGGATCTGTTGGCTGATCTTGAAACAATGGTCTATTGATTGTTTTACTTCTGCTTTCTTCATCTGGTTTTTTTGTTGTAGATCGCCTTGGTTTGTTAGTGCAAGAGTTAGGACTGAAATTTTAGAAATGAATGCACAGGTGAAGTTTGTAGTGGGTTGTAGTTAGTTATAAGTATGGTATGTCAATAAGGTGTTAAGTTGAACATGGTTCAATGGGAAGAGGTGTTAGTGACCAACTATTTAAGTCTGTTGGCCATTTACAATACCATTTTGTAATAGGATAATTACCTATAAGGAGTCTCAAGTGTTATTGTAGGTATGGTTGCAAATAGATATTTGACCAAAGAGGGTATGTCTCACATGATTGCTTTTGAATATGGCAAGATTGATAAACATACAAATGCATCATATTTTATATCAACATTCTGGTTCTGCAAGTATTGTAGTTACATAATTCAAAAAATTTTGCCATTTTTGTGTCTGAGGCACTGAATATGGCAAGATTGATAAACATACAAATGCATCATATTTTAAATTAACATTCTGGTTCTGCAAGTATTGTAGTTACATAATTCAAAAAATTGTGCCATTTTTGTGTCTGAGGCACTGTCAGGTTACCAGATGCATCTATGACATTCACATCCTCACACTATTGTCAACATATTAGCATGAATAGTCTTATATGCTTGTTCTAAGTTTAAACTGCTACATAAGTTTAGATAGTTATAACATTTTTCTCGATACATTTCATAAAAAGGATGGTACTGATTGTCCTCATTTACTCCGGCTTTCCTTTCTTGGTTGTTGTGGCCGGTATTTTTTTGGGGCTTGCTTCAAATGGTAGGTGATTTTTGATGTTTTCTTTAGTAGGTTGCTGGTTTCACTTTCCTTTTCTGGTTATTTTACTCGTGCTCTATTACTGGTGTAGAAAGCTTCGGCTGTACTGGTTTAGTGTCTTCTAGTAGTGTAGATCTTTCAATGTATGTGGTAACTGTTTGACTGCTGCCAGTATCACGAGGTATGATTTCCAGAGGCTGTGGGTTGAACTTTGTCTAGCATAAACGCTGCATGGCCTGTCTGACTTTCTTTGGGAAAGTGAAATTGGAAAATACGGGTGATCCCTTTCAGTGATGCTAGATGTAAGTTATTAGATTTCATACACACAACAATACTTAGATTATAGAAGCATATGGAGTGTTTAGAGAGAGAGAATGAGATGTTCTAGTGAGAGAAACACATATAAGGTTAGATTACAAATGAACATCCAACCCTCTCCCTTGTGGGGAGAGGGCTATTTATACAAATGACTACGCCCTCCTTCGGGCTGTGGATCAGGCATACAGTGGGTAAAGACCCGTCCTTCTTTCACGGTGTTACTTACACTACTGCTAATCTAACTGATATACTAATATGTCTACGAGCTATAATATGCTAAACATATGTTGGGGTGACCGACACTTCATTATGGATTTTCTAAATCCTAACAATCTCCCCCTAAGGGAGGTCACCCCAATAATTACAATGGAAAACGTCCTAGCAATTAAACTTTAATCATTGATGATCGAGCTCGTAGACTTCATATCTCCAGCAACTTAACCGTCATGCAATAGTAGTGATTCCTTGACTTGGAGTGGTTCATTGATATGTGATTTGGAGTATACTTAGAGATCATCATCATCATTACATCTCTACATTGTCCGATTGTGGGCTTGCCAACATGTGAGGTAGTGACTTATGGACCGACATGCTCACATTTTTGGATCATGATTTCTTCTTATCAGAGTAGTGGAAGCTTTAGTTGATTCATGATATTTGTAGCAGCGTAGCAGAAGCATGGAGTGAGAATATCAGAGTCGTTGATGCATTTATCATGATTACTTTAGAGATGAATGTGTTGTGTGAGCATGCGGCTATGGATTGACCTCTCAATTCTGATCAACTGCAAACGTTGGGTGTACCTGCATACAACAGTTAGCAATAAAGCGCACGAAAAGTGTCTTTGATCACTTTCGTTGAATTGAGGTACACGGCCCACGGTTCCTCGTTGATCAGTACAAGTACTGCCTGTGATCAGGTAGTATTCCTAAGAATCTCCTTGATAGGGTTTTGCAGATGTTCTAGCCGTTCTCAAACCGAAACGTCTCAAAGAAGACAACACGGGGTGAGTGAACCAGCAAATTGAGATTTACTGAGTGATTAAACATGATTTGAACAACAATCGTGTATTGCATATCAGAAATAATTTTTCGCAATACAACGAAGGTTTTATATGAAAAATCAATTTTCAATCATAAATACCTTTTGATATTTGAAAATGTGATACACAGCCGATGTGCCATGGAAAATTGATTTTTGCGCACAACGACTGGTTTTTCAAAGGTATCCGTCAATCCATAACCTGAACCAGGATTGTTTCATAAATTTGAATCGCCCCATTATTTCTGTTCAGTTGTCACATGGTTGATCTATTAGATAGATCTCACATGCCACCGACCAAGAGCTTGTTTGATGTTGGCTCTAGAAGGCTTTCCATCTTCATTATGAATATGTGTGCATATCACTCAGATGTTCTGGCAATACCACAAGGATAATGCGTAGGACTCTTAAAATATATTCTCTCTTTCCACATTGTGTGAAACAGAGTCTTCATTGACAGTGTCCTAATGAGATTTATTGATGATCTCGTGGCTCTAGACTCAATTGTGCACATTTGGTTCCTATGCCAGAGACTAGGGAGAGGGTCTCCTTCTTCAATATCAACAATCTCTAAGAGAAAGTCGATAGATAATGTAGGTTCCCCGTGAGAATGAAACAAGTCCTTTTAAGAGGAACTTGAGTAGCTTGGGAAGTTGTAGTGCAGTGCGTCACTGGGTCCATGACGTCTTGTATTCAATACCGGTGTTACCTTAGTAACCACCAATAGCATATGTATTGAACCCGGTTTCTGCCCTACGGTTGAATTAATGGAGGGCTATTTATTTTCACCCTTTTCACATTCATTTCTTTTACATTCTTCAACCCCTTCAGTGCTTACCGAGACTTCATAACTAGAACCTTGTTGGGTTTATTCCAGTTCTAGCTCTGTCTCAGTCCGCACTCTTCCCATTTCTCACTTTTCTCCTTTTTTTCATCATACCTAAGGACTTCTACACTATATAGTGGATTGTCCCTGGGTAGATCCCTCCGGCTCTGGCGGGATCGTGGGAACGAATACCTAACCTAACCATCCTTATAACTCCATACATAAAGTAAATTTGGTCAGTCTTTTGGTATTGTCCTTCTTCCATTGGAACCAATTGAAAACCATTTGAAAATCAATCCAAGTACTTGTGATACATTATCAAAACATTTTGTACCTGAATTGTTTTTGATATTTTTAGAAAAAGCTCCCCCTCAACATGTGCATCATATATATTTGAACTGATTTTATCACATGGAGGCAAGAGGACTTGAAAATCTCAGATTTAAGAACGAGAAATTCGATTCTTTGATCAACAATTTCTAAAAATATCGACATCACTTTCCCGATCAAAGTGAGTATTTAAATACTTTGTAAAAAAATAATTTTGGGAAAGGATGTGGTTTTCAAGAAGTTGCTCCCCCTCAATATATGCATCGAGATATTTGAAATATTTTAACACATAGAGGAAAGGAGTCCTTTCGAAGTACATTCACGATCGCAAAAGCCTTAACGAAACCATTAGAAAATCGATCAAGATACTTTATGTTGAAACTTAGAAAAATTAATACCTTGAAAGTTTATTTTCCTTTTGAAATGCTCCCCCACAATATGTGCTTCGAGATTTGAAAGCGTTTAGCACATATGGGAGAGCAGTATGCACATTTGAATGAAAACGATCACCTTTTATCAGATTGCATATTTATATCACATTTTCTCCCCCGATCAAAAATTTCAAATCTTTTGAGATTTTGGATCTCAAGAGATTTAAATATGTAAGAAAAAACTTGTTGGAGAAAAATGTGTCCGGTTTTATTTAATCTGAATTAGAACACTCCTAAATTCCCTTTTTAGAATAAAAAGGGAAACTACTAGCCATAACCTATCACTACCATATACATTACAGTTATAGTTGTTCATAACAGATAATTTAAAACATAACAAAGCTACTAAAGGCAGATATCTTCATTCAGTTCTTTGAAGTAGCTTGCAATGTCCTTCACGTAATCTTCCACCCACAAAACTTTCAAGGCTGCGGAAGATCTTTCTTATCTTAAGTCTTCGTCCGATCGCAGCAACGAACTCTTCACACCTCTTCAAATCCTGTTCAGACCAGGGTCTAGTTTTGTTCCACGGCTTCAAGTCAAGTTTGATTTCCTTCACTCTTGAGTTCAATTCCTCTTCAACCATCTTGAGCGTACCATCACTGAACTTGTATAGCTCGCACAGCCTCATTAGCATTCTTGACCCGTATTAGTCGGTAAAGAGGACTGCTCTAGGGGTGTCAATCACTGATAACGCTACACGCGTCGTTCGGGGTCAAAGGAACTTCCTTTTCGTCGAGCAAGTTTTTCAACACCCTAGGCAGTGAACCTAATCGTTGTAGTGTAGTATTAGGGTAAGCCACGGGTATTGATATCGTTCTCTAGGGGAATAGGAATGCTAGTGAGAAGTTACTACGCTAAGGTTGGGGTTGAGGAAGATTATTTTTTATCTTTTTATATTTTTTAAGGAAAGGAAAGGTACGAATCTCGGGGTTTGGATTTGGGGGTTGGTATTTCTACCGATTACTCTACTTATCTAATTATCTAATCTAAGGTGTATGTAGTCTATGTCTAATTATTGTGTGCTCGTATGATGGTTTAAAGATGTGTTCACTTAGGTTTTATTACTCCTTAATTATCTCCTATTGATGGTTGAATTGTCACGTCCTTATTCTTAATCGCGTTGTGTGTCTAAAGTCGTAGGGTATGCGTTTGTCCCTAACTCTTTGAAACTACCAAAGGGTCTCGTCTACAAAAACCTCTAGGACTTATAAACTCTAACTCTAAGGCACTCTTTGGATGATTTAGCCTACAACCGCTCTAAGTGTTATAGTCCAAGGTTCACAAAGATTAATCAAGCATTAATTACACAACGAATGACCTATCGCATTACTAGATCATTAGCAATTAAGATAAGAGACAACCAATCAATATTCAATAATTAAGTTTCATATTCCCTAAGCAAACACACAAGTAAATTAGCCAGACATAGAGAACATGCAAGCATACACACAAATAATTGAAGACATAATTGAATTAATGAAGTAAAACACTTATCTTGATGTAAGATAGGGTTTGGAACCCTAAAATACTGTACAAGACAGCCTTGGTTCGGTTTAGGTTTTTACTCCAAAAGACTACACATTAAAACTGAAAAATTCGGATTCTATATATAATATTACAATCACGACGGCGTCACCTTATGATTTGTGACGTCGTCGGGTCGCCGTCATTAGGATTTCGTCTTGGCCATGTTAGGCTTGCGACGGCATCACCTTGTGCTTGTGACGCCGTCCCCTTCAGTCTCTGACGCCGTCTGGATCAAATCTAGGTCGTCTGAATTGCGACGGCCTACTCTTTTAAAGCCTGACACCATCACTTGAAAATAAGCAATTTGGTTACTGAGCCATCACAGAAGTGCTCTGACGGCGTCGCAGTTAAGCAGTGACGTCGTCCCCTTGTATTTCAGCAGCTTGAGTGTCTCGATTCTTGACTTTGGCCATTTTCTTCGTATATCCGCGCCTTTTCGTCCAAATAAGTGCCATTCCAACAATTTGCCTTCAAGAGACCTAAAAAGTGAAAAGGAACGATATTAAGTAATAATGGATACAAAAGTGATCAAATAAGGGCTTAAACGACCCCTCAAAAAGGTACATTTTAAAACCTTATCAAATATCCCTACACTTGGTATTTGCTTGCCCTCAAGCAAATGTGCTTTTAGCCAATTAATTTATAAATTAGGGGTCATGAAGTATTGCTTTAAAACAGTCCAAAACACATATAAGCCCCGCAAAAGTCATAACAAGCATGAAAATTACATACTAGCACCTCACATGGGGTGTTTGGATACTCTCATCTCTCGGGTGTATATGAAATATAACAAGTTGGAAATGGAAGATAAACACTCATTAACCAGTCCTAGTACATAGATTACCTTAGGCTTGAGAATAGATCAAACCTCCATCGCTTTGGCGTAAGCACCTAGGAAAGACTATCAAAGAGGTCTTTAATGGGTTGTAACGTTAGGCTTACAGTAGGGAAACAAAGGGTTTGGTGGGATAGGCTATTTAGTTGTGGCAAGTCAAAAATCTCTATGTTACAAGCATACGAAGAGTGGCGTTGCTAAGCCAAGACTCGACACTCTAAACTCTAGATAACTGAAACAAACAAACATAAATTTAAAGGATAGATGTGGGATGGTAGCCCGTATGTTGTTGTTGTTGGTTTTTTTTTTTTTTTTTTTTTTTTTTTTTCACATACACTTTTACTCTACCATCCTCTACGGTAACATCAAAATGATAGGGATTTATAGGCACATCCCTACACTTGAGTTTTTATTACTCTAACACTAATTTGACCCGAATTGAAAAGATCAAAACACTTGGATTACATTATTACGCAAATAAGGGAATTTGAATTAACGTTCCCTTCCAGTCAAAACTTTAACTTTCCCCATGAGTCCCAATCGTCCCAAAACTGTATACAAAAGATATGACTCGACTTAGCAACTTATGCAAGCAACTAGATAATTGAACTAAGGGTTTAGGTTGATAACAATAATGCACTAAAAGTGAGTGCATACAGGGTAGGCTAAGGCGATTTGGGTGTACATTTGGGGTGGGGTGTAAACAATGCTCTTCATTGATATTCCGGAAAAACCAAAACATCACGAGAACCGCGAAAAGGATAGGCTCTGAGGGGTTAACTAGGGGTATCGTGTACTAAAGATGAGTACAACGCAAAGGTGTGGGGGAATTACTCAACCGATGTGGAAGAAGTAATTATATTACGGGTATCAAACAAGGGTTATCCTAATGCCTCTTATCATTTAGTTATTCCTAACTACACAAGTGTAGTCTTACTAGCGATCTCGGAATGCATCACAAAACAAGTTCTAGAATCTAATATACTACCGGTTCACACTCTAAGCATTAAAGATGAATGCTTTAATTCCTACTAATCTAAGGGCGATCCTCACATTTTGGGTGGAATTTAGGTGGCAAAAGGGTTTTTGTGCTAGTCATGCAACTTCCTATCCGTGAGACGCTTTTGTTAAGACTAATGGCCCACTCCTATATGTCATGAAAAATTTTAAATTTGGTGCCAAAATTACCCTAAATGACATTTTCACGTGGTTTATTACACAACTACAATTGGACAAAGCAAATAGTCAAGGATATGCATAGTTTTAAAGTTCCCGTTTATTTTTCCTCCCTACACTTAAACTGAACATTGTCCCCAATGTTCCCCGAAAGTATCAAAGTTATGATAATAGAAGGTAATGAAAAATGAAAGAAACTAATACTCCCCTGATTAGCTCGGTAGGATCCGTGTGTGAAGTAGTGGTTAAATCCTTTTCAAGAAGAATGTATGCGTGAAAAGCTCCTTCCAATCTTATGTAAATTCTTCTTGATAAATTAAACCTGCACACTTGAAGAAAACAAACGAAACCTTGGCGTAAAATCGGCAGTAATAATATATATAAGACTCGACTAAACTAGGATATAATGCTTGTGGAATGGATGTTTACAGAATTTCTGGAAAATTAAGACCTGGAAAATTCCAAAAATTTATATGTAGCTCAGAAAACGAGAAAAAAGTAATCTGTTGTTTTTACTCCTTCCTGACGCCGTCAGGTTGCGATCCTGACACCGTCAGGTTATCCTGACAAAAACTGGTCTGCGATTTTCTGGAAAAAATTCTGGAAAATTTACATCTTTAGAATCTGGAAAAATTTCTGCAAAACATCCACTATGACTCGATACAAGCATTTGACTCGAACAAACACACATATATATCTTTTAATTAATTGTTATTCTCATGTTTACGTTTCTTTTGAAAACGTGTGTAATCCTCCCTACACTTATCCTTTATGTAAAATACCTTTATATGTAATTAAGACGAGGTTAAAAACAAAATAAAGCATTTTTACAAATTTAAACATGAGAATAAGCAATCACTAAAAGATATATGACACTAACAAGCAAACAATTAAGCATGGGTTGCCTCCCACAAAGCGCTTTTCTTTATTTATGAGTCTTGTAGCTAGACTCGTAGTCGTGCCCTTACGTGACTTCATTACCGCCATCTCCTTCCTCATGACGGTCTCTAGTGGTTGGTTCCATGTTGTAGAAGTGCCCTATGATACACCTTTCTAAGAGTTCGTCCTCTCCCCACTTATTTCTATATTCTGGTCCTAAGTTCAAGCAATCTTTATAGAATCCGGAAATCTTAGCCATAACATAATCTACTCCTTTTTCCTTATCATCATTATTCCTATAATAGACCGACAGTTTAAGTTCCTTTTCATCATTAGAGAGTGATGAAAATTTCTCAATCTTAAACGGCATTTGGTAAGCTATGTCGTCGGTCTCATCCTTGAATCGCACTATTCCTAACGAGGGATCATAAGTCATCCCGGTGTTTTCTATGAAAGGTTTTCCTAGAATAACGTGGGACAAACTAGGATCTATGGCTGTGCTAATATCATCCACAATTATGAAGTCCGTAGGAAACGTGAAACTACCTACATAAACAATAAATCCCTTAATTCTACCAAGAAAATTGCAACTAACACTAGGATTATCGGGGTCTTGCCTAGTTGGAATAGGCTTCTTCACTACCCAATTGTAGTAGGTGCTAGTCATTATGTTGATTGGGGACTTGCGATCAATGTAGGCCTTTGCCATGAAAAAGTGTCCTATGCAACATGGTATGTTAAGATTCCAAGGGTTCCCAAACTTGATTCTAGGGCTTTTCCTAACATACATGTGACGAAGGTAACTCACTAAGTGAGGGTGGCGAGATGGTTCTTCTTCCGTAGGAAACTTATTGAAATAGTCATTATCTACTTCATTCACTTCCTCGGTTGTTTCATTCGTCGGTGTTTCCTTAACCTCAAGTATCATCTCATGGTTCGCTTCGTCATTTGTTCTATTAGGTTTCACTAAGGCGATGGTATTGACGAATTGAACGTGCTTAGCTAACTTACTTGGTCCTTAATCTCTACACCGAAAGGCTCGGGAGTTGAGATAGCATTAACCTTCCTATCACTATTGGTCATGGCTTTCAAAAGGTTATCTATCTTCCTATCCATTTCGGCTTGTTGTTGGTTAAAGCGGTCCGAGAGCTTAGCTATTTGGGCTTCTTGGGATGCGACTAGGTTTTGCAACATCCCTTCAATGTTTTGTTGGTTAGGACCGTGAGATGGGGGCCATGAGAAATCATTTGAGGTGAATTCTTTGGTTTGTCCCTAATAGAAGTCGGGCTTGCCCTTCCATGCTTCTCGGGTCTCATTGAAATTCCTAGGTCCGGGTATTGTAGGGAATCTTCCTCCCGTTCCATTAATACGCAAGGATGCGTAGTCAACGGAAGCATGTTCGGGGGATCGGGTGCAAGTGCGCGTGTTATGAGGATCACTACACGGCTCACACGAGGAAGAAACTTTGTTCACATGGCGTGAAGACTTAGGATTTTCGTAGGAACTCATTAGGAATTTAACTTGATCTTCAAGTTCGATCATCCTACGGTCGGAAGATTGTGAGTCAATGGGAGGCAAGGAGATTGCCTTAATGGTTTTGGGCAACTCACGGGGGTCATTCCAACTTTCGTTCTCATAGAGAGCAAGGTCCTCTATTATACCCCATGATTCTTCCGTGGTGAGATCACTAAGTTTTCCACCGGCCGCTTGGTCAATGGATCTCTTGGTGGGGAAGTTGACATGATCATTAAAGATTTGGACTTGGAGCCAAAGATCAATGCCGTGATGAGGGACTTTATGAAGTAAGTCCTTGAATCGAGTCCATGCTTCGTAGAGAGATTCACCTTGACGTTGTTGGAACATCAAGATGTCATTCCTAAGCTTAGTGGTTCTCCCCGGTGGGAAAAATTGAGCAAGGAAGCGAGAGGTGAGATCATCCTAACTTGAGATGGAGCCGGCGGGAAGTCGCTCAAGCCAATTACTAGCTTGGTCCCGTAGAGAGAATTGGAAGAGACGCAGACGCGTGGTCTCCCGAGTAGTAGCATCAAGGTCGATGGAATCAACAATTTTAAGGAAATCCTTAAGATGCTGATTAGGATCTTTGGAACGAAGTCCATGGAATGCACATATGTTTTGCACCAACCGGATGGTGTCGGATCGCAGGGCCGTAGTTTGGGCTTGGTCGGGAAGCTCAATGGTGTTCCTATAGCCTAGGTAGCTTGGTCTCGAGTATTCACCAAGAGTACGGGCTCTTGGCGGGTCATTTGGTGGTAGGTTGATGAATGGTGGTTGGTTATCACCTTTCATGATGAAAAGTGATGGGATTACGAACAAAGGTCACGAAGAAGTGGGATAGACTACGAGAAAGCTAAAAAATGAGAAAATTTTACTTGATAGGAATCAAGCAAAGAAACCTAAACGAGGTGGACTACTAACTAGGTATTCTATTCCCCGGCAGCGGCGCCAAAAACTTGATAATGCTACACGCGTCGTTCGGGTTCAAAGGAACTTCCTTTTCATCGAGCAAGTTTTTCAACACCCTAGGAAGTGAACCTAATCGTTGTAGTGTAGTATTAGGGTAAGCCACGGGTATTGATATCGTTCTCTAGGGGAATAGGAATGCTAGTGAGAAGTTACTACGCTAAGGTTGGGGTTGAGGAAGATTATTTTTTATCTTTTTATATTTTTTAAGAAAAGGAAAGGTACGAATCTCGGGGTTTGGATTTGGGGGTTGGTATTTCTACCGATTACTCTACTTATCTAATTATCTAATCTAAGGTGTATGTAGTCTATGTCTAATTATTGTGTGCTCGTATGATGGTTTAAAGATGTGTTCACTTAGGTTTTATTACTCCTTAATTATCTCCTATTGATGATTGAATTGTCACGTCCTTTTTCTTAATCGCGTTGTGGGTCTAAAGTCGTAGGGTATGCGTTTGTCCCTAACTTTTTGAAACTACCAAAGGGTCTCGTCTACAAAAACCTCTAGGAATTATAAACTCTAACTCTAAGGCACTCTTTAGATGATTTAGCCTACAACCGCTCTAAGTGTTATAGTCCAAGGTTCACAAAGATTAATCAAGCATTAATTACACAACGTATGACCTATCGCATTACTAGATCATTAGCAATTAAGATAAGAGACAACCAATCAATATTCAATAATTAAGTTTCATACTCCCTAAGCAAACACACAAGTAAATTAGCCGGACATGGAGAACATTCAAGCATACACACAAATAATTGAAGACATAATTGAATTAATGAAGTAAAACACTTATCTTGATGTAAGATAGGGTTTAGAACCCTAAAATACTGTACAAGACAGCCTTGGTTCGGTTTAGATTTTTACTCCAAAAGACTACACACTAAAACTGAAAAATTCGGATTCTATATATAATATTACAATCGCGACGGCGTCACCTTATGATTTGTGACACCATCAGGTCGCCGTCATTAGGGTTTTGTCTTGGCCACGTTAGTCTTGCGACGGCGTCACCTTGTGCTTGTGACGCCGTCCCCTTCAGTCTCTGACGCCGTCTGGATCAAATCTAGGCCGTCTGAATTGCGACGGCCTACTCTTTTAAAGCCTGACACCGTCACTTGAAAATAAGCAATTTGGTTACTGAGCCGTCACAGAAGTGCTCCGACGGCGTCGCAGTTAAGCAGTGACGCCGTCCCCTTGTATTTCAGCAGCTTGAGTGTCTCGATTCTTGACTTTGGCCATTTTCTTCGTATATCCGCGCCTTTTCTTTCAAATAAGTGCCATTCCAACAATTTGCCTTCAAGAGACCTAAAAAGTGAAAAGGAATGATATTAAGTAATAACGGATACAAAAGTGATCAAATAAGGTACATTTTAAAACCTTATCAATCACTGTGTAGTCGTGATGAAATTCATGTCCTGTGGCTTCCCATTGAGGTCTCATTAGATTGACCTGAGTCTGGTAGCTTTCCACACCTAGTTGAAAATCACCTACTCTTTGTCGAATGACTAAGCCCCTTATCCAAAGATTGACAGCAGCAGAGAGAGCCTTCTTTTCTCGAATAGGTAGATGATCAAGATGTCCTTGGAGGTTCTGAAGATAAAGATCTTAAAAATCATTTGGTAACAAGTGTTTGAAATCGTTTTCTTCAATAACATGATATTTTAAGTCTGCTCTTCTCAAGGCGATTTTCTTCAGATAGTCATACCCATAAATTAGGAAGATTTCCACACTAACCACACTTAGAATTCTCAACTTTGATCGAACTGCTCTGCGTTTCTTTTCAGCACCATGATTGTCAATGTAGAACTTCTTCTTTTTGAACCATCAATGAGAAATGCCATATGAGGCAGCAATGTCATACACCTGTTCCTTGTCAACCTAGAATTGATCGGGTACCAGCTGCTCAAGACCTGGATCTATGTAGGTTGCAGCTTTCATCTTGGAAATAGATAAAGCTGGTTTTCTTTCTGCAGTTCGAGCACATAGATAATCCAGGTCATGGTTGAAGAAGAACTCTGATTGGATTGTCAGTTGTCCCAGTTCACCTCCGAGAGGAAGAGGGTTGTTAACATTAAAACGACTGATCTGCTCACTGACTTGATCATTCAGCATTTTATGGCATTCTTCCATCTGGTATTGAAGCTGATTATCATCAGAGTGGAAGACTTTGATGATTTCAAATGTTGGACCTTCAAGATCTTTAGGAGTGATTGACGAAATTCCCTTTTTCTCACAAAACCACTTCATAAAGCTTCCCATATCCCCTGTGATGTGAAGAAGAGAGTCTTCTGCTGGGGCTTCATAGTTGGTCGTAATGGTAGTTGCCCAATTATTGTCAGGGATTATTGAGTTAGACTTAGGAATGGACCATGAAGGTTCAGGAGTTTGAGGTTTATCTTTGATGAGCCAGCTTTGAGTCATGTCCTTTGAAGGTGCAACTCTAGACGTTTTGATGCGTTTACCCTCAATATAAGCGTCCCACCAATCTTCTTCTTTAGTAACTTTGGGGATATGCTTGGTGGAGACGTCATCGTCTTCTGATTCTGACTCTTGAGCAACATAAGACTCTTCGTTAAGCATCTGGTCTTCAGGGATAGAAGAGAATGTGGGTGTAAACCTGGAATCAACCGTGGTCCAAGCCGTAGACATCTTTTGAGTACCTCGACCACCGGATGAACTGGTTTGATTAGAGGATTTTGGTGGAGGTGTTGGTGGATTTGTCTTATGAGTTGTGGTTGTGCCAGAAAATCCACCAGTACCAGAAGTTACAACTCCACCAGTTGGAGGAGGAGGAGGAGGTGGAGATTTAGGACCTTTATGCAAAGACTCCAACACAGCAGTCCTCCTTTTCTTCTTTGCCTCTCTTTCTCGAATGTCCTCCAGAAACTGTAAATGATTATCGTGCTTTATCGATTCTTTGAGAGCCTCGTATAACTTCTTATGGACCTCATCCAGATGCTTTTTAGCGTCATACATTTTATCCGAAAGAACTGATCTCATCTCTGAAATGGGTAAGTCTTTAAACCGTTGAAGCAGTGGAGCTTGCATTGCCCATTCTACAATATCTTTAACTTCGGCTTCAATGGCATCTGCTACAGCTTCATCGAAGTTAAGGTTCTCCAGCTTGGAGACATGACGATCAAGGAGGTTGATAGATTTAGGCAGGTTCTTCTCAAGAGCTTCAATACGTTTCATGGCCTCGTCGAGCAATTGCTCAGATGTTTTGATCAGAGGTGGTGATGCTGGTGGTGTGACAGTGTCACTAATTGTGACAACTGGCGATGGAACTTTAGTGGGTTCAGGTGGTGTAAGTACAGTTGTATGAGCAGGAGCGGGTGGTGAAAGTGGAGTAGTTACTGATGAGGTGACAATCGGTGCTGACATTGGAGGAATGGTTGATGTGTCTTGCTGAATGGTGACCGAGAACATAGACTGAACCTCCTCCTTTTCATCGTTTTGTTTGTCAGACTCGATATCTGAGGGCATGTCCTTTAGGAATTGATCACCATAAGTAATGTCAGGGTCAATATTCTTCAGTGATGACAATGATCCTGTGGACATGTTAGTATCTTCCAGACGGAGGTGATCCTCAGATCTTGGCTCAGGGATCTCCTGTGAGCCTTCCAGCAGTTTATTACCCTCAACCTCTGTAGTATGTCTATCAGTGTCCGCATGAACAATCTCTATTTCAAGCACTGGAACCTCTTTAGTAAATGGTGCAGTCTCCTGACTTTCAGCCTGAGTATCACTATAAGCAAGAGTTTCTTTTTGTGTGTCAGACATATCCTTCTCCATTCCAATATGCTCTTGAGCTGAGGATGATTCAACGCTTCTTCTCTTGAGCTCAAATTGATTTGTTGTTTTTGGAGTCGGAGTGGAGAAGGTTAGCAACATTTGAGCTGCTTGTACAGCTTCTTCTCCAACAATTCCTTTGCCTTTACCTTGTGCAACTGGAGTTGTTTGGTGTGATGCAGGCACAGGTTCTTGTAACACGACCCCTCCTACTGGTTGTCTTTGAGGCATGTTTAAAGTTTCCAAACTCTGTTGGATTCCTTGTTGTAATGCAGCCTCGTCTTCATCCATCAAATTTATTTGACTCTTAGGAACCATGGATCCTTCATCTTTTCCTTTTCCGACATCTTTCCTTCTCCTTTTTTTCTTTGGAGGTGGAGACTCAGCAGATACTGAAGTATCAAGTCTCTTCTTCTTCTTGGGAAGACTTGAGTAGGTAGACTCAGATTGTATAGATTTGGATTGTGTGGAAGTAGGGTTTGGTGTGTCATCATCGGTTGCGCCAGAGGCCTTCTTTAAGTATCTCTTGAAGTAATCAGCTTTCTTAATTCTTTCTGTAAGAACAGCTTCAGGGATAGGCATTCCAAAGATTTCCTTGTCGTGTCCTCTGGAAACATATTTTAAGTTGCCAAGAATGAATTCATCACTGGCTTCATGAAGGGCTGACTCACTTTGAGGAGTAAAATTGTAAATCTGTTGCAAATGCTGGATAATGAGCTTTGAAAACCTGATGCTGGGAATCACTCTTTTGCCAAGGCCTTTTCTTCCTTTGACTTTATTCACAGAGTTTAGTCTATCAGTGATGAATGTGTCTAAAGACAAGGAGAATTCTTCCCAAATACGTTCAGCAAAATCAATGTTTTTCCCTTTAACTATCCCCCACAGAATTTGCAGAATAGAAGCTCTTAATCTGTCCGTCCCTGATGTTTTACCTGTCAAGCATAAGTTGAGGATCGTTACAATTGTTCTCCATGGTTGATATATTTCTGCATTGATGAGAGAAGAGATCTTAGTTAGCTTTTCTGGATATCCCAATTCATTGACAAACTCTATTAGTTCTTCAGTAGTGGGTGGAATGTCGAATGGATTAGAGGGGTCTCTTGGTGTGATCTGAAGAGCATTCCTGAGAGTCTCAACGGTGATGTCATACCACTTGTCTTCAAGCTTACAAGAGTATTTAGCAGTTATCTTGTCCCATGTAACAGTGTTCCAGAATTGTTGAAGATAAATGGAAGGCATAGTGCAACGCTTGGTTAAGGCTCCAAAGAAGTTGGTGTCTTTCAAAATGTCAATAGCCAGTCGGTAAATTGGATTCTGTTGGCCTCTATCCACATCTACATAGCAGTTGCTCTTAGCTATAGTAACCCATTCCGCAAATGGAAGTTTCCGTCATCAGTCGGAACAATGGTTGGTGCAGTGGTAGCAAGGTTCTCAGAGGATGTGGTGTCTGCCATTGAGATATGAGTAACACACATACAACAACAACAATATCCGGAACAATTGTTAGGTAAGACAAAGTTATCAATTTTGGACCAAATGCCTATCTCATATCATAAGATCTTTGACAATGACATACAGTGTACAAAGAAAGCAAGTTATGACCAAGATGGAGACATAAGATGCACATCAATGTAAAAATGTAATCAGCATGCATAGACTTAGATTAAGAGATATACAAATCAAGTAGCATGAACACATCTATACTTTAAACAAGTTGCATAAAACACATTGTAAGTTAATATCACTAGCAATTTTGACAACTCGCATGATACAACTCGCATAGGTCAAGTATAACAACTCGCATAATACAACTCGCATAAGATGACATGCATTACATCAACTCGCTTTGGGTCAACGGTACAAACAACACGCATAACTCAACACACATAGGTTACAATGTGTATTAACTCGCATACGTCAAAACATATGAGGTAAGTCGCATAGGGAAACTTGCATCCATCAACTCGCTTTGGTCAAAAATATGATCAACTCGCATAATCTAACCCGCATGGGTCAAAGTATGTGTTAACTCGCATACGTAAACGTATGTAACAAGTCGCATATAGCAACTCGCATATATTGATAAGCAAGAGACAACTCGCATACATGAAACAACTAATGCAACTCGCATATAACCAACCAGGGACAACTCACTTTTAAGAATAACAAACGGCAACTCGCTTATAAGCAATCAGGAGCAACTCGCATATAAGAACATTCATCAAGAGACCCAGTTTATCACACACATACACATAGGACATGATATTTGCCACAAGGATGAACCACAAACACAAGAAAGCAGCATTCAAAGGGCCTAATCTAATGATTATAACAAATCCTACAACCAAATCATATGAGTCTATTTAAAACGCAACACGCACCACGATAACCTAACACCATTAATCGCACATACAGACCATCTCAGATCATAACAATGACTACCCTAAGCAATTATATCTAAAACCAATATCAATTACATTAATGATGACGTACCCTCCGATCAGGTCGAAGGACCCCTTCGGCCTCAGTCGAAATTGCATTACGAAGACCCAAGTCTTTCTTCATAAGTCATTGGTGGCGTAAAACCATTCATCATTGACATGGTTACCAGTTGGGAATCCGCCAGCCGAAGGCCTATGCCCTTCGGTGTCTTCCCTTGAAGATGCCAAGACAAATAAGAACCTTGACTTGGTCTTCCCCCACGTTCCCACTATGTCCTTAGCTTCCCCGCCAAGTCCGAGATAGTGGGGATGAAGCCCTAGCGGTTACCACAAATCAGGGGACGCCCCCTATGATCTCCTAAACGTGTGCTAACACTCTCCAAGCTATTTTCATCACCTATAAATAGGTCGGACGAGTCATTTCAATGGTATGTTCACTCAACACAGTATTTCACATACATCATATTATTTACAACTCATATCACATACTTGCTCTCACGCCGGAGGTGGTTCGCAGGGCCCAACCCCTGCTCAATCACTTAACGAAGTGTCTACTATTTCTTATTGCAGATTGACTACAAGTTTGGCACAAGCATATCACCCCTCATACCCTTCGATCACCATCGAAGGCCTGGTCGTACGAATTATTGTACAATCAGTGGTGCCATCTGTGGGACCCGCTACTATTGGTCTCGTTATTCCAAACTTACACCCAGTCAATCACTCTCACTAGTTTTATGGCATGAATCAAGGAAGAGAAGATACACCCCCTCCGGGTTTCTCGACCTTGATACCAATCCCAGTCAATGATCCTAACAACCTTCCCAATATAACCGCATCCACTTTTAGCACACGTTCTCACCCTGAAATAACTCCCAACAACAATGCTTCAACCTCGGCTAACCCTGAACCAGTAATTAGTCCGGCGTTTGTCAAAGCTAACATCGAAGCATTAGAATCTTTACTAAGGGCTCGAAGGAGGCAAGCTCGGAATGTGGAGATGCGTAGGGAGTTAGAATACTCAAGCGATGAATATGACGAAGATTTGGAGATAGAGACTAGGCCCTTGGCTCCAGGGGCTACATGCTCAGTGCTAAGGATAGGGTCTCCGAGCAGTCGAAGGCCTAGCGGAAGGTCGGTTGGTTTTGAAGACGTTCCGGAGAGGGCTCCGACTAGACGGGAAGGCACGATAGAAGGCTCCAATGGAAGGAGTCACCGAAGGGATGCTACGGAGGTTAATTTGCCACCACTTTTGGCGGCTCATCTGAGGAGAACTGAGACAGGGGTTCCGTTGCAGCCTTCTCACGCATCCGGCATAGAAGGCAATCCATCTCAAATGAATGGGGGAGGAAATCTTCCTCCTCATGGTATGTACCCTCCTTTTTAGGCTCAATCTTACCCTCAAGGGGTTTATCCCCCACCTAATGGGCAGGAGCAACCCTAGTTTTACTCAACCATACGGAAGTATGCCCTACGGGAAACCTATGGTATATCCTTCGTACCCTGTCGGAAGTCACCCACCTTATATACCTACTGCTTACCCTTAATATGTTAATCAAAACCCTGTTGGAATACCTCCAAATCATAACACGTACAATGCTGCCCCTACCTACATGCCACCTTATAACTGCCTTTATTCGGAGCCCATGGGCTCCACAACACCCTTCGTAAGATGGATAGAAGACTACCCTTTGCCTGATGGGTTGAAAATGCCCGCGCATATTGGTACCTACGATGGGAAAGGGGATCCGGATAGCTTTTTACACTTGTTCGAAGGGGCTATTAGAATGCAGAAGTGGGTTATGCCTATTGCTTGTCACATGTTTACATACACCCTACGAGACTCTGCTCGTATATGGTGGAACGGGCAAAAACCAGGTAGCATTGTGAATTTGGATGATCTCAAGGCCAAGTTCAGATCACATTTCAGCCAACAGAAAAAGTTTACAAGAACGCACCTAACAGTGCACAACATCAAGCAGAAGGAGAACGAGAGCACCAGACCTTTCATCACCAGATACACCGATGACACTTACAGATAATGGGCTTACATGAGGACCAGCGCATCTTAGGTTTCGTGCATGGCCTACGAAACAGAAGCTTGGTTGAATTTCTCTCCACTGATCTCCCTGCAACCTATAAGGGTTTGGTGGAGAAGGCTTACACCTGGATCGAAGCAAAAGATACCAACGGGGCTCCGGTAGAAAATAAAGAAAGTCACAATAAAGCCCCGAAGCATCCTTCGTGGGAAGGGTCAAGGAACAAACACAAAAACAGAGACAGGTTTACACCGTACCACAAAAACATCAACCATGGGCTCTTGGCTAATCTGTCCAAATCTCCAAGGGAGATACTTGCTACGGAAAAGACGGCAAAGACCTTTGATCCTCCTCTTCGCTTGGTAAACAGAGGAAGGCCCATAGATACTTCCAAATTTTGCTACTTCCATGACGATTACGGACACGACACCAACAACTGCAGAGAGCTCAAGAAACAGATAGAAAAGGCCGGAGGGACATTTGGTGAAGGGTATAAAGAAAGGTAAAGACAAAATCTCCGACACACAGTTGGGGAAAGATACCATACCTGCCAAAGCACCCATCCTCATGGTGTACAAGGAGGACTCTGGTTTGAAGAGGAAAGAAGCGGAGGAAGCCTTGTGCGGAGTAGGAGATGTCACTTTTCCTTCAATCACAGGGAAAGTTCTTTCAAATGACCCCGTGGTCATCAAGGTCTTGATCTCCAACAGAGAAGTAAACAGGGCCTACCTCGACTGCGGTAGCTCCTGTGAAGTAATCTACGAACGTTGTTTTCTAAATCTCAAGCCTTCGATAAGGTCGAAGAGAGTAGATTCGAAGGTACCCTTAGTAGGGTTCTCAGGGGAACACTCATGGCCCTTGGGAGAAGTCCCTTTAGAGGTTACGATTGGGGAAGGAAGGTTAAAAAGAACAGAAACTCTGGTTTTCACGATCGTGAGGTCTGAATCTCCCTATAACCTATTGATAGGGAGAACGGCAATGCAGAATATGGTCATCGTTGTCTCAACCATACATGCCGCGATCAAATTCCAAACACCCTTCGACATTGGAACAGTTTTCTCCAGCTATAAGGTGAAGGAGCCTACGGAAGTAGGCAAAAGGATCAAACAGGTTTCGGAAGAGCCTCCGAAGGATGTTCTCAGTTGTACTGACGCTGAAGAATGCATTGTGGTAAATGATCTCTACCCTGATCAGACGGTGGTAATCGGAAATCAGCTCCCAACCTCCTTTAAAGCAGAATTGGAAAAGGTACTACGTGCTAATGCAGATGTCTTCGCATGGACCTACTCTGACATGACGGGGGTCCCCAGAACTCTCACCATAGATGGAAAGCCCTTCGGCACTGAACACAAGCTCAATGAGTTCAAACATATTGAACCCATCAAACAAAAGCGTCGAAGCCTGGCTCCTGAAAGAAATGCTGCCGCATGCAAAGAAGTGGACGAACTTGTAACAGCAGGCATACTCAGAGAGGTGAAGTATCAAACTTGGGTGGCCAATCCGGTGATGATCAAGAAGCATGATGGAGGATGGCGAATGTGCGTGGACTTCACAGATATTAACAAAGCCTGTCCGAAGGACTGCTACCCGCTGCCAGAAATTGATTGGAAGGTGGAATCCTTGTTAGGGTTTCGGCTGAAGTGTTTCCTAGACGCTTATAAGGGTTACCATCAGATACAAATGGCGGAAGAGGACGAAGAGAAGACAACCTTTTTTACAGGAAAAGGCGTTTATTGTTACAAAAAGATGCCTTTTGGTTTGAAAAATGCAGGTGCCACCTACCAACGTTTAGTGGACAAAGCCTTCCACAAGCAGATAGGTAGGAATCTTGAGGCATACGTAGATGATATGGTCATCAAGTGTAGATCAGAGGAGGACATGCTCTCCGACATCAAGGAAACCTTCGACCAGCTTCGCGCCATCAACATGAAGTTAAATCCCAAGAAATGTTCCTTCGGTGTGGAAGAAGGACAATTCTTGGGGCATCTGATCACCAAGCAAGGTATTAAGGCCAATCCTTCAAAGGTTAAGGCCATCACGGATTTTCAGCCTCCTAAGTCCCTAAAGGAAGTGCAAAGTCTGAACGGGAAGCTAGCAGCCCTCAGCAGGTTCTTGTCGAAGGGTGCAGACAGATCTTTGCCATTCTTCAAAACACTCAAAGGATGCACAGACAAAAAGACGTTCCAGTGGAGTATGGATGCAGAAGCAGCCTTCCAAAAGCTAAAGGATTTCATGGCTATTCTACCTACACTTACAGCACCAATCAAAGGCGAAGTGTTGTTCATGTATATCGCAACCTCCTTCGAAAGCATCAGCGCTGTGTTATTGGCAGAAAAGGAAAAGAAGCAAATCCCTAAGCAGGGTTCTACAGGGAGCTGAGCTAAATTATCCAGCATTGGAGAAGTTAATCTTGGCCTTGGTCCATGCTGCAAGACGCCTTCGAAGGTACTTCCAAGCTCACCCCATAACCGTACTTACTGACAAACCAATTAAGCAGATACTTTCGAAGCCAGAGAAATCTGTAAGGATAGCTAAATGGGCTATTGAGCTAGGAGAGCACGAAATTGAGTACAAGGGTAGAAACTCGGTCAAAGGGCAAATATTGGCAGACTTCTTAGCAGAAACACCCTCCGAACCAAAACATGACACAACGGTTGCTGAAAAGAAACTTGATAAAGCGGTCGAAGGGTGGAAGCTTTATACTGACGGAGCCTCCAGCTCCGACGGTTCTGGCGTAGGTCTCATGCTCGTTGATCCCAAAGGGAAGGAGTACACTTATGCACTCCGTTTCGAATTCGACGCTACGAACAATGAAGCGGAGTATGAAGCCTTGCTAGCAAGCCTCCGATTGGCCAAAGACATGGAGGTAGAAGACTTGGCTATTTTCGTTGACTCTCAACTAGTGGCCAACCAGATAAAAGGCTCCTACGAGGCAAGACAACCTGTGATCAAGCAATATCTGGATAAGGCCAAGGAAATGCTCGAAGGGTTCGCATCCTACAACATAGAGCATGTTCGAAGAAATCAAAACAAGAAGGCGGATGCACTTAGCAAACTGGCATCAATGGCATTTGATCATTTAACTAAGGAAGTTCTGGTCGAAGTGTTGGCAGATAGGTCCATCGTCCGAAAGGAGGTGTCTGACGTAATACAGGAGGAAGACTCAAATTGGATGACTCCGATTAAAGAATATCTAATAAGTGGTATACTGCCGGAAGATCATAAGTTAGCTCGAAAGGTTCGCATCAAAGCACCACAGTACAGAATCATGGGGAACTACTTATACCGAAGGTCTTTTCTTTCCCCATGGCTACGCTGTGTAGGACCTAGGCCAGCCGCCAACATCATTCAAGAAGTACATGAAGGATCATGCGGGCTTCACGCAGGACCCCGCTCCGTTGTTTCTAAAATCATGAGGATCGGGTATTACTGGCCTTCGATGCACAGGGACGCCGTCGACATCAATCAGAAATGTGAAGGCTGTCAAGTTCACTCAAGGGTTCCAAGGCTACCAAAACAAGATATGACCTCTGTAACCTCCGCATGGCCCTTCAGCCAATGGGGGATAGATATTGTAGGTCCTCTGCCAGTTGCTCCCGGAGGAGTAAAGTTCTTGGTCGTAGCCATCGATTATTTCACTAAATGGGTGGAAGCAAAGCCTTTGGCATCCACCACAGGAAGGCACATGGAAAAGTTCATGTGGGAGCATATTATCTGTCGGTTCGGAATACCTCACATCATCATTTCAGATAATGGGAAGCAGTTCACCAAAGGGGTATTCCCAGTGTTTTGCAAAGGCCTGAATATCAAACAATCCTTCACTTCCGTCTACCATCCTCAAGGTAACGGACAAGTGGAAGTTACCAACAGAGACATCATAGAAGGAATAGAACGAAGGCTGGGTTATAGTCACCACGGTTGGGTAGATGAACTACCTCAAGTACTTTGGGCTCACAGAACGCATACAAAGTCAAGTCATGGGGAGACGCCTTTTAGCTTGACATATGGCACGGAAGTTGTCATCCCTTCGGAAGTAAGTGTCGAAACAGAAAGAGTCATGAACTTCGAGGCAGCAGACAACGAAGAAAGACTCCGCAGCAACCTAGACCTTCTCGAAGAACGAAGGGAAATAGCCTCAATCAGGGAGGCTATCCATAAGCAAAAAATCGAAAGATACTACAACAGTCGGGTTCGGCCTTCGACCTTCAAACCAGGGGAATACGTCCTCCGACTCAACATCGCAAGTAAAGCTGAGTACCAGGGTAAACTAGGACCTACATGGGAAGGGCTGATTGGTGCTAAACCGTCAAGTTATATCACACAAGCTAGCCACTTGTGAATGGCTAACAGTAATAAACTTAAAACTGCTCAGAAACCAATACAATGAAGATCAGAGAATATAATGAATTCCCGGGTCGTTAAGTCCCACGGAGACTCAATGGTGTGTAAACACTTGATCAGATGATAGAATGATCACTAAGGATAATGATTAGTAAAGATTTTGATAGGAAATTACACTACTGATTGATTGGAATGTATTTGGACACAGAATTGGAAAGCACAACAATCAGATAAAAGAAACGTAAAACGTACGTGTAAAAACTACGTATACGTACAAAATAAAAAGTGAAATCTAAAAAATAAAAGACCTAAAAATATGAAATTGACATTTTTGAAATCCTAAAAATAAAAGAAAATTATTAGAAAAAGAAAATTATTTTTAAAACTATTTATTTAATTATTATTAATTAAAAAACTATTTTAAACTATTTATAAATACTCTAAAATAGAAGAAAATACAAAATAAGGCTAGAAAAATAAAATTATGATTCAGAAAAATCTAAAATATTATAAAACTAATTTTAAAATTAAAAATATATTTTTCACACTTTTTATCTAATTATTACTAATTAATTATTATTTAAAATACACTTAAATACTAGAAAATATAAAATAAACCTGGAAAAATGAAATTTCAACTTGGAAAAATCTAAAATATGATAAAACTAATTTTAAAACTGAAAAGATATTTTTTATGCTTTTTAATTATTTATTACTAATTATTTAATACTTTTAACTATTTAAAATTATAATAAATACTAAACAGATAGAGAAAAATATGAAACTTTTTCTAAAAAAAACTTAAGGTGACAGAAAACTAAGAAAAATATAAAAACAAGATTTGCTTAATAATAAGCTGAAAAGAAAAATCAAAAAGCTAAAACCTATTAAATAAACACTATCACTGTTTTAAAAATGAAGTTTTTCTGGATTTACTTTTTGAAAACTACTTAACTACTTAAAATATGAAACTTTAACAAACACAAAAATTTTACAAATAAAATATAAGCAGTTTGTGGGCTTATGATCACAACAGTGGGCTTAAGAGCTTATTTTGGTGAAATAAGCTCAAACAAGCTTGCAAGTTGGAAACAAAGGTGGAATAAGATTCAAACAAGCTAGATGAACAGAAATGAAGCTAGAAAGAACAATTACAAACACTGATAAGCTACTAAAAAGAAAAATAAGCACTTGGCTTTTTGCTTTCTAAAACAGAAATGGGACAAGGATTAAGCTTATTGCAGCCCTACCAAACAAGCTTCAAAATGAAAAACCAAACTTAAGACCTCAAGATGGCTAGGTTGGCTTTCCAAAGAACCAAGGATCAAAAGCTGAGGCCAACTAATAAGCTACTTGTGAGCTTATCAAGATGGTACCACTCACTGTGCACAGGGCACCATTTCAGACAAGGTACTCTAAAGAAGCTAGTTAAAAAGCACTTAAAAAGCTGATTCAAAGAGAACTGGTATTTTTCTAATTAAGTTTAGCAACTAAACTTTAGTTTCCCAAAAGCTTATATCCTAAACCTCAATATTAAACACACAGTAAAATTATCTTTTTAATTCAAAAACGACCAAAATGAAAATTTTGACTTTTATAAAAACTAGAAGAGTTGACTTATATGAACTTGTGATCAATACTACTTACTGATTATGTTGTTTTAAGGTGAAATAAGACTTGTGTTGGAATCACTCCTAAACTGTATTTCAAGTATTTATATTTCATATGTAATAGGTAGCTTTATTAGGGCCTTTATGTTTGTTTAAGGTCAAGCTTATGTAGAAGGCCCATAAGCTTGATCCAAGCCCAATAAGGAATAGGGAAGGAGAGGGAGTGTTGCCCTAGCTCCTTGCCTATATAAACTCTTGTAAACCCTCATTTGAGGGTTGGTTGTTCAAGTTATTCTCTTCACACATTCACCTACGCCTAACCGTGCTTCTCTTATTGTGTATGTGTGCTTGTTTACTTGTTCAATCGCCTTATCCCTTCTCTTATAACTTGTGTTTGTAAAACTAGTGACCTAACAGTGGTATCAATCGCCAAATAGTTGGGTGTACTCGTTTGTTTTTGAAGTTTTGGTTTTGGGTCTTACGCGTAAAGATAACGCAATCTTTGGTTATCTTAAAAACTCGTTTTTTACACTTTTTAATCCAAGATTCTTGTACTTTCAATGTTTTGAGGTGTTAAAATACTTGTTTTTAGCAAAAAGTTTCAAACTTTACGCGTGAATTTACGTTTTTAAGCTTGTTTTTGTTCGTGGGTGTCGTTCTACGCGTAACCCGTTTAGCAGTTTTGGTACATCAAAATTCACACTTTTGTGTTCTTTTGGTACTATTGAAGCTATTCCATAACAAAAATCTGGTTTAGAAACACATTTGGGAAAAATCAAAGTTACGAGTAATCCTACGCGTATCAAAACCCTAAAATTACGCGTAAGATTGTTCCTTGGTTTGATCTTCAATTTTCTGGTTTATTCCGTGTTTTCTTACTTGGATAAGTCTGAAAATACGTCGACTTTGGATATCTTTTGCACTGTGAAGTGTAAAAGATCATTTGGGCAAAAACCCTAAAATTACGCATAAGCATAAGCTTACGCGTAGAATTCCTACGCATAAGATTCACTTTACGCGTAAACTACGGTCTACGCATAAGGTAATCCTACGCCTACGTTTCTACGCCTAACTTTTGTCTACGCTTAACTTTAGTGTTTTTCCTACTTACGCGTAAACTAAAACCTACGCGTAACTCCTCATTGTTACGCGTAACTTTTGGTGTTTTTACGCATAAGTGCTACTTGGTTCTTGTCTTTTCTACGCCTAAGGACACTTCATCAACAAAGGTTCATTCGACTACAAAGATCCAATTTTACCACACAAGTTTATCATCATGTCTCAACCACCATACTCTAACTATTTCCCTCACACTTATAATCATCAACAACAACAACAATTAACTCCACAACATCAACAATGGAATCAACAACAAGCTATTTATCAACAACAATTTAATCAGCAACATACTCCACAACTTGGTGCAATTCCACAACCACAAATGGTTCAACCACAACCAAGCCTTCAAGTTCAACCCTACACAACCGATTTCAATCAACATCCATCACGGACCACTATGAAGGAACCCACTTGGTTTGCAAAGATGTGTGAAGCTTTAAGCAGCCAACAATCAATTCATGAAGCTGGATCACTTGATAGACCTCCAATGCTCACTCCAGGAAACTACGATCAATGGGTGATAAGGTTCTTTAGGTTTTGTGATCTAAAGAAGCCACATGGAAAGTTCTTAAAGAAGGTTATATTGGAAGGTCCATTTGAGATGCCTACTGTCATTGTACCCGGAGATCCAACTGCTGTTCCACCAAGAGATGAACAAACCAACATTGCTACTGTTGCAGATTTAAATCCTACAGAACTTCTACACTATGAAGCTGATGAACTTGCAATGGAATACATCCTCTTAGGATTACCAAACCCAATTCTTCGTAGTGTTGATGCTCAAAAGACTGCACAAAAAATGTGGGATCATATTCGTCTTCTTATGGAAGGATCTGTACTCAATCAGGAGGATTTGGAATCCAAAATTTACTTGGCTTATGAACACTTCATGATTGAACCTGGAGAGACACTAGAGTCCTATCATCATCGATTTTCATACATCATCAATGATTTGGATAAACACAACATCATCATGCCAAGAATTGCTGTGAATACTAAGTTTCTGAGTAGTCTTGGTCCAGAATGGGAGAAGTATGTCATTTTTCTCCGTCAAGCGAAGAATATGCATCATTCTACTTATGGATTGTTGTACGATTACTTGAAGCCTCATGAAAAGGAAGTTGATCGGGAAAGGATTCTCCGTGCTCAAATTGCTAAACAGTCACAACCGGACAATCAACAACTTGCCTTGTATGCTCAACAGAATTATCCCTCTCAACCAGCAACTCAACCAACTGCTTCAAACACACCTTCACAGTCACAACCTCAACAAAATCAATTGGTTCCATACAGCAACAATGCTCAAGCATATGTCAGTGAAGCGACTGAGGAAACAGATCCGTTCGAAGCATTGCAACAAGGATTTGTGATGATTGCTAATGCTTTTGGCCGTTACACCAACAAATCCAACAATCGTATTCGTTCCTCATCTAACACACGGACTCAAGCTGTTGTGAACAATGGACGTGTTGAAGTTCAGAATCGTGATTATGGTCGTCAGATGGGCGGTGGTCAAGGGTTTACAACTGTGGGTAGGAATAACAACAGAGCTCAAGTGGTGGAACAGGGAAATGCTCAGAATCGGTTAAATGGTCTTAGATGCTACAACTGCAATGAAAAGGGACACCTGGCTAATGCATGCCCAAAGCCAAGGACTAGGGGCAGTGCTTATTTCAAAGAAGCCTTACTTTTGGCTCTTAAGGAAGAAGCTGGTGGATCTCTTACAGACAAAGAACAGAGCTTTATGGCAGATGCAGACTCAGATGATGATATGGAGGACTTGCAGGCTAATGCAGCTGTTATGTTGATGGCTAATATGCATGAGCTGCACATGAGTGATACAGGCCCAGTGTATGACACTGATGGCTTGTCTCAGGTACCCGAACAAACCATCATCATATCTGAACTAATATCTCTGCCAATATCTGAATCCGGCACGGATCAGACTGTTCAAAATGAGTCTTCTACATCTCTTTCTGATGATTTTCAAGTTAACCCTGTAGTTACATTTGACGATCAAGATGACCTTCTGGTTTCTTTTGATAATCAAATTGACTCCGTGGTCGTACTTGAGGATCTAAAGAATGATCATGTTGAGACTCACGTTGAACAAGATGATCTGTTGCCTCATCCGGATTTTGCTCGGTTAATTCAAGACCATAAAATCAAAATGGAGGAATGTTATGCATTAAATCAGTCCTTAAAAAGTAAAAATGCACTGTTAACCAAGGATTTTGAATGTTTACAAATGCAACTCAACTTTTTCAAAACTCAAGAAAACCGTGAAAAAGGTTTTGAAGCCGCTTTTGCAAAATCTCATCAAAACGAAAAATATTTAGAGAGACAGATGCGTGATCTAGCCGCCTCGAAGAATGCTTTGTTGTCCGAATTAGAACAACTGAAACACGAACATAAAAAGCAAATTAACGCTCTCACCTTGGAAAATCAAAAAGCTAAGGCTGAGTTGTTAAATTGTCAAAAACAGTTCTCCGCATACAAAAAGCATTCAACGAATCGGGTAGATGACCTTCTTGAAGAAATTCTCGGCTTGCAAAACAAACTTAAAGAGTTTAAAACTGTTTTTTACAAACATGGTGAATCCGTAACAGCTATTGAAAAGTTTACCTTAAAACCCAATCCAAAAGGATATGGAAAAAATCTAGCTGATTACAAACCAAAGCTTTCACTAAAAACATTCAAACCAACTCCTGAAGTTTCCAGTGCAGAATACAAAATTGATAATACTGTCATGAGTGTTGTTGAATATCATCGTCAAGAGGAATTAGATGCAGAAGACGAGAGTCGATCAAAATTAAAAAATGTTGTTTACAACAAACCTTTTAATTATAAAAACGCGGTCACTTTCGTCACACCAACAGATTCTTCTAACACACCAAGGGTTATCATCAAAACACCTGAGTCTTCTAACGTTAATCCCAAAACAGAATTTGCACAAACTTATGGTCCTTTACCTTCCATTAGTGAAGTAAACTCAAAACCTGAAAATCGAAAAATCCTTCGATATTTTGACATTTTCATGGCTGACCTCAAAATTTTACAACATGAGATAGAATATCGATCTAAAATCAAAGTTGAACATTTTCAATCGCCTCTGGTGCGAGAACAAAGAGACATTTTTCAGAAAAATCTTTTACCTAATGTTAAAAACTTGAAAAGTTGTGCAATTGCCTGGGAAAAGGATTTTCATAAGGAACTTGGGGTAATGAAAAACGTTTTCGAGAAAACAGAAACATCTATTTCGAACACAAAACGCAAAAAGAAACTATTGAGAAAAGATGTTGATCGACTCTTGGAAGATGTTATCTGTGCTGACATCCATAATGTTGTGTTACTTCATGCCTTGCCATTTGCATCTGATTACATCTCTGCTGATATTGTTGAAACTGTTGTTACTGTTGAGAACACCGATAATGTGCTTCAGATCGAGTCTTTAAAAGCTGAAAATAAACGATTACACACGGAAATTTACAATGCAAAACGTCGTCTTCATTGGTGTGAAAAAGATATTCACAACCATCAACTCAGTTTTCAAAAGAAAATCGCTCAATTGAGTGCAAAATCTTCTGATCCTAAAATTGAGCAACTGGATGATCAAAACGTGTCTTTGAAAAGTCAAATCTCAAAATATGAACAAGAACTTTTAAAAGTTAAACAGGAATATGGTGTCATATTTGATTTACTCAAAAAGACTCGACTTGAAGCATCAAACGAACTTGATCACTATCTTGCTCACACTAGAGATGTCATGAATTTTGCTGGAAATATTCGTTCTGAAAATCAAGATCTGATTCACACCATATCTAAGTTACGGGAAATGTTAGGAAAGTATGAACAACTTCCACCTACTGTGATTAAGAGATTAGCACCAGTCACACTTAGTAATCGTGAACCAAGAATTCCCAATGCCAAATCACAAGTTGCTAATGTGTTTCCCTCTACTGAAACAGGAATAGTTGCATCTTTTCCAAACGTCCGCACTTCACAGCCTAGGAGCACTCAATCGAAGAATAGGAAGTTGCGACCTAAGAAAAGATCAATAAGGAATGCTAAAGTAGAAGAACACCCTAGGACTCTGAATAAAAATCATGTTGCCTCCACTATAGATGTTACGTCTGGCAAATGTAATAGAAATAGTGATGTAACGAATGCTAAACCGTTAAGTACTTTTGATACTCAGTCTGATGCACCTTGTGTTATTTGTCGAAAGCGTATGAATTCTGATTGTCATGACAAATGTGTTGCTAAAGCTATAATCTCTAGATTACGGAATCCTAAGAATCGGAATACCTCTAGGCCCACTAATCATTCTAAGTCTGTGCTTGGTAAACCACCTTCTTTAGATTCTAAGGCAACCATTGCTATCACAGTAGCTACCGCTTCACCTCCTAAGAATGTAGTACCACCTAGCGCTTTCACTAAGACTAAAGCAAAGAGTAGTTACAGATGGCAGAAATGGATATATAACACACTAGGATTTAAGTGGATGCCTAAAATTCTCAATGTGTGTATGTCTAATATACCTGCTTCGGAACCCTCTAACATTTCGGGTTCCACATCTACTTCTATTCCATATGTGTCGTCTGTGTGTAATGCAGGTGATACAGATCATTCTCTGGATTGTTGATAGTGGATGTTCCCGACACATGACAGGCAACCTTAAACTGTTATCAAACTTTATTGCAAAGTTCATTGGCACTGTCAGATTCGGGAACGATCACTTCGCAGCCATCATGGGCTACGGAGATTATGTTAATGGGAACATCGAAATCAGCAGGGTTTACTATGTGGAAGGCCTCGGTCACAATCTGTTTTCAGTAGGTCAATTTTGTGATGGAGATTTGGAGGTTGCTTTCAGGAAGAAAACTTGTTTCATTCGTGATCTACATGGAAATGACCTTATGTCTGGCTCACGTAATTCTAGTCTCTACACTATCTCTATGCAAGACATGGTTGCTTCCTCTCCCATTTGCTTACTTTCAAAGGCAACATCTACAAAATCCTGGCTATGGCACCGTCGTCTCTCACATCTAAACTTTCAAACCGTCACCAACCTTGCTCGACACAAACTAGTTGAAGGTCTCCCACGGTTCCGGTATTCAAAAGATCGCCTTTGCTCAGCCTGTGAACAAGGGAAAAGCACTCGTGCTCATTTTCCTTCAAAGGTGGAACACAGCTCTCAGCATGTGCTTCATCTTCTTCACATGGATTTGTGTGGCCCGATGCGTGTGCAAACAATCAACGGCAAACGCTACATCTTAGTAATTGTTGATGACTACTCACGATGGACTTGGGTCTACTTTCTTCGTAGAAAAGACCAAGCTCCACAAATGATCATCACCTTTCTCACAAAAATACAGGTTCAGCTCCGCAACACCGTCAGAATAATCAGAACAGACAAAGGAACTGAATTTGTTAACAAAACTCTTCGTGACTTTTATGAGAAAGTGGGAATTCAGCATCAAACATCTATTGCACGTACACCTGAACAAAATGGAGTTGTTGAAAGACGAAATCGAACGTTAGTGGAAGCTGCAAGAACAATGTTAATCAATGCTAAACTCCCAGATTACTTATGGGCAGAAGCTGTATCTACTGCATGATATACTCAAAACCGTTCTATGATCACAAAACGCCACAACAAAACACCTTTCGAGCTTGTCCACAACTATAAACCGAACCTCAAACACTTTCATGTATTTGGATCCCTTTGCTATCCGAATAATGATCGTGATGATTTTGGAAAGCTCAAAGCCAAAGCTGATATTGGAGTCTTTATTGGATACTGTGACAATTCTAAAGGTTTCCGAATCTGGAATCGTCGAACTAAGGAGGTAATGGAAACGATTCATGCTCATTTCGATGAACTCACGGAAATGGCTTCTGAGTATAACAGCTTAGAACCCGGTCACAACCGTTTAAACTTCCCTCAACCCCCATCATCAGCTGAAGAAATCCCTCAGCTAACTCGTCAACAAATGGAAAGGTTATTTGCTCCTCTGTTCTGTGACGATATTGATGAACGTGCTCCTGGTGTATCAGCTGTTTCCGCTGCACAACCTGATAATATTCTTATACTTGATACACCTGCTACAACAACTACTGTTGAAGATGCACCTACACCAGTTGACTCCAACACAACAGTTGAACACACCGCTTCCAACAATGATGAACCAGCTGATGATATTCTGAATGAAGTACCCCCACCTGCAGATTTTGATCCAAATGCGTTCTTCAACCCGTTTGCTAATGAGACTGCTGCACCAGATGTTGCGGAATCTTCAACTAACCATTTGAATCCTCAGAATCTGCAGAATGTATACCAACATCAACCCTCTACACATAGATGGACTAAAGACCATCCTCTGACTAATATTATTGGCAACCCGAATCAACCAGTCGTTACGAGACAACGTCTTCACTCAGATGGTGAACACTGCATTTATGCACTCACTGTCTGCCAATCTGAACCTAAAAACATTAAAGACGCAATGACAAAAGACAACTGGATTGAATCCATGCAAGAAGAACTCAACCAATTCAAACGTCTTGAAGTATGGGAACTGGTTGAAAGACAAACAGGAGTCTACGTCATTGGTTTAAAATGGATTTGGAAAAACAAATTGGATGCTGAAGGGAATGTTATCCGAAACAAGTCACGGCTAGTTGCTAAGGGTTATCGTCAGGAAGAAGGAATAGACTTTGAAGAATCTTTTGCTCCGGTTGCTCGTCTTGAGGCTGTTCGGATATTTCTCGCGTTCGCGGCTCATATGAACATGACGGTCTATCAGATGGATGTCAAAACGGCGTTTCTCAATGGACAACTTAAAGAAACGGTCTATGTCAGCCAACCAGATGGATTCGTTGATCCTGAGTTCCCGAACCATGTCTACAAACTGAACAAAGCTCTTTATGGTCTCAAACAAGCCCCTCGGGCATGGTACGATAAGCTATCATCTTTCCTCATTGCAAATAATTTCACCAAAGGCTCGGTTGACCCAACTCTTTTTATACAATATCACGGGGCACACATCTTAATTGTTCAAATTTACGTGGATGACATCATTTTTGGGTCAACACATAAAAAGTTTTCAATCGCTTTTGCAAAACTAATGAAGAAAAATTTTGAAATGTCCATGATGGGTGAACTTACGTTCTTTCTAGGACTGCAAGTTCATCAATCACCCCGTGGTATTTTCTTGAGTCAGTCCAAATATGCCCTTGAATTGTTAAACAAATTTGGAATGAAAACCTGTGATACTTATGCCACACCAATGACTCATACCAAGAAGCTAGATGCTGATTTACATGGGAAATTAGTTGACCCCACCAAATACCGAAGTATTATTGGGTCCCTCATGTATCTAACAGCTAGCAGACCTGATATTGTCTTTGCCGTTTATCTATGCTCCCGCTATCAGTCGCGACCAACTGAAACCTACCTCTCTGAGGCTAAAAGAATCCTCCGATACATCAAGGGAACCATTAATTTGGGGATCTGGTATCCGAAGGATTCTGGTTTTGAACTAATCGCTTTTTCAGACGCTGACCACGCAGGATGCTTAGACTCAAGGAAAAGTACTTCAGGAGCTCTACAATTTCTCGGTGATAAATTGGTGTCTTGGCAATCAAAGAAGCAGGATTGTACATTGCTGTCATCAACCGAAGCAGAATATGTAGCCATGTCCGCGTGTTGTGCTCAAGTCATCTGGATGAGAACACAACTCAAAGACTATGGTTACATATTTGACATAATCCCGATGTACTGCGACAATCGGAGTGCCATTGCAATCTCGTGCAACTCAGTTCAGCACTCGAAATCAAAGCACATCGATCTTCGCTATCATTTCATCAAGGACCACGTGGAACAGGGTACCGTTGAACTATACTTTGTGGGTACTGAATACCAATTGGCAGATCTGCTCACCAAAGCCTTGCCTCCCGCTAGGTTTAATGAGTTGGTCCACCGGATTGGTATGAGGTGTTTGACTCAAGAGGAATTGGATGACCTCTTAAAACAGTCTTAGAAACCTGTCAAACACCAAAACATCTTTTGTAAATAAATTTTCAAAAACAAAATACAAAAATATAAAATCCGATAAAACAACAAAAATATTCTCCTAATCTATCTTTCTTTCAACATGGCAAGTACATCTCTTCTGTCAACACTTTTATCTTTCAAAATTCAGTATTTTTCCGATCAAGTGTTGAGGGGGAGAAAATAAGCTATTAACTGTTTCAAAACATTTTGTGTACTTGCATGTTATCATATCTCGGTTGATTCTTTTACAAATGGTGGTAGATTTTCTGATTCAAAGACACTCCTCGGACTTAAATTAACAACCTTTCATTATTTTCTCAAGTCGGGGGGGGGAGTGTCGTCATGTTTCTTTCCTAAAATCTTCGTTTGGTAACCAAAAATGGAAGTTAAAAAGCTTTGGATGAAAATGGAAAAGGTGGAGGCACTAAAACTGCCAAAAGCTTAAAGTTACTTTTAATAAAAACACCTCCACCTAACTCTTATCCTTCACATTTAATACACCAAACCTAACAAGATCCTACGCCTATAATTCGTTCATCATATCCGTGTATTTGATCATCATTCTGTAAGTAGATTAATGTTTCTAACGTGTTTTCAAACATTGGTTTTGAATTTTAAATGAATCCAACGGTCAAATCTATGGACATGAGTGATTTTGTGTTCTTCGCTTATGCGTAAGAACACTTGATCATGTGTTTTGTGTTTGTGGCTTAAATGTTAATGTCAAAATGTTTTTAAAAACATCATTGATATGTTTTCTATCATCAAAACAAACCCAGAAACACGATTTGATGAATATTGCGAATTAGGGTTTATGTGTCGAATTGGGCATTTTTGAATGTGATGTGTCTTGGTTAAAAAGATTGTTGTTTTATGCTCTTGCGTTGTTAAATTGATGATTTCCAAAGTCTATAGCCACCCAGAAACACGAATTGGTCATCAATTCGAAACTAGGGTTTAAAGTTCATAAACTTTGGGTATTTTTGATTCTCAACAAATTAAGTGTTACCACTTGGCTTACATACTCACAACATGTCTTTGAACTACCAGAAAAAGTTTAGTGCATAATCTATGGCTAGAATCCATACGCGTAGATTTAGGGTTTAGGCTACGCGTATGTATTCTACGCGTAACAGTTAAGATGAGCTAGTATGTTGTAATCTGTGATAAAATGATGTTTTGTGTTAACTTTGATGATTTGATAAACTTATTTCCAATTGTGTTTTGTAGTAAAATAGTGTCTAATGTTGTATGATCGAGTAGAATTGACAATGCGCATCTTATGTATGCGCATCGGATTTGGGATTTAGATGCGCATACCTAAGATCGGTATCTAATACGTGATTTGAAAAAGACCATCAAGTTTCTGTACAACACTCATACATTCGGTTCACCATTGTGAATTAAACAACTCTTAGTTTTTATGGGTTTCAAATACTTGAAATTTGGGATCAAAGCTTAACTACTGGTTAAGCACAAAGACCCACCGATATCTGAAACCTTTAGTAGTTAAATTGTTGCGTTCTCGTATTTTGTTGTTAGAAAAATTGGTTCTGTGTAGTGTAAGTTTTTACGGGTTAAGCTGTGTATTTGGGATTAAGCGTTATAAGTAGTTTAGCACAAAGACCCAAACAAAACTACTATCTTTTGTATAGTTACTACAAAAATTTTTGTAAAACTGTAATTGTAAATTCGGTGTTTGTGTTTTGTGGACA